>JAACJM010000136.1:0-216858 GCA_013368315.1 Tetrapyrgos nigripes
AGTCGTTGGGGAATGTGCCCCATCCTGTTAGGGCTGACTCGCGTCCCCCCCATCCTATTCCTTCCCATGTACCCCATCCGTCGTCGTTGTCATTCCCTGTACCCCACCCAGTGTTGTTGTCGACATAGTTTAACTCAATGTTTCCTCCCCATGTGCTCGCATCTCCCCATCCTAAGTTATTCTGTTCATTTGGTCGGAGGCTAGATTGGTAGGTAGCGCCCCTAATCTGCATCGTTTCGACGACTCATGTCCTGGCCAGATGCATTGGTTACACCTGCTATGCCTCCCCATGTGTCCCTCGTTTAATCTGCAACGCCGGCCTGAACGTTGACCGTACCTGCAGCCCCCAGTGTTGTCAGTCAATGGGTTGATCGTTGTTGTTGTGGTAGTTGAGACTGTGATAGCGATGGGTGTGGTCATGGTAGAGGTGTGGTGTGTGGGTGGGGAGGGGAGGATTGGTAGGATGTGGTTGCACTCTGTTCTGTCGTTTGGTTTCAATGTGTCTGCCTTTTAACGAGTTTTTGTTGTGGTAGTGGGAGGCGGCGAAGTCGCCGTTCGTTAGGTTGTGACAGTAGACGCTGTTAGTGTCGGTAAGCTCGCGGGTGTTTCTGATGAAATTCTTCGATCATGTCTTTTACCTTAGTCAGGTTTGACGTAGGTACCCAAGTGTTCTCTGAGTCGGGGTAATCCAACCATTTGATAAGGTACTGGGTCCCTTTCCTATTCCTGGTTGGTTTCGAGTCTAGTATCATCTCGACGTCATATTCTTCGTCTGCATCTAGTAGCTCCGCGGGGGGTTCGGGGTAGTTTGGTCTGTGAGCGTCTGTTTCAACGTACGGCGTCAATAGGGATGCATGAAAGACGGGGTGTATACGCCAGGTTGTCGGTAATTTCAATTTGTAGTTAACCTGGCTGATCACTTCAATGATTTCGAATGGGCCATGACGACAATCGGACAACTTAGCTTTTGGTCTTGTTGTCTTTAGGTTCTTTCCGTCGAGTAGTACCTTATCTCCGACCTTGTACCCTGTCCAGGACATGGAATGGTTTCCATGCTGTGTTTTCATAGTCTCGGCAGCTGACGTCAGGCTCGCTTTGAGTACATCCCTGAGTTGGTTGAGGTTTTCGAGTCGTTGTTCTACCGTCGGTAGGTTAGAGGTTGGATTGAATGATGGGAAGAAACGGTGTTGATATCCGTGTAAAAGTTTGAATGGGGATTTTCCTGTTGCCGAGTGGATTCTGGTGTTATGACTGAATTCGGCGTAAGGTAGATAGTCTACCCAATCTTCTTGTTGGTAGTTACAGAAGATGCATAGGAATTGCTCGAGTTCTTGGTTGTATCGCTCCGATTCTCCGTCAGTCTGTGGATGATAGGCAGTACTGAGGGCTGAAATTATGCCTAATTTTTCATGGACCGCGGCCATGACCTTGCTAGCGAACTGCGGTCCTTGATCAGATATCATTTTGTCCCATAGTCCGTAACGTCGCCAAGTGTTGTCAAGTAGGAGATTTACTGTACCGTCACTGTCAATTGTTTTTGTGCATGGTGCTATGATGACCGTTTTGGTTGACTTGTCGACTGTGACATGAATCGCATTGAACCCTTTACATTCGGGAAGATCGGTGATGAAGTCGGTAGTGATAGTTCCAAAAGGTCGTTCTGGGATTTCGGTGGGAATTAGGGGGATCCGAGTAGGATGATTGTTAGTTTTTGTTGCCTGGCATTTGGCGCAGCCAGTTACATACGTAGTCCCTGACAAAAACCAACATTCCGGGCCACCAGAATTCTCTGCTGACTAGTTCGTAAGTTTTGTATCGTCCGGGGTGTCCTGCTGCTAAGGAATCGTGATGTAATTTTACGATATCCCGTCGGAGGTCGTTGTCCGCCGGCATGTAGATTTTACCTCGGAATAAGATGATTCCATCTTCATAGTTCCATTCCTGTAGGTTCTTCACCAGCGAACGTGGTCCGTTCTGTAGAATGACATCTAAGGCACTTACTATCTCTAGGTCCCTCTTGGGGCATTCCTTGATTCTCCGTCGGAGTTCTACGTCCCCTATAGCGGTTACTGCTCCCTGTCTGGTCACTCGGATCCGGAAGAATTTGGGGTCTAGGAGGATCCTGTCGGCGTTGTCGTTCTCGGTTCCAATTCTGTGATCTGGCCGTCTAAACAACGGATCAGCTTTGTTGAGGCTTCCTGGTTTATGTAGAAGGGAAAACTCAAATCGTGTGAGGAACAGCGCCCATCGTGCTTGTCGTCGACTGAGCTTCTGGTTAGTCTATGGTCTGTAAAGATTTCGATAGTATGGGGGGCTCCTTCCAAATAATGCCTCCATGTCTCTAGCACTCGTATGATTGCCAGTAGTTCTTTGTCGTGGATGTCATAGTTTCGTTCGGTTTCAGAGAGGGATTTGGAGATGTAGGCGACTGGATGCCATCGGTCATCCTCCCCTGTTTGCATAAGTATTCCTCCCGTTGCATAGTCTGATGCATCGACCTCCACTCGGTATGGTTTCGTGTGATCCGGCATTAGTAGAACAGGTTTGGATGTGAAGGCCGTTTTGAGGGATTGAAAGGCTTTTTCAGCCTCTAAACTCCAGTACCAATGGTTGTCATTCTTCGTCAGATCGAAGAGAGGTCGTGCGATTTTCGAAAAGTCTTTGATGAAGCGTCTGTAGAAGTTCCCGAATCCCAAGAAGGCCTGTATTTCCTTCACTGTTTTGGGTGTTGGCCATTCAACTACTCCCGCTACCTTGGTCGGGTCCATTGCCAAAGTGTCATGAGAGACAATCAGTCCTAGGAAGTCGACTTTGTCTGCTTCGAATACGCACTTTTCGGGTCTCATAGTCGTTGCAGAACCGTTCGGACCAGTTTCTGATCTTCTATGTCATGGGTGAATATCAGAATGTTGTCCATATAAATAACAATCTTCCCTTGGTCAATGAGATCTTTGAAAATAGTGTTCATCATCGCTTGGAAGGTCACTGGTGAGTTCATTAATCCAAAGAACATGACCGTCGGTTCGAATAGTCCTCGGTTGGTTTTGAAGGCGGCTTTCCATTCGTCCCCCTCTTTGATATGAATGTTATTGTATCCCCACCGTAGATTGATTTTGCTGAATACGTATGCGTTTTTGAGTTTGTCGATTAGTTCTGGGATGAGGGGTAGTGGATACGCGTTCTTCACAGTCCCTTTATTGAGTGCTCTGTAATCCTGTACGGGACGTGGCTTTCTGTCCTTTTTCTTAACGAAGAAGAAGGGGCTTGCCATTGGAGATTTTGATGGTTTACTATATCCCTTTTCGAGATTCTCATTCAGGAAGGTGTCGAGTTTGGATTGTTCATTTGGAGAAAGAGGATATGTTTTACATGTGCATGGTAGGAAACCGTCTTGTAACTCGATTGCATGATCCCAGTCACTTCGTTGGGGTAGGCGTTCTGAAGTCTTTTTGTCAAATACCAACAAGTATTCGTGATAATGTTTGGGGTCGGCAAGTTCGTGGACTCGTCTTCAGTGCTTCGACGTGCTTTGGAGAAGGCAGCTCGGATACTCAGCTTGGCTTCTGATGGATCTTCGTCGGGGTCGCTCGGGGTATCCAGGTATTCCATAACGAGTTCACTCCATTGTCCTGGGACCTCCCATTGTCTGGTTGTGTCTTCTGAGGTAAGTACTGCTCCTAAATCGATTCGTTGTAGTCGGACGTTTCTAGATCGTTGTGATCGGCGTCGTCCAGCTATCTTTGATTGTGGTGTTGTTTTATGAGGTCCTACGATGTCCTTGAATGTTACTTGGTAATCTCGATGGTATGTTCTGGGATCGACTACTTCAGGTTGTTTCGTTTTCGTAGGATAAGTTGTCGACTTAGCTTTGGCTCGTACTGGACCCTTTTTCCCTCGTGTACAAGCGTCGGGGCATCATGTTAGGTTGATTTCTGATGTTGTCCAATTGATTTCCCGATTATGATGTCATAACCAATCGGTACCCAACATGATATCATGGTCCCCTATGTCTGTGATGTAAAACTCGGTGGTTTCCTCGTGGTGAGATTGATGGTCTTGGTTGTAGATTCGTAGTTTTTGAATGGTGTAGTGTCTTACCCATCCCATCACGTTTTCTGATCCGTCGACATTCCGAACTGGAAATGGTTTTTCTAGGGGAGTACGGTTGAGGTGATGTTTTTGGGCAAAGGCGTCGTTGATGATGATTCCTTCCGCTCCACTGTCTAGCAAGGCGGTTGCGTCAATTTTTCGTCCAGTTATTTTCCCGATCAGTTCGGTTTTAAGTTCTATTGAAGGGGTCTGTTGATTTCGAGTGATTGCCGTGATTCTTAATTCAGATGGGGATTGTGGCTTACGAAAGGGTATAGGGCTCGTGTATTGCCTGTTTTTTACTGGTATATATGTCCATGTTCCTCCTCCTGACAACGTGGCAGGGGAGGTATTCAAAAATCCGATTCTGTTACGAACTTCTTTAGTAGTCCTTCCTTTTCTTCTCCCGATAGTGCTCCGATTCTGGTAGTAAGTTCTGAGATATTGTCCGTGGTAGTGTTGACCTTGGGATCTGAGGTCTCCGTGACGGCCGCGGTTTTTATGGAGGGTCTCCAGGTCGTGTTGTTGGGAGTGGTTGAAGGCGTACTGGGGAACGTAGGGCAATCATTTCCTATATGTCCCTGTCCCCCGACATCTGAAGCATCGCCCTTCCTTCCTCAGTTTATCTCTTTCTTGGGGGGTCAGTTTCGGTGGATATTTAGTGATTGGAGATGCACCTGGGGCGTTGTCTTGGAAGGCGTTTACTTCCATACTTCTCTTTCGACTACTTCCTGCCCCTTGTGACCTCCTACTTGGTTGTCCTTCCTCTCTTCTTGGTTTGTTCCATGAGTTTTTCTCCTCCTGCCTTTCTAACCAAATCATGTGTTGTTTTACCGCCGCCTTTTGTAATTCCGCAAGACTTTTGGGTTGAGTAGACAGGTAGGAGATCCGGTCAACTAGTCCTCGGGGAAGTCCTTTTCGATAGTACTTCATTAACGCCTTGTCGTTATAGCCGGTATCGTCAGCGTATCGTTTGAATTGAGAGTTGTACTTATCAATGTCAACCAGGGTTCCTTCCATTTTAATATGTTCTATCTTGGTTTGGGCCTGGGTTTCCCGAGCCAAGGGTTTGAAGTCTCATAGGAACTCTCGTTTCACCTCGCGTAGAGTCCAGGTTTTCTTTTTTGTTTTTGAGGCGGAAGAGTCTTCATCGGTACTTGTATATTCTTCGTCACTATCACTGAAGTCATCCTCCTCCCCGAAGACCTTTGCCATCATGTTACGTGCCCATCGTTTCGCTTCATCTCCTGAGAATAGCGTGAGGAAGAACAATATTTTTTCGTTTTCGGTAGGATAGACTTGGTCGTTGAGACGGAGATAGTTGTTAAATTCGGCCATCCAATCCTTTGTTTGGTTCCGGTCTCCTGTGAATTTCTCTGGTTTTACTCCTCGTTCTTTGGTAGTCGTGTTAGGGAGTGCTGAAGACTGCGCGTCATCGTCGGATGGTGCGTCGTCATGGCGTGCTTGGGTTCCTCCCGCAGCGGCTGTGGCAGGATTTTCGGACATTTTGAGGGCGGCGTGAAGGGAGTGGAAGTCGATTGGTTGTGCAGGATTGACTGAGATGGGTTCTTGAACTGCGCTAGGAGTACTGTCCGTCGGAGATCTGTTGAGAGGGATTTGGGGTTCTAGAGGAGTTTCGTTGTCTGGGTTTGGTTCGTGAGATGGTGATGGGGTTCTGACAGGAATCGGGTTTTCTGTGGTGGGTTCTGATGGAAGTGATTGGAAGAGTAGAACTGGTTCGATACCGACTGTTTGTTCTTCGGTTGAGAGGGGTCAATTATTTATGGAGAGTCGATTGGGACACGGATGAGTTGTACAAAATTCCCACCGGTTTTCGTGCGAGAAGTAGCAGTCCTGTTGATTTCGAGGAAAATGTGCGTGAGGACGTCGGAGACAAACGATGTGGGGAGAGGAAGTGCGACTGGGATTTTGTGAGGCTGTATGAGATCTAGTGCTTCTAGGGATTCCGCTTCTGCTCATTCACTCGTTTTCGGATTCCGGAAACAAGAGATCCCACTGTTCTCCTGAGACGTCTTTCCAAGAGGTTAGCGACCTGTAGTAGTCGTTTACTCTAGGGATTCGAGTTCGGAGATATTCGTGGTATTCTTCTCGGCAGAATTCCGAGATAGTGCTTTCTTTGTAGTCGGTGTGACTGAACCAATATGGAAGAGTTGTATTTCCTAGTTGAATGAAGTACCAAGTGTCTGCAATTGTAACGTAGCGTGGAAGTGTATTTTCAGGTGATATCTTTATTCGGAGGTATTCGGGGATGGCAACTTCACCTGAGGTCCACGATCTTTGTTGAGTACGATCCAGCAATCGTCGAATGCGATGGCATGTTTGTGTACTGCTGTTTTAACTTCTTCTAGGTAGTTTATGAAGCCGTCCGATTTTTTGATGGAGAAAGGATATAATGGTGGGGGTCGGGTTCGTAGGTTGTTAAGGAAGGGTTCGAAGTTAAAAGCCAGCGTATTTGTTAAAGATTTCTGTGCGAGGTTGTTTGTGAGGTGGGTGTAAGAGAGTCTGTTCAAGTGTCAAGAACGTTGTCACTTAGCAATTAGCCACCCAAGTCACACAGTGGACAAGATAGATTAACATGATATGAGAGACGAGAGAGAAGATGTAAAGGGATAATAGAGACAAGAGGAGAGTGAGTAGCTGACTATGCTCAACACTGCACGTACTAGGAGCAGAGTGGAGATGAAGTGAACAGACTGAGGAATCTAGCTACGAGATCTACAATATATATAAGAGAGAAGTGAATATGTGGGGATCGGAGGAGATAAGAGTATGAGTCAAGTAAAGAAGTAAATACGTGGGAATGTCCATGGAGATAAAGGAAATGGAGAAGTGAGTCATAGATTGGAATAGACAATGATGAGAAATAATTAGTATGTATGGGTTTATGGAAGGTGATAGAACGGGAAGTGAGTAGACAATAGAAGGAAATGAAGAAAGAATGAAGGAGGCGAGAGACGATTCATGACACTGTATACACAAATTCTTTCAGATTCATTTGATAAGCTTTCTCCTGAGGAGAAAGATCAAAGCATCAAGGTCATACACACTGCAATAATGACAGGCACACCTGTATCATGCCAAATCATAAGGTGCGGGATGTTAAAGCAACCATATCAGAACTGCAATCAGTGCTGTATACTAGTGGACCTGAGGAAGCAATTTATACCTTTCATGCATCATTTGCAGACTATATAACCTTGAAAGACAGGGCCGCATATTTGCATTGTAATGCACCAGCACATCATAGTGTACTTGCAAGAGGATGTTTTGATGAGATGGAGAGAAAGCTTCATTTCAATATATGCAATCTTTCCTCATCCTTTTTAAGTGATAGTGAAGTTGCTAGGCTTAATGAAGCAATTACTGGGAAATTGGAGGGAGCAGTTCAGTATCCATGCAGTTTTTGGGGGTACCATCAGACAGAAGGGGAAGATATTATTCTGGATTGAGGGAATGAATCTTATGGGAAAGATGTCTGAGTGCATCAGGACACTGGACTTGGTGTTGAAAGTAAGCTTTTGGAAATATTTTGATAGATCACTGACTTATGCTGAAATCACAGAGAAGCCAATTTCAGGAAATAGAACAGAGACAGCAAATACTGCAATTCTGAGACATGGCAAATGTGTTTGCATTGAGTGTTGTCAAGGAAATGACTCCACATCTATATTTAAGTATACTTCAGTAACAGTTTTGGTAGACAAGTCAAAGTCAACACTGAAATAAAATATTACGATTACTATTTATAGGAATTGTTATTTTTCGATGCATTTCGTTGCCAACGCAGCCAAATTTTTCGGACGCGGATCGCTGCGCCATGGGAAATTATAACTATTCTGAGCTGAAAATGCATGTGACGGATTGGCAGCCCCAAAAAGTGGCTATGGGCAAGGATTGAACTGACGCGAGGCAAATTTGAAGAGGATTGAGGCAGAGCACAAAACCCTTACACCACAGAGTAGTTATTAAATGTGATAGAGCAAATTATGTTTATAACCAACATTATCAAGGTTTATAGTGGATTGGTTTATGGGGTAAGATATGTAAGGGAGTTTGTAATGAATACATTTAGGGGGCTATTCTATGGGGATAAAGGTTTGTGGGTGAAGGTGAGTGCAGGGTAGTATACCATCCATTTTATTGGTGTGAGGGGGAGGGTATGTGAGTGCAGGGAATTTACCATGAATCTATCATCATTGTGAAAAGATTCTGGCCCCATCATTATCCAGAATAAGAGGAAGAGAAGCCCAACAACAATAGGTCAATTGGATGTGGAGATATGAGTTTATGGGGGGGGCAAGGGTGAGGGTATGTGATTGTAGGGCATTCACCACAGATATATTTGCATTGTGGGCCTATTCTGGCCTCAATTCAACCCAGAATCATGGGGAAACAAACCTCACACAGATTGGTGGACTGGATGTAGAGATGTGAATTTATGAGGGGTGAGGGTGAGGGTGAGGTTATGTGAGTGCAGGAGATTTGACATGGATATTTTATCATGTTGGGCCTATTCTGGCCTTAATTTCATCCAGAAAAAGAGGGAGAAAAGCCCCACACTGAAAGGTGTACTGGATGTAGAGATATGTGTTCATAGGGGGTGAGGGTGAGGGAGAGGGTATGTGAGTGTAGGAGATTTGGCATGGATATATTATCATTTTGGGCCTATTCTGGCCTCAATCTTATCCAGAATAAGAGGGAAAAAAGCCCCACACTGATAAGTGGACTGGATGTAGATATACAAATTTAGGAGATGAGAGGGAGGGTATATGAGTGTAGGGGAGTTACCATCAATATATTATTATTCTGGATGAATTATGGCCTCATTTTCCTCTAGAATAAGAGGTGGAAAATACCCACTCTGATAGGCAGACTGGATGTAGAGATATGAATTTATGGGGGTGAGGGAGAAGGTATGTGGGTGTAGGGGAGTTACCATCAGTATATTATCATTGTGGATTAATGAGGGCCTCATTTTCATCCACAATAAGAGGGGGAAAATACCCACACAGATAGGTGGACTGGATGTAGAGATAAGAATTTATGGGGGGTGAGGAGGAGGGTATGTGAGTGTAGGGGAGTTACCATCCATATATTATCATTGTGGATGAGTTATGGCCTCATTTACATCCACAATAGGAGGGAGAAAAGCCCCACAATCCAACCCTGATAGAGTGGATGTGTGCATTGTCGACAATCAATTCTCTGATAAAACTGCCAGAAACTCTGTAATGATATGATGTATTTTCGCTGTAGTCAAATCAGAAAGATTTGGACAGCTGGGGCATGTGTCCCTACTGCACTACCAAAATTTTTATCTGTTATGCTACTAAAATAGTAATCGGTCTTGCCAGCAATGCTTGGCCTCTGTCCCCCAAGTAGTAAAAGTGTGGGATTTTGGGATACTGGTTCACAAATTATGGGTATCGGTGTATCTCCTGATGGAGCCAAGATTGTATCTGGGTCAGAAGATGGAACAGTGAGGATCTGGGATGCACAAACTGGGACTGCCATTGGAGAGCCACTCCAGGGACATGAACACTGGGTCCAATCAGTGGCTTTCTCTCCTGATGGAGTCAGGATTGTGTCTGGGTCACATGACAGAACAGTGAGGATCTGGGATGCACAAACTGGGACTGCCATTGGAGAGCCACTCCAGGGACATGAACACTGGGTCCAATCAGTGCTTTCTCTCCTGATGGAGTCAGGATTGTGTCTGGGTCACATGACAGAACAGTGAGGATCTGGGATGCACAAACTGGGACTGCCATTGGAGAGCCACTCCAGGGACATGAAGACTGGGTCCAATCAGTGGCTTTCTCTCCTGATGGAGTCAGGATTGTGTCTGGGTCATGTGACAGAACAGTGAGGATCTGGGATGCACAAACTGGGACTGCCATTGGAGAGCCACTCCAGGGACATGAAGACTGGGTCCAATCAGTGGCTTTCTCTCCTGATGGAGCCAGGATTGTGTCTGGGTCAGGTGACAGAACATTGAGGATCTGGGACTGCCATTGGAGAGCCACTCCATGGACATGAAGGCTATGTCCAATCAGTGGCTTTCTCTCCTGATGGAGCCAGGATTGTGTCTGGGTCATGTGACAGGATAGTGAGGATCTGGGATGCACAAACTGGGACTGCCATTGGATAGCTACTCCAGGGACATGAAGACTGGGTCCAATCAGTGGCTGTCTCTCCTGATGGAGCCAGGATTGTGTCTGGGTCAGGTGACAGAACAGTGAGGATCTGGGATGCACAAAGTGGGACTGCCATTGGAGAGCCACTCCAGGGACATCAAAACTTTGTCCGATTAGTGGCTTTCTCTCCTGGTGGAGCCAGGATTTTATCTGGGTCAGGTGATAGAGCAGTAATGCCTTCTCTTGCAAATGTGAGTGAGTATTCTTATCTCTCAGGTGATGTAGTCAATTTCAATTTTTATTTCTAGACAATAACTGATGGATCCGATTCCCTGGGATTGATTGTGGTATTGTTTGGATTCACCCCTGATACTGTCTCACACTTTGTACTCCCCAGAATCCCATAATAATCTCCAGGAAAGGCTGCATCAAGCTTTCCTTTGATGAGGTAGTATATGGAAAGGACTGGCCTCAAACACATAGATACAATCAAAAAACCCTCTGAGGGTTTCTGGTTTAAGCAGTGAATGATATAAGAGTGATGGAAATGGAAATATGAAGGAATATGTGAGTTTGGCATGTGCATGTGCTGAAGGTGTGGCTAGGGGTGGCTGAGCCAAAAGTTTCTGACAGCAGGCTGGCTCTGCTCTTGACCATTCCCCTGCCAACTCTGATCTTTCTCTTTCACCATGTCTGCAACACCCATGTCCACTCATGGTGTCAAAGTTTCTATTCCCAAGGAACTCCAAGTGCAGACACATCAAGAGATCCAGGAGGAAGCACACTGAAAGATAAGGATGCAAAAGAGGCAAAGCAGGGGTCTCTGAAAAGTGCCAGCTGCTTTCAATTCATCCTGATCTCAACCATAAGCAGAAAATCTCATCTGTTCCTCCAGTTGTCTCCAAGGTACTGGTTCAGGCAATTGACAGCAACTTGAACAACAACAACAACAACAACAGTGCCCAGCCTGCCAGCACTTCTGCTGAAACCAACAGCACCAATATCAGCAACCCTTGTGGATATTGAGGTGGTTGTGGTTGTGGTGGTTGTGGTTGTGGTGGTTGTGGTTGTGGTGGTTGTGGTTGTGGTGGTTGTGGTAGTCGTAGTGGTTGTGGCAGTAGTGATAACAATAATCTCATTCTCAAGGAAGGCCTCAAAGCTGCTGAAGAAGACAGTGAGTCCTTTTTTTGGTTCATTCATCGAAAGCTTACCTGAAACAAAACCTTAGGAAATAAGTCAGAGGCTGGTATACCTCCAGTGACCATTGTTGATACAGAGTCTGAAGGAGCTTTTGACACTGAGCCCATGGGCAATGTCAACATGGAAACTGATGGAAATGTAGTCAGCAAGACTGGCACAGACTCAGAAGACATTGCCACTGATGTTGCAATGGTATTTGACTTTGAAGACTCCAGTGATGAGTATGAAGCAGAGTCCAAATCTGAAGAAGAGAAGGTTGTTGCAATGAAAGCTAAGGAAACAAAGACCAGGGTGAGTAATTCAGAGATAATTCACTTGAAGGCCCAGAGTACTACTTACTGTTTTGCATGTTTAGGTCAACAAAACAGCATTACCAGGATGGTACAACCACAGGCACCTATCAAAACACTTTCAACAAAATGTAAAGGCTCTAACACTATTTCAGAGCAGTAAGTCATTGCATATAGTATATACTCACTGGGGTACTACTTCCATGTATTAAGACTTTGAAGCAGTCCAAAGCAAATGACATGGGGGGGTTTGGACAAGAATTGGGAGGCAGCCTATGCCAGAAGAACAAATCTTCCTCATTATTAGCCTCCAGTGTGGCAGCAAGTAGTGATGGTCTGGTCAAAGGGGCTGGAGAAAAAAAATTCAGGTTATAGGGCCAGAAAACTTTTTAAGGCCTTCAGTCACTGAACCAACAACCATCTCCTTCCATATATAGTAAGTATTTACCAGCTAGAGATGACCTCGTTGACCCACAGCAACTGAATGAGAGCTGAAGAAATGACAGGAACCATGATTTAAATTAATTGTGCATTGGATCAAAGTCCCTAGAAATACATAGATTTAGGTAAAATTTTGGGTCTGAACCACCAAAATTTTCTCTATAAGAAAAAAATTTTAAGAGGATCCTGGGCTGAACCATGGACCAGCCCTATATCACTCAGCTAATTTTTGCCTCCCCCTTTGGTCTGGTGGTAGGAAGAGAGTTTGACCTAGATTACTATCACTGAGGTTGATACTAATGCTAGTTACAAGGCCTCTTAAAGGCTGCGTTAATGAAAAGGGTGTGGGCCAATGCTGTGCGTGGTGGGTACAAGGCCATTTCCACTCATCAAAACATATTCAGCTTGTCTCTTCTAGTTCTTTTTTTACATATAGAGTTACTATAGCCTTTTTATCAGCAAAGTATTCCGGATTTTCTCCCTCTGTTTGGAGTGCTGCAGATATTCCTGTTGGTACTCCAGTTCCAATGCCATCATATAACCACTTGTGAGCCTCTCTGTTAAAGATCCTTGTGATGAAGTGATCTCTACCAAAATAAATGATGCCATTGACTTGATATTCTCGAAATTCAGCTCCTTGAGGCACATGTATAACCTTCTGAACCTTTGTCTTGCATTCATAAAGTAGTGACATCAGAAGGAATTTTGGAAATCTTAGGAACTTGTACTTTCAGAACATCAGCATGACAAGAGTGACATTTATCAGCTCAGGGCTCCATAAAGTGTGAAACTAAATGCTGTGTTGATTCAAATGTACTGATTGTAAGAGGTAGCATTAAATTGCATTGCAGCCTGGTCTCAAATTATGAGTGCTTTGTTGTTGGGATTAGTGTTTGCAATAACTCATGTAATATATCAGATGTATCAGTATATCCTTTGTTAGGAAAAGCATATGGATCCAAGAGAAAAAGCTGTCTGCAGATTTCCTCTCAGACATCACTGAAGTCTGCCATAGCTGACTGAAAAACTTCCAAGAGTTCATTCATCAGGATTGAGGACAAATTCTCACTTATTGGATAGGATAGGATTCTGGCCTGAAAATACTGGTGAGCATGTGGTCTACACATGCAGAGAGACACCTCAAGGACAGACAGTGACTAAATAGCACCCTAATATATGCCTTCATTCTATTGAAAAAAATCTGCAAGGTTAATGACCACCAGAGTAAATGGGTGCTTTTTATAAAAGAGATCATTCATTCTGAGCAAGCAATATTCTGTAGTTAGCCATTCAAAAGCTTAGAGCTACTACCATGTGATGTTCCAAGACCCAAAAATCTCAATCCACAAGTTGATGACATGGCCAAATATGGGAGAATAGGGTGCATATACATAGATTTGCGGTATCTGACCCAAAAAATGTCTGTGAGCATATTATCTACCTATGCGGATAAAAGAACCGACTTAGACAGGCACTACGTTCCACCATGACCAAATCTCATGGTCACATTGAGCAGCAACATCAACCCAACTCGATTTCAGCAATGGAAAGACAGTGGCCTGAAACATTGAAGAGCTTGAACAGCTGGATGGGGGTGTAAACATTGAGAAAAGAGATGAGGATATCATTGAAAAGGAGTCAAAAAGTGAGGCTATGAAGGAAGAAAGTGATAGTGTTGGATCAGACAGTGTGAGAGAGGCTACTAGGTTGACCAGAATGTGGGAGGAAAGCAGAGAGATAGAAGAAAAGCAACTCAAAAACACTGTTGGATAATTGTCTCCCTAATCCTGGCAAAGGGAGATGGAGGAAAGGGAATCTACAACACTGAAGTGGCATGAGTGAAAAAGGATAAGACAGGAATGACAGACAGATTGGAGATGAGAATGACACTGTGACAGTCCCATAGGATGTTTGGCATCCTATGATAGGCTAAATTAATGACTTTATCCTACCATAGGATACTTCAATTGGATAAAAAGTATCCTACTGTAGGCAGAATTTTGCTGCCCTTACTTTTCTACTGCAATTCATCCTACAATAGATGACTTGTACATAAGGCTGCAACCTGTTAAATACTGTTATGCCTTGGAGCGTAATTAACAGGTAACAGGTTTTAATATGTTATAACTAGTTATAACTAGTTATAAAATAGTTCCCTATGGGCACTTTGTTTTGACTCAAACTTCCATCTGCTGATAGTCTTCACAGAGCCCATTTTCAACTGAATCTGTTTTTATACTTTACAATAGTCTTGTTTCTGACTTAACCACTCATCTACAGTGTACAGACAGAGTTTTCCTTTCACATAACCATCTCCCCTCTTCCTTATTTCAGATAGTATTTATGCAGGCTCCTTCTGTCCTGAAAATCCATCTTTTTCAGGAGTGCCACTGTTACCACCCCATGCTTGCCTGCCGATACATCCTCAGTGCAATCCATGACTACATTACCATGCAAAAAGCAAAATTCTTTATTTATTTACATACTTAGCATGCTCAGACCTAGCTTAGAGCACCCTCACTGCAATAAGTTGGCAGAAGGTGAAGGATTGGTGAAGGAAGAGTCTTTGTAAGCTTTCCAGGACCAGCTCTTGATGGTGGAATACTCTTGCAGGTTAGTAATTGGTACTCTGACAGGTGAGTTTGTCTTTATTCAGGTACTGAAGAAGCATGAATATGTCTGAAACAGCTTATTTTCAGCTCCATAGGTCACCAATTGAGACTAGACAGTTATAACAGATTATAACAGTTAAAACCTGTTACTGGACTCAGGCGTAACATGTTATTAACCTGTTATAACAGTAATTAATAGTATTTGGTTGCAGCCTTACTTGTACGTAGGATACTTGTAGGATACTGTACTTAGAAATTTTATTGTAACAAAGGACTACTTAAGGTAGCAAAGAACTTGAAGCAATTTTCATGAAGCTTTAAACGCATGTCAGAGGATGCCAAAAAGAGCTGTATAGTTGTATTTGTAAGCTCTCCATTTGCGTGCTGACACGTCAACCACCATTTGCTTTGTCAATTCCCCCTGACTCCCCTCAATGTCAATGCCTCAATGCCCTCAACATGTGGATCTCCTCAATGGGTCAAGACTGGCCTGAACTTCCTGTTACTCTTGTGCTTGATGCTTTACTTGTTACCTGGGTTCTGTCCACTATCGCCATGAGTTATGAGTTATGAGGGATAGTGGGACAGAAAGAGTGGTAAAGAGGAGCTCTGAGGGAAATCTTGCAAGGGGTTGAGCATTGGAGGATAGGTAGGATTTGCTGAGGGGATGTGGTTACAGAGGGTGCTTCTTGATGATTTGGAGGGGCAAGTGACGTCAAATAGTTGTATTCTTTATGTACTTGAATAAAATTTTACTTCTATAACCTGTGAACCTACTGAAAGAATCCTGAGTTAGGATGGAAAACATCCTATGGTAGGCTGGAATATGTCGAAATGCCACTTGTTGGTCAAATCAGCCATAGGACAGAATTGCCTGTTTTTAGGATGAAAAGTATCCTAAGGTAATAGGATATATTGATGCCTATAGGTATCCTACAATAGACAATATCTATGGTAGGATGAAAAGATAGGATACTTTTTATCCTACCAGACCCCCATAGAGATGATAAGCAAGAGAAAAAATGGAAGATGAAGAGAAAGTAACAACTACAATGGTACAGAAATGAGAACAAAGAAGAACTCACCAACAGGATGAAAACCAATGCTCTCATCCAAAATTATACTCCCAAATCTTTGCTGTAGACATTGTGTCCATGGCCCGTGACATTAGTTATACCTTTAGGTTCACAAGAGTAAATTGCGTGTTGAAGCCATTGACAGCAGACAAAATAAAAATCACATGAAAAAGCATGTGGAATTGAACAGACAGGTGAGATTGGGATCATTTAAACATAGCCACAAGCAGAAATAGAGTGTAAAAAACTCAGCCTCATTTCATTTGGCCTTGTAACTTATGTATGTTGACCTTGAAAATTTTACCATGACCTCAAACTCCCGCCCCTTTTTGTTGCCACAACTGGTCTTTGCCCTTCCCAACAACTGGAATGTCCAGATCCAAGGACCATTAACATCAATAACCATGATGTCATGCTAGTGTGTCAAATCAGTCTGCTTAATCCCCTTCTTCTCTCTCCCTTTCCACTGATTCTCCCTCCCTTCTGCATAACCTGAGTTAGACTATGTGAAAGGGCCTTGTAATTTACCATGTGAAGCAATGGCTTGCCTCAGTTGTGTTGTAGATTACTGCAGAGATGAAGCTAGTCCCTGCCAACATTGCGGAAATTGACAAGAAGGATTGTGAGAAGAAGTCATCAGAAGGCAGACACAAGACCTTCAACACTAATGATCTACCTTTCCTCAATGTGTCTGACACTCAAATTTGGGAGAACTGCTTTCTTCCAGAGATCTACCAATGGCTTGGCACCATTCGAGGACAGTTCTCCATCACCAGTGCTTCCTATGTTTCTACACTGCAACCAGTCATTAGGGACATGTGGAACCACCTATTTGAGCATCTCCCAGTGCAAGACACAGATCAAAATGAATAGACAAAGCTGTGTTCTGATCACCCAGCTATCCTTGCTGTGGTGAGTGCTCTTGCATTATGTTTTCTTGTTTGTGACACATTGTTTCGAGTCCAGACAACTGCAGCAATTTGAGCTTACCAGAGTGACCTTGCAAAACAAGCACTAAATTTTGTTCAGCAAAAGATGGACAATGCCCTTGAAGACAAATCTGTTGGGATACTGGTGAGGAAGGCTTGGATTGAGCAGCAGAAGGGAGAATGGCCATTTTGTATGAGTATCGAGGCAAGGTGTGTCCTTCAGCTATATATTATGTCTCCCAACTTACAAATACATGTTTGCAGTTGCAGAAAGACCATCAAGGTCTCTTCAAGAGTGAACCCATCCTGCAAACACTGGCCTGGCATCTCCACAAACTCAAGGGCTGCACAAGCACCATCTGGTATGGGGAACCAGCAGGGGCACTTGCATTGATCACAGCCACAGTACGTGATAGATTATTGTCTGGTTATCTGTCCTTTAACTACTATCTCAGTATTAGATCAAGTGTGCTCTTGTTGTCTGGCACAATGGTATCAAGCATGAGCCAGAGAAGAACAACAAGTTGAGACAAGCCCCTCATAACACTTTAACAAGCTTCTCACAAAGCCAGTGGGAGGACAACAAATTTACCAGTAGCAAAATCTCAGGAACAGTGCTGTTTGGGACAAAAATAAAATGTCCAACGTTTGCACTCAAATTTCAAAGTTTACACTAAATGTCCAACTTTTGGTATTACACTTGAATGTCCAAAATAGCCTGTACACTTGCTTGTCAACCTCACCTAGCCACCTCTGAGGGGAGAAAGACCTGATACAGCTGTATTCAGCCAACTGCTATGAATGAGAAGTATGGAGAAAGCTGAAGCAGCTGCAAAATTTGAACCCAAAATGTATTAGATTTCTGAAAGATTAGATAAAGGAAACTTATGGGGATCAAGAGGAGTGAAGCTGTAGGTACATTAAATGGATCTACTAGTAGTGGATTCTATGAGGTGGTCAAAGAATACTAGTATTATAGATAATAATTAGTAAAAGACTGTGTAAAGGAGGATCAAGACAAGCAGTAAATAGTGGATTATAAGAAAATTGAGACTAAAATAGATGATCAAAGACATGATAATCTGCATTGCAAGAAGCTCAAACTGTTATGGGTCAAGCTCAGACCAAAGCCAGTCATTTACCAAGGACCAGACATGTTGAGAATGCTGTTCCATATGAGGGTCATGCTGATAGATGTCAGCAGCAACCATCTGGCTTGCCAAATTGACATCATTATGTAGATCAGGGGCTGTGCTGTCAGGAATGGCATTAGTCTTGTTGTCATTGTTGTCCAAGACTTCAATGACATCTGTAAAAGTAGAGCCAGCATTCAGTGAGAGCCTGAGGGATATATAGTAACAAAGAGTCAATAAGAACTTTGAAACCCACCATTAGATTGATGTGATATTGAATTGGGTTCTGCATCATTGTCCAAGTTCAGAACAATGCCTAAATGTGCTGAAGCTATGAGGATATCATTGTCAGTGCCTGCAGTCCCAAGGAAAGTGAAACTGACCTACCACATGTCAAAAGATGATACTTTGTTGGCTTCTCCAAGGGCTCTACTTCAGTGCTCTCCTTGTTGCTGTCAACACAATGCCAGCACTTCTTGATAGGGGCCTGAGCTTGAGTGTTGTGATTGTCAGAATCCCTAAGCATCACCAGACCCATCACCACTGGCTTCTTCAACACCAGCAGGATCATCATCACCAGATTCAGAGTCATCCAAATCCATAGTTGTGCTTTCAAGCTCCCAGGAGTTTAGAATCTTCTTGAGAATAGGTGAAAATAGGTAAATGACAGTCACAAATCTGAAAGCATTTGGACTCACCAATAGCAAAAATACTGTCAACGAAAGCTTCACGTGTGTTCCAGGTATGCTCATGAACATCCTTGCCAGTCAGATCACCATCACCAGGCATGATGACAAATTCTCCCTTGTTGCATGTGCAGACAAAGAAGGATGGGGTCTCTCCAATAATCTCAAGGTAAGTAAATGTGTCAGGAAGGTGTTCCTTGTATGTGTGGAGAAGCTCACCTTGTTGCATATCTTTGTGAAAGAAGAAACCATCAGGATTTGTCTTGGCAAGACCATGTCAGATTAAGCCAGCCAGGGAAGCCTTGGAGGGTGTCTTGCACCAGCTAGCATTGTCCACCATCGGTGATGGCTGAATGAGCTCATGGCAATCTCAATGTGTCAATGTGTCCTCAATGCCAGTGAAAAAGAGATATAAACAAAAAGAAGGTGAAGAAAATCCAAAATATGAGACATGCCTTGACAAGGCCTACAGGTATAATCATGAGTGACCTGACTCTGAACTGGGGCACTTTTGCCTTGAGAAAAAATGAAAAATGTTAGGCATGTGTTTGTTCTGCTAGTCAGTACTAAACTCACCTTGCTTTGCAGTCTCCTGGTGCATAGAGCTACTGCTCTTGCCCTTGAGTCCTTTACTCATCTCCCCAAGAGCAGATGTGATGATATCATTGCTGTCAGTGGTTGAAGCAATTGGTGTTGAGCTGACCAGAAGATCAACCATGTCATGGTGGGAACAGCCATCAAGTTGCCAAAATGCCTGCATGCTGGGTCTGGCCCTTGGTACATCACTAGACTCTTCAATGGCATCATTCTTGGAATCCTCAAAGTCAGCAGGTGGGCTATTGCATCAGATGTGCAGGAGAGAAAAGACTTCTTTGCTAGACAAGGAGTCTCCATCAGCTGGTCTGTGAGCTTGGTGGCATGAAGAACCTGGCAAGCATGAAGTGGTAGAGCATCCTGCTTGTGGCCTCTGATTGCTCATAGATTGAGGTTTATTGATTTTCTTGCATCATCTGAACATGGAAAGGAGTGTAATGTCATGGTGGTTAAGAAAAAAGGTGAGACTGAGTCAAACCAAAGTGACTGGCTAATCAAGCTCCATCCATTGTTGCATTGTACTCTTCACATTGTGTAATAATGTGCTTCTTCCAATAGAAAGTTCAAACTATGTGAGTCGTCAAGAATATTCCAGCAAGTACTACAAAAAACACAGGTGCCTACGCTGTTCCAGAAGAGATAGGTACTGTCATTAAGCCCCTAGGAAGCAAGTTAAGAACTCAATTAGAGGCTGCTTCCTTGATCTCTGTATCCAAACCAAACTTTCCCAAATTGACAATGCAAATGATCACAGCACCTCTGTACCCTTTTGTCACTCCAGGAAGGTTCATGTCCATGATCATTTGGAGACCCTCAGCAAAGGTGGGATCTTTGGGAAATGAATGAAGAAAAGCTGGTGAAAACTTTGTCAGCCAACCTTCATGCCAAGCCTTGTCGCACAGAGAATCCACATGTTTCAGGCTGAAAAGGGGACAGCTAGCATTGCCTTGAAGCAGTAATGGAGGTGTTGAAGCCATCCCAATGTGTTCCCGAGTGATGCGCAAATGAGCTTCAATGACAATGGAATAGACAATTGGAAGCTGATATGTGATTTCTTTTTCTTCTTGTTTGTAGAAATTCATTGGAATCACAAAAGCTGAGGAATAAAATGTTGGATCCAACAGGCAACACCCTCTTGGCAAGTGACCTTTTCCCATTTACTGAGGTGGCAATAGTCAGAAAGCTGTTCAACTGCATGCTCCATTCCACCCAATGACGCAAACCAATTGAAAATCTTGAGGAGCCCAATGTAATATGGGACATAATCATCTGAGCTTGGCACTGGTTTCTTCCAGCCTCTGAGACAGGTCAGCATTGATGAGGACACCAGAAAGAGGTAGCAATACCAACATCTTTTTGATATAATCCAAGAATGGATAGAACTGCACCCATATAAACAGGATTGTCAAAAGTGCCTTTAGTGGCTGATGGCAGTGAGAACAGGTCTTGAAATCCATCTGAAACATCTGTGATATGACTCAGATTCAGACTAAGCACCTTGTCCTCAACCTATGTATGTATGAAAAAAATGCAAGATCAAGACATATTAGACTCAGATTGAATTGAAATGCTTACTTGAATACATATATTCCAATTCTGGTCGCAGTATTTGTGATTAACTTTGAATCCTTGAGATGTTACAATTGGAAGGTGGTCAGATAAAAGTAGACTACCAGGGAGTGGATTCATGTTGTCTTGCTGAGAGAGACTGGCTGTCGAGAAATTGTGGGCGCCCTTTATGATGTACTGCAATGCAACCTCATGGCTAACATATTCTTCTCATGTTGCTACCACCACTGCTGATACTCTGTAATTGCTCAAGCCAGCCTTTCAATGATCTACAGGCTGACCAGACTCTACACAATATATACAGATCTGCAATTAGTGTGCTCTCACTTCCAAGCATTGATCCATAGTGCACCGAGTATCATCTGTGGATCATTGCCTGCGATGCTGTATCTTTACTCATTGCACTTGAAGATTTGTCTGAGGATGTACAGCTGCAGAAGGGGGTATATGAGTGTGCAGAGGAATTTGGACCAGCATGTATTAGGCTGGCAGAGGCTGGCACTCAACAGTGTGTTTTCTTGTTGTTGAAAAGTATGCTAAATTACATATTTTTTGTTACTGTCAGGGATGAAGATAATCCAAACATACAGTTTATCAACCCTATCACAATTGTTCGTAACAGGAAACAAGGCTGGCCTCAAGGTGAGAATTGTGATATACCCATGGGAACAAAAAGTGATGGTCCTCCTGTTTTTGAGGATATCTTGAGAACCACTGCATATTTTCTCTTCAACTAAGTTGTAGGCCTGTAGGGTATAGAAAAACAAAACTTCTGACACCAAACTTGAGATGCATTGGAGATGTGATTCCTCCAAAATGGCAATTTTCGAAAATCAGGTGTTACCAAGTCAGTGGGTGAATTTTTTTTGCGAAATATGAGTACACTAGGTGAAAGAGTGACATTGAAAATGCCCACTCTGGACCAAAGTCATTATGATGAAACTGAAAGAGAACGTTGAAAAGAAAACACCATGAAATGGCTGTTTTTGCACCATCAAAGGCTTTTTCTTTCTCAATGTTCTCGATCAGCTTTATTGCAACTACTTCAGTCTGAGTTTGAACCCCCATTTTCAATCTTGCTCTTTCACCTGGTGTGGTTGGTTTTTCCAGGAAAAAATTGTGTGCCAAGGTAGCAAAACCAGGTTTTTGAAAGTTGCCTTTTCAGAAGCATCTATTCACCGTCACATCTCAAAGTGGGTGTCAAAGATTTGTATTTTCATACTCTATAAGTTTGCAACTTGGATGAAGAAGAAATACGCCACCGTTGTTGAGATATCCTCGAAAAACAGGGGGACCATCACTTTTTATTCCCATGAGTATCAGTGGTGATGATTCTTCATGGTGGTCTTAGAAGAGGAAGTTTCATCTGGGGATCATCAACTCACAACACTTGTATTGAATGGCTTTGGGTTGAAGTTGGGACTCAATTTGTTCGGGCATGGAGAGCATTCTTTTACTGTTTAGAACAGAGGCATTATCTGGACAGAAAGAATCCCCATCATCTTTGGCTTCTACAATTCTTGTTTCTTGATACTATCAATGATGACTGCAGGGAGTTCTGAAAAGGACTGGAATGCACATCTTATTTTGGGTCTTGGTCATGGTAGAAGCCCTAATGTGATTGAATGTTATTATTGTCCTTCAAATTTCATTATGAATTTCTGGGACATTCTGAATACTTGGATATAACAGGATCTCTTCTTTCTTGGCCAGTTGAAACATGACATTTACAAAGATGATTGTGAAGGCTGCTCTCCTGAAGAGATTGCTAGATCTTATGGTGTGTATGGTACTCCGATACACTGTCATCCACATCAAACAGGAGCTGGAAATTCATCAGATGAGGAGTCTGAGTCAGAGAGTGATCCTGAAGGCAAATATTTCATGCAAACTTCCTTATGTCCTATCAATATTAAATTGAGATGCATCTATCCAGAATGGTATGGAATAGACATTGAAATTGCCAGTGAAACAAATTCAGGTAAGTAGATGGTTTTGTATGTGGTCCTTCTGTACAACATTAAAATTTATTTTAGCTGAGTCCTGGCATGAGATTAGAAGCAATGAGAGCGATGTGGATGGTATACATCTTATCTTACAAAATATTTGATTCCAATGCAGATGATGTCAGGCAGTTGATGCTCCTGATCATTCAAAACCTTTTGATAACAAACAAATGAGGGTTTTTACAGATGCATTGACCCAGATGAGGGAAGAGAGTTGCATTACGAGGCTGAATGAAATGAGGCTGAGTTTCTTACACTCTCTTTCCGCATGTGGCTATGTTTAAGTGTTCCCGATTTTACCTGTCTGCTTCATTCCACGTAATCTTCCATGTGATTTTCGTTTTGTTTGTTGTTGCTTTTCTTCTGCTTTGTTTTGCTTCCATACATATGTCATTTGTTTGTTCAGAGGCTGTAGGCAAACAACCTGTTTTCGCTTTCTCCTCTTTCTCTTCCCTTTACTTTCTGATTTTAGACTTTGCCCTCGCTTTTTATTCTCGAATCGCAGCATTTGCGACTGTGAGACTATTTTCGCCAGGTTTCTTCCTCACTTAGTGCCTCTATGTCTCCCGGTTCAACTGTGCCTGCTCCTTCCTGCCATTCCTGAATCAAGCTTACATCTTTCCACTACCAACAAAGTCCATTCTACCTTTGACTTTTCTACATGGACTTTTTGTACATGGGTTCTTCAAGTATTCGGATGAGAAAGGTGGGCTTTATTATCATAACATATGTTAACTTTCTTGTATTTTCCCTTTCTGTTTCCATTTCCTTCATGTTCTTCCATTTGGATTTTTGTTTTGACATGATTGCTGATGAAGTCTCTCATTTCTATAGTCTGTTTCCACATTCTGTATCTCAAAACCTGAAAATTTTCCTTCCGAACTCGAAAATCTGTTTGATGAGATAGACGCGTTTGACAGCTGAATAGGTTTTGATGAGTGGAGATGGCCTTGTACCCGCCACGCATAGCATTGGCCCACACCCCTTTAATTAGCTATGATGCATTGGATGATAATGTTGTTGGTTGTGTCAACAGTAAGTGAAGTTTTTCCGTAACCTAAGCCTGACTAACTTGGGGTTTCAGTAACAAATACTTTCATTGGTAATCATGAGGTTCCAGAACGCTTTGCTGAATGATCTTCGCTAACAATGTTGCAGGCGCGGAACTAAATACAGAGGTATGAGGAGACCAACCTGGTGGCTATGCACTGAAAGCTGATGAGAAGGCAGTATCTTTTTGGCATGTTTTCTATGTTCGGTCAGTCTGAGAATACAAGCTTGATTAGGGTGCCACTGAATCAAACCATTTTGTGCGTCCATTCTTCTACACAGTGAGCTATGGCCCATTTCACTTCACAGCGAGCTCATTGTTCAAGGAAATACTCTCTTTACATCCCTGATTGTGCAGTTCAATTGGACTGTAGCCATCATTCCAGTTCAGTTCAATGTGCTCTTCAGTAAGTCTGCCTTCTGGCCTTCTGGTGTTAATGGCTTCGAGCAACTTCAGGACATTTCTTCTTCAAAGTGTTCAACAACACTGGTAAAGTCATGCAGTATGATGCCCAATTGATCAGGTCAAGCTGGATCTTCCCTACAATTCTCCCGTCTTTGGTTCCAGTGCTTGTGTCAGAGCTGGGCTTGCCAGAGGATAGTGATCCGCATCATGCAGTCTTGCTCAGAGCAGCTATAGATATATGCAGCAAACACGAGCAATTTTGCACGGACGACCTCCAGCAATACAACTCGACTACGTCATGCATGGACTTCATTATGAATAATATCACATTCAGAGACATATGGCAGGCAGGGCAGAATACAGGTGTGTTCGACTCTTGTTGTATCTAGCATTGGCCTCTCAATTATTGTCTAACACGGAATCTGTCGCTACCTACATGCAGCAATGGTAATGCATCACCACATTCTTCATTTTCCTACAGTGGGTGAATATCTTTTGGATACAGGTGTCATGGAGACCGCAAGTTCATTGCCTGCATATTGGCCCCACAGGAGGAGGCATGTGCATTGAGCATTCTGTAAGCCTTTCTGTACGTGTTGAGGGTTCGTGAAGGCTGAAACCTTCAAAGTATGAGGCAGAAGTCACTGCGCAACCATTTCCGAATCCAGTGAGCCATTTGATATGTCCATATTATGCTGATCTTCTAATCTCCCCTAGTTTATTCAACTTCCGAACGGAACATCTTTGGAGGAAGCTTGGAATCTGACTATGCAGGCTTAGCATAAACTTCAGTTCCAGAACTCTTACTACTTCCTACTACTTATTTCTGGTTTGAACCCTTTTTGTCCTAGTCATGACTTTAATTATGAGCACTTCTTTGAGCATCTTGTCCCTCGAATACAATCCTGCATGAGTGTCTCAGTGTCTGCGCACTGAACTGATGATTTTGCTCATGAAGTGAGCTTAGAATTTTCAAAAACTTGTAAATGGGACCCTTTTTTCAACAGCGCTGTGGTGTCTCCAGCTTCACGTTGCTTCGTATGTATTCAAATCATCTATACCCCCTATACCTGACTGCATTTATATCACCTATACCCATATACCTCGTGTCTTGCTTTCTGAATATACTTATCTATTCATTGTTTTATTCATTATGAGTGATCTCTGAAATAAGTGTGCTTTGTGACGCCTTGTTGACATGTTGTATACATGTTTGACTCATAGCTGGTCCATGCGCAAGATCGTGCTGAATTACTCATTTTCAACATTAATGAGGTTGCGATTGAAATCGGGGTGATTTTCGTTTTTCCCTAATTTCCGGTTGGGACTGGGGAATGAGTGGTCCTTTGTTTTCGTTGTTTTGTTGGGTATTTTTGGGTTCCTGGGTATCGTTGTCTTGGGTATCTTTTCCCCCTTTTCTAAGGCCTCTAATTGTTCCTTCGTTGCATGTGGTTTGTTTGGATTTTGCACTTGGAATTCTTCTTCAACATGCGTAATGTTTGCCATGTATTCTCTTCTTTGCCATAATCCCTCCATTTCACTAAATATTTTAATTTTTTCCTTTCTATCTTCGAGTCCACAATAGACTCTACTTCATAAGTCCCTGACCGCTCCAACTTGGTTTCATGTGGCTGTGGTTGGGGCCGTTTTCCCATCTCGTCTTCATCAAATTTTGATAGCAATTTCGCATGAAATACGTTATGAATACCGCTGAGTGAGCTTGGTAGTTTGATGCGGTAAGCATGGGTTCCGACCTTTTTTAGGATTTTAAAGGGACCCAAGTACTTATAATCTAATTTCTTTGCAGGTCACTTAGTGGTGATATTTCGTGCGTCGAGCCATATGTAATTTCCTTCCTTAAAATCATCCGGGATTTTTCTTTGTTTGTGATTGGTATTCTCCTTCATTCCTGTGTTTTGAGATATTGGTGTATGGCTGACATCTCAGAAGCCTTTTGATGTGCAGCATGATTGCTGATACTTCGTATAGCGAATGTGAGTCGAGGGTGAAATCCCTTGTTCGCAAAGAAAGGAGACACGTTGGTGGTGGCGTGAGGAGCATCATTATAGGCATATTTGGCTAGGGGAAGTAAATCATCCCAGTCGTTTTGCTCGTAGTTGACGAACATTCGAAGATATTGTTCTAACGTCTGGTTTGTCCTTTCAGTCTGTCCATCCGTCTCCAGATGATATGCGGTAGAGAAATTCAACTGAATTTCTAACAAATCACATAAGGCTCTCCAGAATTTGGATACGAACGTAGTCCCTCGATCGGAAATAATATCGTTAGGTAAGCCGTGTTTGCTGAATACAAATTTAATGAACAATTTGGCTAACGTTTCAGCACTGTCAGTGGTGTGACAGGATATGAAGATAGCCATTTTAGAGGTTCAACATACCACTACCATAATGGCATCATGCCCATTTGATTCAGGTAACTCCACTATATGATCCACAGAGATTGAGGACCACGGCCATTGCTTAATCGGAAGGGGCTTCAATAGTCCAAAAGGTTTATTTCTCCTCGCCTTTGCCCTATTGCATGTTTTGCATGTCCTAACGTATCTCTTTACATCTGGGCCAAAAATAAGTGCGTTGGATTAATTTCGTAGTTTTTCGAATGCCTGGGTGTCCCCTTAGCTTGTGATCGTGGTGTTCTTGAAGTACTTGTCGCCTCAATTCCGGCGATTCTGGTACATATATCACTCCATCCCTTAGTAGTATCCCTTCTTCAAACTTAAAGGGTCCTGGGCTTTCAGACTTAGCTATTTCTTTTCCCTCTTCAAAGTATTGATCTGCAGAATTTCTGATTTTCTGTAGCAGTAATTCTTCATTTATTTGGAGTCCTGCACATAGTCGTTTGGGCAGGATGAGTATTCGTTCATTCGCTTTGTTTCGTTCATTCGCTTCAGATTTCTTTGGGTAAACATCCAGTCTTCGTGTTAGGGCATCTGGTTTTCCCCCTAGACATCCTGGGCGATAGTTGATCATGTAGTCGAACCCTGATAGGAATTCAGACCATTGAGCCTGTCGTCTACTTAGTTTTTTCGTGGTCGTAAAGAACTGCAGATTGTTATGATCTGAATATACTCGAACAGTATACTTAGAGCCTTCTAAATATGCTCTCCATTGGCCGAACGAGTCCACAATTGCGAGTAACTCTTTATCGAAAATGTCATAGTTAAGCTCAGCAGGACCCATGGCCCATGCGTGGAAAGCTACCGGGTGTATTTCACCGGTTACCAGATGTGGCTGTGAGAGTATTGCTGCAATGGCGTAATCCGATGCATCTGACTCGACTACGATAGGTAGTGTGGGGTCAAAATGGCGTAGGATAGGAGCTTGGGTAAATGCAGTTTTGAGGAGGTCGAATATGTTGGAATTAAATGATAATGATCAAGTTACTAAGCTATTATGCATACGGCATCAATCAGATACTGCAGACATACGGTCAAATGATCATACGGATATACTTAGACTATTTATATTATTATACTACTCTGATTAATGATATATACTTGAGAGTCAAGCGAGATACGTTCGCACGCTCTTACCCCCCACTTTGTGACTCTCGCTAAGACTATTTGCTAAGATAACCTAACTCTAATAGAATACTCATTGTCGTTGCAGAGTCCATTCAAATACTACTTTTTTCGAAGTTAAGGCAGTAAGTGGTTTCACTATCCCCGAATAGTTGTCTATAAATCGACGATAGAAGTTAGCAAAGCCTAAAAAACTTTGTAACTCCTTCAAATTTGTTGGTTCCCTCCACTGTCTAATTACTTCTACCTTTGCGGGATCCATAGATACCCCGTCCTTCGACACTATCATCCCCAAATACTCCACTGACTCGATGTGAAACTCGCATTTTGAAGGTTTTAGGTGTAAACCATTTTCTTCTTAACGTGCTCTATATGCTCTTCTTCGGTCTCCGAGAATATTAATATGTCATCCAGGTATATGACAACAAAGACGTCGATCATATCATGGAAGATATCATTCATGAATCGTTGGAAGACCGAGGGAGCGTTGGTAAGCCCAAAGGGCATCACAAGATATTCAAAGGCACTGTACCTCGTTCTAAAGGCGGTCTTCCACTCGTGGCCTTTGGCTACTCGCACATTATTGTATCCAACCCGTAAGTCTAGCTTTGTGAAGTGTTTTGCCTTTCGGAGGCGATCCATGAGGTCTCCTATCAATGGTAATGGATATTTATTTTTGATCGTTACTTTGTTCAATGCCCTAAAATCCACACACATGCGCAGACTTCCGTCCTTTTTTCTCGCAAATAATACTGGAGCTCCAATGGATGACTTTGATGCCCTGATAAACCCCTTTCCCAGCATTTCGTCTAAGTATTCCTTTAATGATTTTAACTCGGTTTCGGACATATTGTATAGTTTCCCAGGTGTCGGTAAAGGATTTTCTCCCGTGTCAATGGTAATGTCGTAAGGTCAGTGAGGAGGCATTCTCAATGCCTCTTCTGAGGAGAAGACCTTGACCCATGGGTGGTAAGGTTTGGGTATCATTCTTCATATTTCCTCTTCCTCTTTTCCCTCTTCTACGTCCTTCCTTTCCTTTATCTCAACCTTAGCTGTCTTTCCACTTATTTCTCCTAGAACTTGGCCATCCCGTGTTGGTGTTATAAATAGGGTATATGCCTCGCAGCCTTGATTTACTAGCATTGCGAAGGGTGCGGTGCCAATGAGACTGATTTTCGGAGTTTTTTGTGGTACTTGCGTTTGGTGTTTTGTGCTAGGGGTCTTACCCCCTTCTTTTATGTTTTTCTCCTCCTGTTTACTGGTCTGGGTGATGGGATTTTTCGAAGCAAAATATTCTTTCACTTCCGACTCGTGTAATAATAGGGGGTCGTCCATCGTTAAGGTACATCACTGTAGTGGTTCCTCTTTTTCCTCTTCTATCCTCACTAAACTTTTCTTTGTGGCCGGTAAGCAATAGTTCTCTAATAATGATGCTTGCAACGTTTCTCCTCCTTCAAATGCGAAGGATAATTCTTTCCAATTTATTTGAGGATTAATCCTTCTTAGCCACTGAAATCCCAAAACTATCTGCGCAGCTGGATGAAGCTTGGTTATGAGCATATCCTCCTGGTGTGTCGTTCCATCCTCGAAATGTAATTGTATGGGTATCCAGTGTGTAATTATTCCTGCTGAGGTTTGTTCCCCATCGAAAAGGGTTAGAGGGAGTGGTCGGGGAAGTGTCTGTAGTTTGTTCGAGTATTTTTTAGCTTGCCGGTAATCAAGAAATGATCTGGATGCGCCAGAGTCGATGAGTGCTGGTAAGTATTGGCTTTCTTTAGTGAATAATTTAGTTTGGATGATGAAAGCTTGTTCCGATCTCGAGGTTATAGATACTGCTGTTCCAAAGTCTTTTATTGGCGAGGGGCCGTTTTGCATAGGAATTACCGTTGCTCGTAAGTGAATGATACTGGGGGGGCTCACGACGCCTCCGGTAGGTCGTCCTGAGCCCCTTCTTCATTTCCCTGTCCCTCTATTCCTCTATTTCTTCTGCTTGTCCTTCTTCATCCAACTGAAATATATTTCCCTCCGAGTCATACCCATAATAGGTTTCCTTCTCATCTTCTTCTATTATTACTCCTCCCCTGGCTGCTTTGGCTTGTATTTGTGTTCGGCCCCACATCAAATACATAATCCATTTTTCATTCGTCGTTGATGCTCCTCAGGTGTTAACCGCACGAATGGTCGATTCCTGGGGTTAGGAACTTGAGCTGCCCTTGCCGTTGGAGTTGTTCGATTTGCCTGTGAGCAATTACGGTTCCTATTTGCTTGAGTAGTGGGGCCTGGTCCTGCTTGGGCATTTTGTTGGTTTGTTTGAGTATTCGGTGGCGTCACTGTGGTAGCCACATACGTGGGATTCGCGTAGACGTTGGTGGTTAGTCCGGCCTTGTTGAAGGCCTCCCTTGCTGTGTCCAGGTCAAGTAGTCTGTCAACTACATCGTTGAATCCTTGTGGTATGTTCCCAGTCAAAGTGAGCCGGCTTCTTGGATCCTTTCTGATTTGTAATAATAGCCTCCATCTTAGTGCCGGTTCGTTGTATTGGGTTAGGAGTGATGCGTCCTCAAAGCATACCAGAAAGTCGGCGAAAGTTTCATTCACTCGTTGATGTACTCTGTCGAGAGCTGCCTGAGAATAAAGTTGTTCATCGTGTACTCCGAATAATCGACCAAACGTCAATACGAAGCTTCGCCAGTTATGTAAAGCAGCAAGATAAGTGTTTTGCATCAATTCTCTTTCAACTAAGTTCTGATAATATCTCGCTGCTGCTCCTGTTAAGTATGAGGATGCAAAAGTAACCCTTGAAGCTTCAGACTCGTATAAAGTAGGTTTGGCAGTGAACATTCGTATGCAATCGCTTACAAACGTTCTCCACAAACTACGGTTACTTCCGTCAAATGAATCTGGTTTTCGTATTTCGAGTTTTCCTTCCCTTGCCAGTGCGTCTCTCCTTTCCCTATCCTCACCATTTCCTCCATTTCCTGTTGGACCTGGTTCTCCTGGGGGTCCCTGAGCTCTGTCTGGTCCTGGTGGCCCTGGAGGTCCTGGGTCCTGGGGCTCCCCTGTGTCCCTTTTTCCCTTGCTGACCCCTATCTCTCTGTGGATCTGGGTGATCTCCTGGTCCAGATGATCCCTCCCCATCTTGATCAAGTATTTCTGTTGGTCCTATAGTGGAGGATTCCGAAGGAGAGGTTGGTGGTGGTGAACCATGTCTAGAGGTGGGAGGTGATGGTGGAGGCCCCCCTCCCATTTGGGTTGTTAGAACCTTATCAGGAACCAATATGTTTTGTGGCTCTTGAGGTTCTCTTACATCGAGAAGAGATGGTTGCCTCCTCAAGGTTCTTGAACTCCTTCCACTGAATAGGTTTCCTCTTTGAGCTAAGTCTGGACCTGCCACCAAGATCTTCCCATTTGTCATTCCTGACTCTCGAGTCTCTTCATGTGGACTTGATTGGTGGGGTGGTAAGTCTCGTGGTCCTGAAAAAAATGTATTAGTATTCCTAACAGGTTGCTTACCTTTGTCTTTGGCTGAGATTCTTGGTGTGCTCGGCATTGTCACTGGTACCATTCCTTGAGAGGGTCTTGTTGGGATAGGTCTTTCGCTCGTCAATACCAAAATTGTGGGTTCACGTTCCTCATCAGTTACCATCTCTATGCGTGGTAAGTGTTCTTCCTCCCTTTCTGTCTCATCCCTTCTCCATGACCCTCGTACTGGTTCCCTTGTTTTTATATGAGTTGCCACTGGGGTATACCGATATCCCTCCATTCGTATTTCTCCTGGTCGTCTACGGCTTGGTAATGGTGTAACTTCGTATGTAGGTAAATGTTCCACTTCTTCTTGGATCCGTACCAAGCTACTAGTTGGTTGAAGGGGTCTCCCTCTTCAACTTGGAGAATTCATTAATTGTTGACTCAGATTATCCCGCCGTTGCTGAGGTGGTACATATTTTGGTACGTCCTTAGTTTTCATTTGTTTGTTTGATTGTTCAGGTTCAGTAGTTACGCTAGTTAAATCGCTTCGAAGAACTGGATTAATCGGTCGAGGTGTTTCCCTTTGACTCGTTGCTCTCGAGTCTCGTGTGGGGATTGCAGATGCACTTCGTGAGGGTCCAACGTCTACAAGAACGTTGCGCAACTCTCTACATCAGGAAAAACCTAAGATTGAAATTTGTATAAAATACAGATATAAATTGTAACAATGGTAGTATTGAGTGTCAAGTCGGAGAAAATAAGGACATACTCAGTCATATCCGTAATATTGGTGGCATATCTCATCCAAATATGACAACGTAGTACAGTGCTGATCTTTCAGCCCAGTAGTACATTCCTCGGCTTTTAATATCTTATCCAAGAATTAGTGGTAGTCAACAAATTAGTCAATGAAAAGTCTATGATTCGTCACCCGGAACAGCTGCTTCCAATGCTGACACTCTTTCCTGAGCCAAATCTCTCTCAATACGTGCCAAATCTCGCTCTCTCAAAGCTAATTCCTTCTCCAGTGTCACTGCTCTAAGTTTAACATTGGTTGACGTGTGGGTTCGTACTAACTTGTCTAGCAACTGTTGAAGTTCGCGGACCTGCCAGAACAGCTGGTCCTCTCCAGAGCGAGCCATCTTCCTACTCTTACGGACCAGAGTTTCCGTTCGGATGCCTGCCATTAGTGTCTTTGAGTGTGAAAAGAGAGCAAGTCAAAGAAAAAGAGAACGCATGACAGGGAGCGGCTTTTGATTCCAGTACCGCCAAATTGGCCTGCAAATCCTCGGGGTCAACTAGAGTCTTGTCTGGATCATCAAACCCCACAGCACCTCTAGACTGTGCAGTCAGCAGATCAGAAACGAGAAGAGAATAACATGATACACACGGTGACATCGCAATATCATCAGTCCCTACAGCAAAAGCTACTTCGTTCTCCTCCTTTTTGACCATCAGCCAGTCTGGCAATGGTGATGGGGTTCTTGATGATGGAATGAATTCGGGTTCTTCATTTTCAGGGAGGTTTGCTGTCCTACCAAGAGTAAGGTTAATGACACTGCCTTTGGCTGGAAGATATTGCAAAAGACATACTGAGAAGTTCTGAGAGGTTGTCGTTCAGACTTGGAAAGGGAGACAGAGGTTCTCGTTGAGATCATTGAAATCAATAGTGTGTCGAGATGCCGCATCTAAAGGCTGGGATTTCGGACCATATCAGATATCGATAAGAGCAAAATGATGTCATGCTAAAATATCTGGGGAGTCAATCTCCGACTCCCCAAGACACACAGTGTGCTCATTCCCTCCTTTCAAGGTTCTCCTATGTACTTGTTGGGTGTACTATGCTATTACACTACTAATAACAGAACAGTCAATTACTTTTAAATAGCTGGTACATGTGCCTGTCACTGTCAGTGTTTAGATAGAACGATGTGCACTGCTCTAGGACAGTACCACTACTCCAGTCTCGATTCGCAACTCGACCAAAACATGGTATAAGATGCACACTGCGTACCAACCTTCTAATGTCCACCACACTCGCCAATCTCCCACCTTCCAAGTCTGCATAGCTTCGAGAAACCTTGTAATATCCATTATTTTCATCTGGATGTGGTGTGAAAGGGGAAAACCACTCGACATAAGCCAGATGTTGCAGTCGGTCATTCTCAGGCACACCATTGAAAAGATAGTTTGATGATTTTTGTGGGAGAGTGAATACCAGGCGTACTTGCGCAACCCGTGTATCTGCACCAGAAATATCAGATTAGTTTCTTACTTTGGAATAGCAATAGACGCTCACCTTGAGTCAACTTCAAGGGCCCTTCATTATCAGTGATGCGTACAAGGGCAGTGTCAAAATGCCCATCAACCCACCGATCATATTTGTCTCGCCGGCCAGGTTGCACATGAATAGAGTCTGCCATCAATGTCATCTCTGAGAACACATTGTAGCGCAGGTACTTGACACAGTGATATGCTGAAACACTTGGCACACCGAGGAACAGTGCGTCAACAGCATCCTCAAAGTGTCTACCAGTCAGCTGAGGATCCTTCACCTGCACAACATAGTGGGAGAGTGCTGCCTGTAAGAAGGTTGCTCCATAACGGTCAACGGCGTCAGAAAGATTGAGAGTGTTTACAGATGAATGCTTCGCCATCTTGAGGATGTGAGAAGTGTTTAAGCCAGGGGGAATATGATGAAGATAGAGTGGCGGATGCTCTCCCAATTCCATCCAGATAATATATGATTCATGCTTCATTATCTTTTCCTTCCTCTCCAGCCATTTTGTCATCTGCGAGAACTCGTCCTTCTTGTTTGTGGCCTGGTAAGCATCCTTGGCCATGTCAATATGTAGCCGCTCAGTGTATTCGGTGTTGAAGTTATCAAATGTTCAGAGTTGCTTGACACACTCGACATAATGGTTGAGAAAGTGGATTTTGGGAACATGGAAGTTTGAGCGAATGTCGAGGTCAACAAAGATCTGCTTGTTTGCATGGAACCGTTCAAGAGTGTCTTCAAGGAGGTGAAGGTTGGTAGTGGAATGGACAGGACACTGGGCGAGGAACAAAAAGTCTATAAGTCCACAAAGACAACGTAGGAGCCGGACATTGGACATTCCACTGGGAAGCGGAGCATCGGCAATTAGTCTGAGTAGGAAGTGAGAAATCTGGTTGTGTTCTTCGCCGCTAACCCATTGGAGTGTGGATATACCCTTCATAAAGACTTGGATATTGTGATTGGGGGGAAGACGACGGCACCGAGCATCAATCTCATGTGCAGCATATGCCTCAATAACCCACAGCTTCATGTGTTTGAAGACGCCATGATAAAGTTGATGCAGGATATCGGGGGTGATGGAGTGATAGACATTGGAATAAGGAAGCTTGGCCCAAAACGGCTCGAAAACTGGTTTAATTCCAGCTTCTTGGCAAGCAGAAACAAATGCTGCTGCCCCCCGGTCAACAGCCTTCAGTGCCTCCAAGATGGATCACAATCGTCGGAGAGGATGTGGTTCAGTGTTGTCACCAATGCGTTGGTGGGGAATCATACACCTTGGACAGTGACCACTGATACAGCAGGTAACGAGGATCTGCTCTGGGTAGTCACCGACGAAAGCCACAAAAATGGGATGGCCGATACGATCCACACCATCTCCACTAGTAAAGACAGACCCAACAGACCCAGCACTCTCCAACGGCTTCATGATACGATGCATGCAGGAATGGAAGAGGTTGGTGACTGAGCGGCGACAAGAAGCAGCATTCTTGATATGCTCAAGGTTACTGGAGGGAAGGTAACCAAGCAGAACGTATGCTCGTTTAGATGGTTTACACCAGATCTCCTTCGGAATATTTCCGAGGGTCATGTAGACAGGGTAGGCAGTCTTGTTGCGAAATACTGTCCTGTACCACGGAGAATAGTCAATATGAATCCATTACTGCTCAGTGGTGACTGAGAATACATACCTGTGTTGACCACCACCATCTCCCAGTATGCATGTCGTGATACAACTGTTCGTCACATGAACTGTCATCAAAATGCTGCTCAGGTGCAAAATCAGCGTCGCCATAGAGGGCTCGGACACATTGAAGGATATCACGGAAGTAAACCTCCAAGGCACGTCCCTGTACAATCACTTCCTCACGCTGGAATGGAGGACAGCCATTCAGAAGCTTGTTATCAATAATCTTGTTGAGGTCAATCGCATTTCGGTATGACAGCCCTAGCTTCTCATGAACCTGTACAAAATGCAATGAGCAGGGTGGTACATGCAAATAAATTAAAGACATACCCCCTCAATGGCAAGAAGCTCATAAAACGCAGTAGAACTCGGCCCTCTCATTTTAGCCCACTTCACAATCCTCCAGTCCATTTCTGACTGGAACGGAGCCCAAATATTTGACCTATTGCCGAGACGTTCGCGATACTGTTGATTATCACCAATATACGAAGTTTGAGAGCTGACAGGAGAACCAGCACGAGGATCAGGATAGGGCTTGACATATGGCTCCCTTGTCCTTGCACCTGATTGGGCTATAGGCAGTGGTCATGCATTTGGTAGTGGTACTGTCTCTTCCAACATGCCATCCAGAAACAGGACACTGGGTGCAAACACTTGTAAATCCTCTGCTTTACTGAGGTTTTACAAGAGTATTACACCAAGCCAATCAATATGTAAGACTCCTTGTCATACATTAGTATTACAAGAGACAGAAAAAAATAGAACAACCTTGTATGACCATTGTAAGTCACAAAGAAATACCATGGACTTTCAGTGTGACTTGCTGTCACTGTATACCCTTGGCGGATATACTGTGGAATTACACAGGAATTTCAGAGTGACTTTTTGTCACAATATGTCATGTAGTGAGACACATAAGAAATACTGGAGTATTTCAGTGTGACAGATAATCACAGTATGACAAACAGTAAGGCAAGAGAGATTTACAAAGAACTTACAAGGAAGCAAAATCTGCAGGAAATTTACAAAGTGACAATCAAGTCACAGTAATACACTTGTAAGACTAGCTGTATTATGAAGGAATTACAAGAAACATTTGCTACAAACAATGGTAAATCCTCAGCCTTAGAGGAATGGACTTTCAGTGTGAGGCTTTGTCACAGTATAGCATTGAAGAGCATACAGTGGAATTACAAGGTGAGTTTTTTGTCACAGTATGTCTTCTTGTAAAACAGAACTGAAATACCAGGGTATTTCAGTGTGAGATAATGTCACAGTAAGACAATTTGTAAACCAAGTAAAATTTACAGAGGACTTACCAGAAGGTAGAACTTGAAAGTCTTGAGTAAGACTGCTCATATTTACACTGAATTTACGGAGGGACAGGTGTGTCACAGTAATACCCTAGAAAGACTTGTGGTTTTACAAGGGAATTACAAGATCCAGGTTTTAAAAGTCTATCTCGTAAGTCTCTGGAAAAAACCTGCATGCTAAATGGAGAATATACAGTGTGACAGACTGGTCACAGTAAGACACTTGTAAGTCACAAGACATTACAATGACTTTACTGAAAAGTGACTATTTTGTAAGTCATCATGTATATCCAATGGACTTACAAGAGACTTGTTGGATGGATTTGCAGTGCATGTCAATTAAGTAATACAGAAGGGCTTACTGAAAATTTACAGGATGTAATACAATGAATTCATTCAACCAGGTCAATTAAATGTCACTAAATATAAATAGACAGCTCAGGCTGGACTGTGTCTGCCTTGTCATCTTTGTCTGCTCAGTCTGTTACGTCTGCCTTGTCTGCCTTGTCTGCCCCATCTGCCTTGTCTGGCTTGTCTGGCTTGTCTGCCCCGTCTGCCTTGTCTGCCTTGTCTGCCTTGTCTGCTCCGTCTGCCTTGTCTGCCTTGTCTGCCCCGTCTGCCTTGTCTGCCTTGTCTGCCCCGTCTGCCTCGTCTGCCTCGTCTGCTCCATCTGCCTCGTCTGCCTCGTCTGCCCGGTCTGCCTCGTCTGCCTCGTCTGCCTCGTCTGCCCCGTCTGCCTCGGCTGCCTCGTCTGCCTCGTCTGCCTCGTCTGCCTCGTCTGCCTTGTCTGCACCGTCTGCCTCATCTGCCCCGTCTGCCCCGTCTGCCCCATCTGCCTCGTCTGCCCCGTCTGCCTCGTCTGCCTCGTCTGCCCCGTCTGCCCCGTCTGCCTCGTCTGCCCCGTCTGCCTCATCTGCCTCGTCTGCCCCGTCTGCCTTGTCTCATCGTAAGATCCAAAAAAGTCACCAGTGGGATCCACCTGCATAGGAACACCCATCTGTATCTGCTCTGCTTGGGGCATTGCAGTCAGATTACTGAGAAGTGACCCCAGCAGATTTGCAGTTGTATCCGGTAAAGCGGGCCCTGGCTGCAAAAACTGTTTGCCGTACACCTGACAAGCTGGATTTCGAGATTTGCAACAGTGTTGAAATATGAAACCCCCCGGATACGACTTCCCACAGCCTCCACACACTTGCATTGGTAGATATGATGAAGAGTACGATGTAAAGCAGAGGAAGGCAGACTTCATGTATTTGAGGGAGTAGTACAGAAGTAAGGTGTATCTAAGCGAGGTAAGACGGATATCAGTATAGCCCAACAAACGGTCAGCGGAAAAATAAAAAACCGCACAACGTTGACAACGGGAGCTCCATGAAGTAAAATTTCATCTCCATCTTGAACCACCACCATCTCATGTCTCAGACTCTCAATGACCTTCTCAAGGCGAAAGGACAGGGAACACCCACCCAGTCTGCTCCCACAGACGACGATCAATCCACCTGTGAGTACTATCTTCATACTGGCAGTCATCGGACTGGACGGACTCATCTCAGGGCCTATATGCGAAAAGAAAAAAGACGCATTGAGCAACAAAGGTCAGACTTGTCTTTTGCTGAATAGTGTGATAGATGACTTACCTTACGACTGCTCCAGTTTGGCTTGCATCAAAGAAGCAGCCCAACAATGCCCCGCAAGGCGGTAACTCCAAGCGTCCCAAACAAGCTCCCAAGCCTAAATCAAAAGCGAAAGGGAACCCAGCCAAGGAAGCTACCTCTGGTAAGCAGGCTAATAGCACTGCAGTCACATCGAAGACATTACAGCCTCATCAGGCTGAATCAAAGCCAGGTGAGCATCAATTCTTGCAATTACTGCCAGTCACTTACACGTTGTCATCAGCTGGTAGCCGGGCTCGTGGTACTAAGCAATCTGCACAAATCATAGACAGCGAGGACAACAACAATGAAGATGTTGAAGAAGACGTCAACCAGTCTGGAGAAGAAGGCAGTGAATTCGAGGATAGGGAGGAAGAGGAGAGTGACGGGGAGCAGTTTAATGTAGATGACGAAGCCTTGAACAATGAAGTAAGTCTTTGGAAACTTCTGGGGAATAACAACAATACTTACAAGTACTCTTTCAGCGCATTGAGACCATCGGAGATGGTAAGAAGAAAAAAGGAGGTGTGCCTACACAACTACCTGTTATCTGTCACGACTCACATGATTCCCTGATCTCCGGTAGGAGGAGGGACTTGCAAAACTCGAATGGCCATGATCGAACATTTTTCTCCGGTTTTAGAAGTTCTTTACCACATTCTCGTCATGCAGTCATAATCATGCGGTCACTCTTTTTCAAATTCGTAGTCCGCCTCTTTGACTCCAACTGCCGTCTCGTCGACATACTGAATCGCTATGGACCATCATCTTCGCACCGTAGCCTCAAATACGCCTATATTTCTTGAGCACCCTGTCCAGACTACAACTGAACTATTGCTGCAGTTTCTGCACACGCTTTTATACTCTGTTCACTGTATTTTTGAACCTCACATATTTGAAACACTACCTCGAAAACACTATGTGTCTTTCTTGGTCGGTAAACTTCTGCTTGTTGGCATTCTCCCATATGATGGCCCTCTTGTTCCCGAACATGTCTATCATTCTAAAATTTTGTCTATGCAACATATCTTCGGTTCTGAGTTTACTGGTCAATACACGCATGCTGTGCTGTCGCAATTCTTGGCGTCTAAGTTAATTGCTAGTAGTATCCATAGTATACACTCTTCTGTCATCATCGTCTCATACTCTAATGTTTATCTCTGTACGATTACTAGTAATATCCATGGTATACACTCTTCTGTCATCATCATCTCAAACTCTACGGAGTCGGGGATGCCGCGTCCCACGGCCTTAAGCATGATCCTAGGCAAAGTCCGAGTCAACGATGATGACATCATTGTCCCTGATGTTGACAGCAAATCGGATGCATCCAGTGCTCTGGACTTGAGCCAACTTCCAAGCGAAGACGAAAATGAGGACGAGACTCAGCAGAAGCCGGAAAATGTGTGTAATTTTTTATTTCTAACCTACTAGTAATCCTTGACTCAGTCTGGTTATATCCTAGACTCAGAAGGCCTCACGTCGGGATGCTAAATATGACTCTGAGGTATGTCCTCTCTCTCTCAATCTTATCCTTTCTGACTTCATATGGACTGTTAATAGCATCCATCAATCAAGCCAGCCCCAACGCCCACTACTACAGTCATGGTGACTCAGGCTCCCAGCATCACAACCACCGACTCTTTTACCACATCGGTTCCTTCAAACTCTGGGACTAGTACAACGAATGCAGTTAACGGAAGCTCCAATGCGGTCAGTCGACAATATTTTCCATAGTGTATTTACTCACTGCATCTACTGCAGACATCATTCAACTCGAATTGGGCTGAGGTTACGCATATGGTTCTTCCAGCACCTGGGCAACGTACGATCTCCAAGAAGGCTCAATCCCCAGTTGTTAAAGCAGTCCTTGATCTCGCAATATCTCTCGCTTGTGGTCTAACAGTGTTTGACAACTCTTTTGCTAATGCAGCCGCACAACTTCAGAATTGTGTCGTCGGCCTCAACGCTGCGTGTGCCAATACCCAACAGCCTCTGATTCAGGACTGTATCCAGCGTGATCCTGACTACCGAAAGCACCTCGTCAATTATGTGAGTTACCGTCCTATGTATATGCTCTTACTCACTTTGAGTTTGTTGGACAGATATTTGGCCATGTCGGTCACCTGCGTGGTCAAGTTAAAACACAGGCCGCGAAGGTTGTCGGCAGTCAATATGACTTCATGAGGCTCTCAACTGGGGAAAGGGGCCACTGCTTCGCATGGCAAATTACGAGGCCTCTTTCCCTCAATAAAGTCTACTAATATCACAATATTCCTACATTAAGTATGTAATTGCTACTGTCAGAGTATTATCAGAAAAATAAGTATGGTATTAAGGATAACAGTGGATGAAGAGCAGTGAACACTGATTGCAGTTTAAACAGACTGCACTTATCTGTGCACAATCATTGTGTGGTAATATTTTTCGAGACACATTTTGGCTTCCCTCAGGTATATAGTCTACGATTACCCACTGGCAACCAACTGGAGGGAACATTGGTAAAACTGGGTCTGGCTCCAGTAACATGCATACAAGATGGGGAGAAGAAGGGCAAAGTGAAGAGAGAGAGTCAATGCTCAACTATTGACTATGATCTGGACTATATATTTTGGGTTTAGCCGATCAACACTGGTCGATCAATAAGTAGATCAGGCCTCGCTGGAACATGCTGTTGCCTGATGGCATCTGGCCGCAGTTGGCCATTTCCAGCCTTGCCATTCTGGGAAGCAAACACCCTGTAGGAATCTTTCCTCGGTTATCTGTCAACCGTGGTATAGACCGGCATTGACAGAGTCCAGACTTTAGTTTGAACTGACAGGTATTAGTTAGTCTATGACCAACCCTGGTATTGTGTAGGTTGAAAAGTGCAGGAATCATAATCAGAACACTGGTGAAGGGACCTGGGCGCAGTGAGGAACGGGGAGAAGACAAGGATGCGTTGGTTACAGCTGGTCCAAGAAAACTGTTTATGATGTCATCAGATTCTCGACCATCATGCCAGATGACTCTGAATGAGTGCTTGACAAGCGCCAGCTAATAGGGGTGGGACTCGGAGTTTGAAACCATGAAAACAATTTCTAAGGTAAATTAAATGGATGATGGAGAGGCAAGAATTACGAGGGCGTTGAGGCTGAGGAAGTAGGGCGGTGAGTGCAGGCAAACAGCGGATAGTATGACTATACTTCCGGAGAGAAAGCCGTGGACGCACCGTATATCCCATGAAGCACGATGCTTGCATGACGTCGTGGTTGTTGACGTCATTACATAGTCCTTGGACCCGGTCCAGACCGCAATTCGGTTGTCGTAGAGACCGCAATATAAATCTGCAGGCGTGGGAAGATTGCAAAAGTCGACCTAAGTTAACTCGGCCTTTAAGAGGCCTCGTAAAGTCTGAACGTGCTGCTCTTGTCAAGAAGCTCATGGACCGCCTAACGTACATTTTCCCTCTTTCTGATGTGCGTCTTTATCCTCTAAAGTAATGATTCTCTTACTACTGCTCACACAATATCTAGCCATCAAATCCTTCAACATGGCCCAAAAATGAGCCTTACCGTCACCAGTGTATTGTGACTGTGCTACACCTTTCGTTCTTCAAGGGTTCCACAAGCATTGCCAATCGCCACCCGGACAGTTTCACATCAATTAGCTCGGACGACAACCGGAAGGAAATCCCAAAATCCATGCTAGCTCTGGCTGGTACGGCGGTGAGTATGAGACTGTCTACTTTAACAGCTTAAGCATTCCTAATGTCGTCTGCAGATTTTCGCGGCGTTGAAGGAGTGGGAGACCGGTGACCAGGTCGAGGAGGACTTTTCAGCAAAGGTGTTCGTCGAGGAGTATAACAAGCACCTCACCATGCTTGAAGGGAAGATCCTGCGTCCAGATAACAGTGGTAAAGAGAAGTATCATCGTCTTATGGCACACCTATACGAGCAAGTCAGGTGAGCTTTTAACTGATCTCAACGGAGCTTGACTATTGATGGCGAGAACTAGCAAAAAATCTTCTTCCGCTTCAATTGGTTCCGAGCTTCCCGATATCGACTTTGATGCCATGGAGTAGGGTTGCGGCTCAGCCGAGTCTATCAAGTATGCCACCTATGTTCTTAATATGCCTGTCCCTTATGCGTATGCGTATGATATGAATGTCTGTATGCTCTAACCATGATATTGTCTGAAATAGGCTGTAAGATGAAGGAATATCCAAAGAGTATTACTTGCATATATGACTGTTAATGGTCAATATTCGGCAATTTTTTTTTGAAATGCAAGGGGGGGCTGATGGAAGTGGATCAAATTTTACATTATCGTAGAATTGGTTGTATTTCGACGCATTTTGCTGTAATCTGACGATTTCCGACTAACTAACACTGGAGGCAAATCCCTGTAAATCATCTGCCATACAGAAGTATTACAGTGACCTTACAACAAGTCATTCAATAAGTAATCCACCTTGTATTACAGAGGTATTACAGAGAGAAGAATTTTCCAGATCAATGCTGTAAGACGGCTGTAAGACAAGTTGTATTACAGGGAGATTTCAGAGGCCAAATCCCTGTATATCCGGTGCCCTACATAGGGATTACAGCAAACTTACACCAAGCCATTCAACAAGTATTCTGCCTTGGATTACAGAAGTATTACAGAGAGAAGACATTTTGGGAGCAATGCTGTAAGACTGCTGTAAGACAAGTTGGATTACAGGAAAATTTCAGAGTGACATGGTGTCACAGTAATACATTAGGTAATACAGCCAAGAAATACAGAAGTATTTCAGTGTGACAAAAGTGCGCAGGTGGCGTCCAGAGTGTGGGCACTCTGCGGGCACTCTGGATGCAACCTGCGCGCACCCTGGACGCAACCTGCATGCACCCTGGACGCAACCTGCGCGCACTCTGGATGCAACCTGCGCGCAACCTGGACGCAACCTGCACGCACCCTGGGCACAACCTGCGCGCACCCTGGATGCAACCTGCGTGCACCCTGGACGCAACCTGCGCGCACTCTGGGCGCAACCTGCACACACAACAATGCTGTAAGACTGCTGTAAGACAAGTTGGATTACAGGAATATTTCAGAGTGACATGGTGTCACAGTAATACATTAGGTAATACAGCCAAGAAATACAGAAGTATTTCAGTGTGACAAAAGTGCGCAGGTGGCGTCCAGAGTGTGGGCACTCTGCGGGCACTCTGGATGCAACCTGCGCGCACCCTGGACGCAACCTGCATGCACCCTGGACGCAACCTGCGCGCACTCTGGACGCAACCTGTGCGCACCCTGGACGTAACCTGCACGCACCCTGGACGCAACCTGCACGCACCCTGGACGCAACCTGCGCGCACTCTGGATGCAACCTGCGCGCACCCTGGACGCAACCTGCACGCACCCTGGGCACAACCTGCGCGCACTCTGGACGCAACCTGCGCGCACTCTGGACGCAACCTGCGCGCACTCTGGACGCAACCTGCGCGCACTCTGGGCGCAACCTGCGCGCACTCTGGGCACAACCTGCGAGCACCCTGGACGCCACCTGCACGCACCCTGGACGCAACCTGCGCGCACTCTGGATGCAACCTGCGCGCAACCTGGACGCAACCTGCACGCACCCTGGGCACAACCTGCGCGCACCCTGGATGCAACCTGCGTGCACCCTGGACGCAACCTGCGCGCACTCTGGGCGCAACCTGCACACACTCTGGGCGCAACCTGCGCGCACTCTGGACGCAACCTGCGCGCACTCTGGACGCAACCTGCGTGCACCCTGGACACAACCTGCGCACACCCTGGACGCAACCTGCGCGCACCCTGGACGCAACCTTGCAACCTGCGCGCACTCTGGACGCACTCTGGGCACAACCTGCGAGCACTCTGGACGCAACCCGGTTCTGAACGGAGGTACTAAATGAGATAAAAATTTAATAGTTTGGTTACGCAACCTGCGCGCACTCTGGACGCAACCTGCGCGCACCCTGGACGCAACCTGCGCGCACTCTGGAGACAACCTGCGCGCACTCTGGACGCAAACTGGCGCACTCTGGACGCAACCTGCGCGCACTCTGGGCGCAACCTGCGCGCACTCTGGACGCAACCTGCGCGCACTCTGGATGCAACCTGCGCGCACCCTGGACACAACCTGCACGCACTCTGGACGCAACCTGCACGCACTCTGGAAACAACCTGCGCGCACTCTGGACGCAACCTGCGCGCACTCTGGGCGCAACCTGCGCGCACTCTGGACGCAACCTGTGCGCACTCTGGAGGCTACCTGCGCACAATCTGGAGGCAATCTGGACGCAACCTGCGCGCACCCTGGACGCAACCTGCGCGCACTCTGGATGCAACCTGCGCGCACTCTGGACGCAACCTGCGCGCACTCTGGGCGCAACCTGCGCGCACTCTGGACGCAACCTGCAGACGCAACCTGCACGCACTCTGGGTGCAACCTGCGCGCACCCTGGGCGCAACCTGCGCGCACTCTGGACGCAACCTGCGCGCACCCTGGACGCAACCTGCGCGCACCCTGGATGCAACCTGCGCGCACTCTGGACGCAACCTGTGCGCACTCTGGACGCAACCTGCACGCACCCTGGGCACAACCTGCGCGCACCCTGGACGCAACCTGCGTGCACCCTGGACGCAACCTGCGCGCACTCTGGGCGCAACCTGCACACACTCTGGACGCAACCTGCGCGCACCCTGGACACAACCTGTGCGCACCCTGGCCGCAACCTGCGCGCACTCTGGACGCAACCTGCGCGCACTCTGGATGCAACCTGCGCGCACTCTGGACGCAACCTGCGCGCACTCTGGGCGCAACCTGCGCGCACTCTGGACGCAACCTGCACGCACTCTGGCCGCAACCTGCGTGCACACTGGGCGCAACCTGCACGCACTCTGGACGCAACCTGCGTGCACCCTGGACGCAACCTGCGCACACCCTGGACGCAACCTTGCAACCTGCGCACACTCTGGACGCACTCTGGGCACCACCTGCGCACACTCTGGGCACAACCTGCGAGCACCCTGGACGCAACCTGCACGCACCCTGGACGCAACCTGCGCGCACTCTGGATGCAACCTGCGCACACTCTGGATGCAACCTGCACGCACTCGGGGCGCAACCTGCGTGCACCCTGGACGCAACCTGCGCACACTCTGGGCGCAACCTGCACGCACTCTGGGCGCACTCTGGGCGCACCCTGCGCACACTCTGGGCGCAACCTGCACGCACTCTGGACGCAACCTGCGCGCACTCTGGAGGCTACCTGCGCACAATCTGGACGCAATCTGGACGCAACCTGCGCGCACTCTGGACGCAACCTGCGCGCACCCTGGATGCAACCTGTGCACACTCTGGATGCAACCTGTTCTGGATGCTACCTGCACGCACTCTGGATGCTACCTGCACACTTTTGTCACACTGAAATACTTCTGTATTTCTTGGCTGTATTACCTAATGTATTACTGTGACACCATGTCACTCTGAAATATTCCTGTAATCCAACTTGTCTTACAGCAGTCTTACAGCATTGTTCCCAAAATTTCTTCTCTTTGTAATACTTCTGTAATCCAAGGCAGAATACTTGTTGAATGGCTTGGTGTAAGTTTGCTGTAATCCCTATGTAGGGCACTGGATATACAGGGATTTGGCCTCTGAAATGTCCCTGTAATACAACTTGTCTTACAGCAGTCTTACAGCATTGCTCTGGAAAATTCTTCTCTCTGTAATACCTCTGTAATACAAGGTGGATTACTTATTGAATGACTTGTTGTATGGTCACTGTAATACCTCTGTATGGCAGATGATTTACAGGGATTTGCCTCCAGTGTAAGACCAAATTCGCAGATTGGGTCTTTCCTGATGTAAGCATCCTTTCATCACTCACTTGTCTTCCTGTGAGTTGAATGTACCTTTCAGCTCCCTCCCTTAAGGCTTCTTCAGAGGTTTCTGGAGCCAAATCAGAAATATTGAGGGGAGAAGTTCTTGCTTGAACTTCCATTGCCTCGGCAGGGGTGAATGGTCTTCCTCTCGAGTCGTGAGGTGACGATCTGGCTGATTCAAATGGTATGAGGTCGAGGATGAGTTGTTCCATGCTCTCTCTTTGCAGGGATTGCAACCATCCCTCTAATTGCCTTCTACTTATTAATGCTTCGATCTGTGGAGGCCTAGCTCCTTCTGTAGCAGCTAACTTTCTTATAAAACGGATAGATTCGTCTGCACCTCATCCCATTGTGCCTAATACCCCTATTACCCTTGCAAACTGCCTACATCGATTCGCTAACTCATCCACAAGTTCCATGGCTCGAGTAAACTCCGGTGGTGTATGAGAGGTGTTAGATGGTGTGGTACGAGGAGCTACCATTTGCTCAGCTTCCCTCCTATCGCTCTCGGTGGTTGCAGACTCGCAACTCCAGAAGCTAAAAGTTCTTCCACCAATCCCCCCTTGATTCCGTGATCGGCCTCTGTGCGAGCTTCCCCAGGTGAGGGCACTCCCCATTACCGACTCGTATTGTTGAGAATAAGGTCTGATATCGATTTGTTGAGGAGTAGTTGGATATCGAGGTTGAGGTACCTGGGTAGCTGGTAAAACAATGGGTATTGTTCGAGGAGAGGGACTGGATGAGTCTACTGGCCTCAATTCTGCTACTCGACTTGGACTGATGGTGGCGGGATCTGGGGTATGCACCAAGGGGTCCATCTGGCTAAATACTGGGGTTCAAAAACGAGGACTCTGAGTCCCCCTCCCTTTTACAATCCTTTCTTCATTCAATTCTTGTCCTATTTCTCCTGAATCCTCCTCTTCAACTACTCGGATTGAGACTTCCTCTGGGGGGACTACCTGATGTATTCCCTGCATATCCTGTCCAATAAAGGGTTCTTGGTAATCCGGGTGTGGGGCCTCAGTTCCCTCCTCTAATTCCCGAAGATCTTCCATAATAGTAGCTGGCACTCGAGGATGTGGACCTCTGAGGCTAGTGGTTGATTTGGATTCTCTTCATGACGCTCGGATCTGAGCGTCTAGTGTCATTCGTCGGACGTCGGGATCGTTTTGCAGAGCGATATGTCGATCTACCGGGTTTTCGTGAGGTTCTGCCGGTAGTTGGACCCTATGCGTCCGCCGGTTCCGCTGAAAAATGGGATAATCCAGTTCGCTCTGGGGTCTACTTGAAGACCTCCCATCATCACTTCCTAAGCTCGGTACAGTAGCTGATCTAATCCTCATTGCGCCTAACGAGGTTGGCGTTACTCCTAATAATCTCCCAGGTGTGTCCCACGAACTTCCCTGGGGATTTCTTCCTTGCGTGGGAGTATTGGTCCATTCCCCACTGGGCAACAAAGTGTGAAAGGTGGTATTAGGGACCTCGGGTGTGTTGGGCTGTTGGTTATCGGTTTGGATTTCTGTTTCCTCGGTCTGAACACGCGTCGTCATTGCTGGTAAGTGGATAATTAGTCCACTATTATGTTACGATGCGTGCAAAATCTATAGTTATCTAGTATGAGTGATACTAAATAGTACAGATGGCGGAATACACGGTTGAATGATATACTTAACCGGTCCACAAGCAGCTCAATGAGGCACGCGTGAATAGGGGTTGACGGGGTTATGCGAAAGATCCTTTAATGTTGATTGTTGGTTGACTCAGGGCTTGGCGGCGATCACCGTGAAATAAATAGAATGGTTCTTGATTTGATGATGAGAGCTGTATACCGATGTTCGTCGGCGTTGGCTAGTTGATTAACGCAACGGCCCAGCTAAAAGTAAACGAGGTGAATGTCTTGATAGATACTTGTATTCCGTAGTACGTAGTGGTTTGACAAAATAGTGGACTAGAGACGCAGAGTCTCTGGTCATTATTTATACTTAAAAATTTGTATATACGGCATACTTACTCCGTGTGATCACTGCCTTATCACTGCTATTTACCCATAGCCTTCTTCTTCGCTTCCTGGTTACTCAACAAGTCTACTGGTTTCTTGTTGTGTCTGATTCTTCCTTTCTTACCCGAATAGCCTTCGGAATACTCCCTCAACGTCTTACTCATCCTTCTTTGGGTTCCTGACTCCTTATCTTTACTTCGGATGTGTTCCGTATGCTCACTAATCCGGTGTCGAGGCACTGTTTTGTTTGTCCGATGCTTCTGTTTGCTTGCGTATGGCTATGCGATCATTGAGGCTATGTTTTCGTTGTGTTTCTGGATCACCTGATTCCTTAGTTACGCGTTGCGTCGTTGTTCAACTCGTAACAGACAGTCTAGGAGAATGCACAGCTGCATAGATCTAAGCAAGTGGCAGATCACACCAAAGAGACTGAGGAGACAGAGAATGATAAAAAATCTAAGAAACAAAGAAGACAATAATGTAGAATACTGACAAAATCATTGAATATATATTTCTGGGAGCCATACAAAGTAGTTCAGAGTCATAAATAAGCAGGAAGACTGTGGAATGTAACTACAGAGTCCTTGTTATCAGCCTACCAAAAGATAGAATTGTGTGGAGGCATTGAGGTTGGTCAAGATCCATGAGAATGATTCCAGAAATTACTGTAGCAGGCAGGCTAGTATGTAATCCAATACGGGCTTGCATATCTGCAATGGCCATTAGTTCTTTCCAACTGATTCTCGTACAACATAAAGGCGAGAAACATGGTACCCGCATGTGGCTGTGCACATGCGGGTACCTTACCAGCATCTACCAACATCTAAGTCACTTTTAACAGTTTTAAAACAAGGAATGCTGTAGCTTCTGCACCAATAGTCAGTGCCTCAACATGCTCAAAGTGTAGAAGTGAATTTCTGGCACAATTCTACTAAACCTCAGGCTAATTTCACATTGATCTTGACTTTTCCAGGAATTGGATGTACAAATTGCCTTAGTGAATGCTTGAATCATTGGCTCAGTGATGAAGTAGAATGAGTAGGTTGCATTTATGATGAGAATTATGATGTGTAGACCTTCATTTTGAGTCTAAGGGTGATTTTGGTACATGATTCATAGAATATTGGCATGCAGAGAATGCAAGTAGTCTCTAATGCTTGCAATAGGCTTGTGGCAAAAATATCCAGGCTGTTTTGTGGAGAAATACTTGAGTTAGCAATGAGACTCTACTGTGGACAGGAGTAAGTGGCTGTGCTTATCCACACACATTTGAGTTTCACTGCACTTCATGTATGAGCTCTATGTACACTTTTACACCTCTACTGTATACAAATGCTCATATTTATGTCATACACTGTTGAACTCAAATATTCACTGGTACCCAGGGGGTACCCGCATATTTCCCTATACCGGTAGATAGATAGATACGGAATGCGAATGAACTTGAAGAACATTACTACATACATACGTACTCCGATCAGCACTTAGTCCTTTAATATCCCAGATCTTCTCACGCACATAGATGATAGCTGCGAATTCTTCACTTGTTCCAAGCATTCTTGGGACTCGTACTTGGCTTTTTCAGTCGGGTTGCCGTGTTCAGCTAAACTTTATTTCTGCTTGAACGAAGTGAAAGCAAAGGCAATTAGACCCCCTTGGCCTCAGATCAATCTTGATTGACTCGTAAATGCCGATCGAGTCGCTCATGCACAAGCTATCACAAGTAACGGCAACAGAACTTCATTCTTTGAACACTTGCTTTGAATTTTTACAGGCCGACGACCCCAGCCATGCACATGATTAGCAAATTATTACTGATGTAAAATCGCCCTAGTTTGGGAGCATCCAGCGGTACCACATAGGTGTCGCATAAGCAGTGGAAAGCCAGACCTGAGAATCAATTAATCAGCCCAAAAACTGGAATTTGGAAAATCAGAAGTAAAGAACGATTTACTATATACCAGTAAAATGACTGGCGATCTTCTTTTTGTCCAACTTTGAATAAAAAGCGTAAACCAACGTAGACGGCAATCCCACAAAGGAAAATCCTGAAAACAGCATGGAGATTCCATTCACGACTGAGAACAAGCGACCATGTGGAGAGAATGAGCAAAATGCTCCGCCGTGCAACGCGTGGGTGCTCAAGAGCTAATGTCGATCTTCCAATCTTCATATCACCTTGAACATCCAGCAGATCTTGAGTATGTGCGGTGGTCATGAAGAGAAATGACGATAATCCGATAGCCTTGGCAGCAACAATGTCTAACTGCGTCCGATCTCTTCCTGGACATTTGTCAGTAAGAATCCACAGAAGACAAAACAAGAATTGAAGATCTTCCGCATCCTTCATTATAAAATATTAAACACACCTGCCACAAGGGTTGCACCTGTTTGAAATGCACCAAATCCAACGCCGTTCAACCAATTTCTCATCACCCAGTGGCGTCCGCCTCCATCCAACTCATTATAGCAAATTGTGGTTAGCACAATAATGCAACTGGCACCCAATACAGCAAAGGATAGCTTATAAGAGATTGCCAAGCCAATGCAAACAAAAATCCATCTGAGAATATGGGCCTGTTTGAGGGTCATTCTGCCAGAAGGTATCGGTCGATAGGCCTTGTTTCTGCTGTCTTCGGTGACTGCATTTAGGGAACAGGACTGATTGGATATCGTGAACTGTAGCAAATGAATCCATATCCACATCAATTGCTCTGCAGCATGCCTTGCGGACCACAGCGGCGCAGCAGCAAATCCCAGGATAGCCTTCATGGAAGGTTAGTATTGAATCCATACCGAGAGTATGCATTTACAGACCACTGGGACGAGAAGGGTTTGGATATCGGATTTGGTAAACAGATAGAGAGTGCGTAGACAGAATCGCAGTCCTGTGACAGTGGAAGTAAGGTAGGCCATGAAGTCCTTAGCTTCTCACTGAATTATATGTAGATGATGCATTTGATGACATTTTATCGGCAGGAACGGTGTATACCATTTAGTTACTACTGTATCCTAAGAATCGTTCGTATCTGCTTTACTCTGGTGCTCCTCCCCAGGCTCCCCTCATCGCCTCAACTATCTCGTACTTTGATTGATATTTTACACCCTCATTCATCCATCATTTACTGATACATCACCTTGATTTATTCAAACTTACTTGCATGATCCACGGATCGCGGAATATTGATCAGCATAGGTTGACAATATCAAAGTAGAAAATCTTAAATAGTACTAGTACGACTTCGCGGCACTGGCTCGGCTACTAATAATAGTGAAGATTTCCTTTGGTTTCGTGCATCTATCAACTATCCCGTACTTTGATTGATATTTTACAACTTCATTCAACCATCTTTTAAGCCATTGCCTCAGCCGAGTTGTCCATCGGGTTCCTGGAGTCCACGGGATTGCAAACTCCGCTTTAATCAAGCGTAGAGGTCACTAAAAATACCTGCACAAGTGTCGATGTTCTTCCGACTTTCCTTCCCTTGTTCACAACTTTTCCACCTATCAACTCATCTCCATTGATATAATTGTCCTTGGACTGGGATATACTGAACTTCTTGTTGCGCGAAGTTCCTTGTCAGAACATAGAAACGGGGAGCAATTTACCTTTGGCTTAGCAGGAAGGTCTCAGCAACGTCTTACCGAGGCTCTTCAGTCCACGCCGTACCTCACTGGTGTACCAACATTCGCTATCGACCTCGGGGATCCAGCTTCGTTGCGCAACGTTTTTAGCCAAACGAAAGCAGTCATCAACTGCGTCAGTCACTACGCGAAGTTTGGCGAAATCGTTATTCTGGAACCTCGTGAATACCAATGAAAGTATTTGTTACTGAAACCCCAAGTCAGTCAGGCTAGGTTACAGAAAACTTCACTTACTGTCGATACGACCAATAACGTTATCATCCAATGCATCGTAGCTAATGTCATTGGCAATGTCAAGAGAACGACAAGTCCTGTCATTCGAAGTGAGGAGGACTGGCTGGATATGATGAGAGTAAGTACGATAATGACGAACCTTGTTGTATTGTTTCAAAAATCCTAGCACTTGCGAAAGCGCGGGGTCAACACCAGCCGGACACAAGAATTCTGCGTCCAACGTGCATCCATTTAAGTGTGTCCAAATATGCGTCCAGCTGCATTCTTCAAACATTCTTAGTTATCATTCATCATTGTAGCCCTGGTAAACTTTGTTGTAAGCCCTGTTGCCAGTAAACAAAATTGCTCCACACACACTCAGGCTTAGTGAAACGCCTTCATCTGGGCTGGTACTTTGAAAGAAAGATTTCCTACCAATCAAATTATTGCATCATAGTTCAATACGGTTATAAAATTTGCATTTGTCATTGGTCAAAATGAAGAGATACCTGAAGTATCCTTGCTACTAGTCTTAATGTGAGAGATATCTTTGAAAATACTGACACTACAGGGCTCGAATATCACTGAAATCTGAGTTTAAACACTCGGACTCACCTGGACTCACCTGGACGCACTTTGGACGCACCTTGGACACATCAAGCATTATATGAGTCCAAGTGCGTCCGCTGATGTACGTCCAGCTAGAGATTCAATGATATAAATCCCAATTTTCTTCAAGGTCACTACACTTCACCACTGAAGTGAGTATGGGACAACTTCCTGTCATTTTGGATTAAGTTCCTAACCCACTGGCATCCTTCCAAAGACTGAAACTTTAATGATATGTTCCTACTGTTGAATTTAACGTTCGAGTAAGAGCGAGATAAAAGATATCAGAGCAGCAAGAAGTAAAATTCGTTGCAAGCGCATGAGGTTCCCAATTCATACATAACAGTATATAACTAGGTAAATAGGGGTTTTCGCAGTCAATCGTATTTACAATTAATATATTGAACTTGTTAACGGAGGCGTCGATGCATTTCCGAGCTTCTGAGCTCATCAGCGGAAACCCAAAATCCAACACCTACAAGATTGAGGATATGATTTCTAAGTGCAAGCATCTATCTGTATTCACAACTTCCATGTTCGCACGACCCTCTTCACTGCCTACTATCGCACATATCTATTCTTTGGAGCCTAGTTTACATACATTGAAGTCACGATAAAGGTAAATCTGAGCCTTACCGTGTCAACGACAGTGCTAGTGTTCTGTGATTTTCGTTCACCAGATTGTTGTACTTATTCACCACTCAAGTCAGCTGTGGCTGTGAGGTATATAGTCCACTGTTCATCCATAAGGAATCAATAAGGATAGCTTTATTGCAGTCATTAGAGAAAAGAAGCATTAAGCCTCTTAATCTGAGTAAATAACTTTGCATATCTGTAGGAATAGAAATAATGGATCATTTCAACTTAGTTTGTGCCTCTACAGAACATATCAACCTCAGGAATTTGATTTTTAGATATTAGAGCAGGTACACAGAGACTACGTTATATATATCACTTAAAAGTACCAGTAGATGGCACGAATCCACGACGAAGAGGAGTATCGGCGAAGTGTAATCATCTTCAGAAAAATTGGGACTGGCACCGCCACTGGACGCACATGGTGGACGCACTTGGACGCAAAAATCTAGGTGCCGAATCTGAACCTTGTCTCCTTTCGCAGATCCAGAAGTCCCGAATCAGTCTCATTGCGGTGGAGAAGCTGGTCAACTGTATCTTATTGATCGTGAACAATGTAAGCTCCGGAGTGGTGATGACGCCATTGCATTAAGGCTCCAACCAATTACATTACAATTACTCAAAATCCAGTAATTAATTGGAATTGGTAATTAATATGAGTAATGAATTAGTTTCCCAACTCACTACAATGGCATGCCACAGGAGGTTGTTCTGGTGGTCCTAAAGTGCCATTATCCATGTCATTTGTAGTTTCAAGTCATTATCATAAGCTGGATGTGCCAATGTAATGGTCTGCCTTGTGATGACTAATTTCTATTTCTCATGTCTTTATCAGATGAAAGTTAGTAATTATGACAAGGTTTCTCCTTTATATGGTCAATCCTGCAGTGTGAAGAGTAAATTGTAGTATTATTAGATGACTACAAGTCAGTATGAAGTAGACTTGAGGCACTTGGCTGAGCCTTCTGCTACTCTGACCTGAAACTAATTAATTACTGATTACTACCAACTAATTACCCATTACTGAGTTTACCATAATCTAATTGTAATTTTAATTGGATAAAACCGATTAAATCAGTAATTAATTGGAATTGGTTGGAGCCTTACATTGCATACTACGGATCCATCAGTATTTGACATAAAACTGGTGACTGGTCAGCTGGTGGATAATGAAAGTCATAGCTTGAAGTACTAGTAGAATCGAGTATCTCACACCGCGGACGGTGATGCATATTTGGGCCATTGAAAACCACAAACTTAAATTACTGATTTTTCAAAGCAGCTTTTGCACGCCGGGCCTACTCCATATGGGACCGATTTGAGGCCGATATTCCATATGGAGTATTCCCGAGGCCGAGCAAAAATCCGTCATTTAACTTTAGATTTTTCCATGCTCCAAATATGCATCGCCGTTTGCGGTGTCAGTCTTCAGACCTGCTAACGCCGATCAATCGACAACCGCAAGACAACCGTGTCCAGCCTTGGTCCGACATTTGTGCAAGTTTAGCACTGAGATCTGAGAGGCAGATGTCACCGGGTCCAGCTTGGGAGTCCAAAGTCTAGGTACATGGCAGTGGAAAAGAAGACCAAGTCCAGGGAGTGTTGTTTGAACGTTATGGTTAACGAGGACAGCCACAGGCCCGGAAGGACCGAACAAACCTCGTCATCATCCGCGATGACGACGATGATCTCCTCCTCGCCGTCCCCAGTATGCTGATTAATGAAATGGACTTTTTTGTGGTAAAAGGGCTACAGTGAAATACATCAGTATATGCAAACTTTCAGGTGAGTGGGAAAGCACCCGCAAGTTCGGAAAGTTCGTGAGTAAAAATGCCGGCTTGCTGATGTTCTTCGTTATGCAGCGATGGCTACCGGCCTTTTAGAGACCGCATCGCACTCTGTCCATTCGTCTCATGGTTATTGATGATGCTGATGTGATCGTCGCTAGACGAGGATAATTTCCGCTCTGATATTTTGATGCAGAACAGCCATTGGCGAAGAAATGGTACGTACACCGTCTATATAAAGCTTAAATCTGAGAGACGCTGCGAACATTCTTCCTCTTCCTCTCCTCTATGATCTCCCCTTCAGAGTGCAAACTTGATATAATCGTCGTGGGAGGCAGTATTGCTGGTTTATCGGCCGCCTACTTCCTTCAGCAAGCTGGGCATCATGTGACTGTCATAGAGAGACATGATGAGGAATATTTTCGCGTAAGTCTTCCTAGTTCTTGGTGGAATTTTGACGTACGTCTTTTTCAGGCTCAACCATTCAGTGGGCTGCGCATACCAGCCACTGTAGCTCGGTTGTGCGGTGAACTTCCGAGCCTTCTAGACCTATTGGAGCACCGAGGGGTTCATCATCCAGGGTAAGTACATATGAAAGAGTCTCTCGGTATGGGTTAGTATTAATCTTTCGTAGTTCCGTTCTTCGTCAAGGTACGTACGAATGACCTGTGCTCGGTTGAGATTATTCCTACACTGTAATTGTTTCAGTGGAAGATTATCAGCTGGTTGGACAGATGGTGTATGGAGAACGCATCATTTCTGATCTTGGCGCTAATGGTTACCGGATAGAGGTAAGTGCGTCAAACAAACCTAGCTTTTTTTACCTTCATTATATGGCTTGCCCAGTATTCCGAATTCTGGGAATATTTATATCAGCTTTGCCTTGGAAACCAAGTGCAATTTCTGTTCCATTTGGAAGCAACAGATGTCATCACTGCAGGAAGCCTGCATCAGCCAGCAAAGGTTATAACCAGCTCCGAAAGACATATTGCTGGTGACTTGGTAAGTATATTCTTCCAGCCGGAAGGTTTCCAGTACAATGAAATATTTGCAGGTCATTGCCGCCGATGGGCATAACAGCAAATTTTGCGATCTGATTGAAATTATTCAACCTTGGAAACCATCGGCGGTGATATGGAATGGGAAAGCAAGGGATCCTCCTTGAGCAGGCCACCAGAGCTAGTATCCCTTCAGCATGAGCCTCGGTAAGCCCTCCATTATAAGCTTAGTGATTGCCTGACTGTTTTTCTGCTTCAGCTTTCAGAAACTTCTGAACATGTCAGAGATATGTTACAGAAATTGTCAGAAGTCTAACACACCACCTTGCTTTTACAACAGCACAAACCAAATTGTGCTCATCGGTGATGCTGCGCGTGGATGCTTGGTCAGTGCTACCTTACAGACTCGAGCGAACAGAATTTAACCCGCGCATACAGATAAATGGACTGTATAATACGTGAGCTATCTTTCTTTCTGTATCTTCAGCTCAGCATGCTCAGCACACGCCTCGCGCACTCCTAAGGACTATGGCGGTAAGTTACTCAGAAGCTTTTCAAATCAACGCTAATCAGTGCGAGAAAGATAGAGGACAGCTTCATTCTTGGCTTCCTTTTCTCCAAACTTACTGGCAAAGACCAGGTCACCAGGCTTCTCCACGCGTACAACGACCTGCGTACAAAAAGAGTTGATACAATCTCGGATAGGGATATTCTGGCTATGACGACCCTCCCACCTGGTCCCCAGCGGAATGCTCGTAACGAGGCGTTAGGTTACACCCTTCAGGGAGGAGAAGTAGATGACGAGGTAATTGCGAAAATATGGTCCAGCCATATTGTGAGTGTGAACTACGACCCGAGAGATGCAGTTAAAGAGTGGTGGCACTTCTGGGGGAGGAACTTGTTGACTTAGGCCTAGTAAAAAAACGACTTCTGACCGCTCATGGTCCCATCATTACTTACGAGGCCCTTTAAGGCTGAGTTAATTTATGATTTTTATAATTTATGTCATTTCAGAGTGACCTCCCAAGGACCCAGCTTTTCCATGGGTTCAAACTCCCACTCCTGTTCGTTGGTGCTTGTCAAGCACCAAGGGGGTGGCAGCCAATTTTTTTACATCCACTCATAAAAATTTTTTGTGACCTACCCAGACACCCCCCCTCCCTCCCCCTTCCATATATGGTATATCAGCCAGATAAGATAAGATAATGCTACCCATCCTCTACTGACTAGACCCTTCGTCTTTTGTGAGCCATTTCTTGACAAGAGTTGCACTTCCAATTGGCACCGCGTTCTGATGTACTAACACTCGGTATAAACCATCGAGTCCAAACTTCCCTTGCCTTGCCCAGTCTTTCTTCAAGCCATCTTCGCAAGTCTCCCCATAACCGAACGCGCCACTGATGGGGAGACCGTGGCACACATCATCTTGTTCAATATATTCTCCCAATCATCTTCCGACTTCATTCCCGGTGCTACAGTCGCGAACAGTCAGCGTCGACAATTTTTTGCAGGCCGGATCTAGGGAGATTTTGGATTTTTTCGGCTAAAATTTTGCCGGATTCGTGGTTAGAATAGCGAAATACGTCGAAAAACGCATCTCCGAAGTTTTTCCCACGAGCGGTTAGGTACTGCCAATTTTTCGAGGGATTTCAGTGACAACTTGAGGCACATCCAACAGCGAACTCAACATCTATTGTCAGGTAAATCTACGAATGATTCAAAATAGCCTCAATACTGGTCATCGCACGCTCAGAAACGGCCCTATGACCCTTCTGCTTCTTGACAGCCCATTCAGCTGCCTTCCCAGTAAGCCCACGCCTATGCGCACTCATGAACTGCCATGAGCAATTGATGAAACGGCGAATTACATCCGTTGGACATGCATCCAGCCATTTCAAGGCTGCGTCTTTGGCTTGTTGAAAGCTTTTCTTAGTCTCCTCCCTGTATTACGAATCCGAATGTAATGAGGTTCGTACTTTATTGGACCTTTTTCGCCATTTAAGCGGTGGTTTGGCTTTGTTTGGCGCCTCCGCATCTACATACTGGCCCCAGTTCCCGTTAAGCGGTGGTTTGGCTTTGTTTGGTGCCTCTGCGTCTACATACTGGCCCCAGTTCCTGTGAAGCAGTGGTTTGGCTTTGTTTGATGCTACCCTCTTTGGCTCTGGTGTTGAGTCAGGACTCAGACTCCTCAGTTTAGAACTAATCTCTATAATCTCTGTAGCCTCCAAGTCTTGTACTTGTATTTACTTTGCTGCATCAAATCAATTGTTTTGTGGCCCTCTAGCTTATCTAACAGTTCAACGAGGTCTCTATCATCCCGTTGAACTATGACATCATTAATCTAATTTTGGACTCTCTGCCTCCTTCATCTCTTTTTTCTCTCGTTTTTCTTTCACGTATTTCAGCAAAATTCCTCAGAAGAATATGATGACCCATACTTTTACTATATCCTCTTACTAGTAACTACTAACACATGAGGAGTTGGCCACAGGCCGGACAACGAGTGCGTTAAGTTCTGTACTTTTACTTTTTCTAATGAGGAATGAAAAAATAATGCCAGCGAGAGCTTCACTGGCCCACTTAAGGCAAGTCAATATTTACACCAACCCAGTCAGCTTACAGAACACAAGAGTATAGTAAAACACACCATTCCAATTGGATTGAGTTCGCAGTGAAATTTGGGAAGGAAATACACTCATGACCCAAGTCTTTGATGAGTGTTTCGAGCATAGATGGTTGGTTAAGGAAGTCATCTTGTTTGCTGAGAAGTCGTGCCATGCAACAGTCTTCTTTTTCAAATGGACACATGGGTTGACATTTAGCCTTCATGCTACGAGTATCAAAGCCACGCTCTTGGAGAACGGATTCCATACCCTTCTGTTTGCCATCAGCAGTGGTCATTTTTTGAGGTTTCCCTCGTTTAGAAATGTCTGGGTTTGTCTGTGGAATAATGGTATCCTTTTGCTTTCGCTGTTTGCCCCCATCAGATTTGTTCATATCAAAGGCTCGAAGTGCATCTGGACGTTTGTGAGGCCTTCCAGGCATGTTGTGTGGGTGCTCAGCTTTGCAAAGCACAAAAACTCGAACCCTTGCAGCGTCCCATGTGTCAAATTACCTTATTTGGGGAGCAAAATTTTGGCAGCCGAGATATCTTTTTTTTTTTTTGCGTCATTGTACTCAGTTTTGGTGAAGGAGCATTTTCCGCATTTTTCTGGAATTGTCCCAATTTTTTTAGCTGGTACTGCCAATTTTGGGGGGTAAAATGCCTGAATGGACTTTCAGGGAAATCGGCTCATTGGAATCTCTTTAGATTGTCATAAATACACTAAAAACACAGTTTTCGCCCCTTTCCGGCTACTCTCTAATCCCCCATAATTCAGTCAAGATTTTTGTCGACACTGACTGTCCGCGACTATATCAATGCTTCTTGAAAGGATGAGATTCACTGGGATGAAGCACTGTATCTGGGATACATGATGTGTGCTTCCACAAGCACTCCAGAAGATTTTCAGTGTCAGCACAGATGGAAATGTGCTTTGATGTGCGCTGGAACATCTGGTCTCAGCTTGGAGAATCACTTGGGGCAGAATGTACAGTGGGAATGGAAGGAACAATGGGAGAAGGTGCAGAGATCATTGATGGGTTGAGTACCAGTTTTTTAGTGAGCCAGTTTGTTATAGACTGGTTGGGTTTCATTGTTGGTACTGGCGAGAGCAATGCTTTTTGTTGGTTGGCTTAATTAACTGACATTTATTCACCTCCGTTGATGTTGATCAGCACCTCATAGTAGGATGTTCCGAGACACTCAGTCCAAGGTTGTCAAAAAAAGTTTTGGCCAGACCATAGACCCCCCTCCCCCCCCCACCCCCCTGTTCCAGATATTCAGTCTGCCACCCCCTTGTCAAGTGCTCATCTGGAATCATGGTCGCAACCATGATGTCGTTCACAGCTTCCTCAGACCAACATGTAACCAAGGCAGTGTAGGCAGTGTCCAGGTGCACCTTCCTTGCTTCTTCTGCCATTCCTCACTGCACCTGGGTCCCTCCACATCTTTCAAGGTACAAGACTATTACAATCGGCCTTTAAGAGGCCGGGTTAACTACATAGGTGGAGACTCCGTGACTTTTCTAATTGAGTTGCAAAATTTTTCACTGGTTCAATCTCCCACCCCTTTTCATTCCCAGTGAAAAGTCCATAGGGCCAAATAGGGCTGGAATGGGTCTACCTCTATTTTGATTGGTGCCAATCTGATGAAATCGAGTCTGACAGGGTTTCTCCTGTTTTTCATCTTTCCTTTTTCAAAACTTCTCAGTCTTCATGAAATTTCATTAAATCTGATTACTTTGAGACTCTGAATCATGCAAAGTCCAGCATTCTGTGTATTTAGAAGCTGTCAAAGCGTAGATTTTTGTTGAGAACATGACACAAGTCACAAACATGTCATTGTGACTTCTCATCTTCTTCATAGCACTGCCAGCAATGTACTACTGCAACTGCCAAGCAATCTGCAAGAAATGACAAGAAGTTAGTCAGGCAACCTGGTACAATCATGCCAAATACTGCCAAAATCCAGACTTGCAACCAGGTCCTACCAAGGGAAGGAAAAGACATAGGATTGAGGAAGAGAGTGGTGAAGACTCGATGGAAGGCAGGAATGTGCATATTCCATTCATTCTCTACTATACCCTTTGACTAATATTCTGCAATCCCAGAGAGCCCATTAATGAAGATTTATTAGATGAGCTTGTACAAAGCTGGAATGGAAGTGAATCCCCTGGTCCCCATGAGCCACCATTAGAGCCACTCATGTATCCTCCTCTACACTATCCAAATAATAATCCTTCTCATTCAGACCCATCTGCAAGGCCAGAAGCATCAGATACATCAAGGCACAATTCTCCTGAGCCTGTGCAGTGTCCACCTACTCCAGAATCTGATGCAGATGAAGACACTGAAGACTGTCTTTCCCCCATTGATACTATCAAAATTGCTCAGCAATTCATCAAAGCCCTTCATAAAGCATCTCTAAAGAATGGGGACCTGGATGATGATGCTTTGGAGGAGTTGTGGAATCCAGGGGACAGTGGACTCAAGATGGATCTGGACAAGCAGCACATACTTCTTCTGTGCTTGCATCTCTATCTGGTTAAGTCATTGTGCCAGAACAGTTATACAGAGATCATCAATGCCCTCAAGCTCGCATTTCCTGAAGAAGAATGGTTTTCATACGACATGATTCATAGACGTGCATGAAAACTTAGTGGAATACAACCCATTTTCCATGACATGTCTCCAAATACCTGCGTTGCCTACACTGGACCTTTTGCTTTGCTCAATTTGTGTCCTGAATGTTCAGAACCCTGTTACAAGACAGATGGCTCAGCAGTACAGAAATTTTACACCCTTCCCATCAGCTACCAAATACAGGCTATGAAACAAGACCCAGAGACAGCAAAGCAGATGGGATACTTCTATGAGAAAGTGCAAGCAGCACTGCAGGAGTACAAATGAAACAGTCAGATCAAGGATTTTGATGATATCTGCTGTGGAAAAGACATTCTTGATGCAGTCCAGGACAAGTGAATCAAAGAAACCACTACCATTCTTATGATTTCATTTGATGGGTGGCTTTGGATTGCTGGATATACATTTGGCTTGTTGCCAACTATCCACCTAATCACTGCCACAAGAAGAAATATCTACCTTTCAGTGGTGTCATTCCTGGTCTGAATAAACCTAAAAACCCTGGTTTACATCATGTAGCTGCTGTCAATCATGCAGGCAGTCTTCCTGTCTGGGACACATATCACAAGACTGTGTACAATTCTCACCTTTTCATCATCTTTGCAATGGCTGATGGACTGGGCTTTGTTGGGCATACTGGGAAGAATGGATGTCGTTACTGGTGTGGACTCATTGGACGTCATAAAGCTGGATATCCGACTTATTATCCAGCTATGGCCAAACCAGATGATTACAATGTTGCTGGCTGCAGTCATGGCAATGTCCCATACAATACCAACTTTCCTCCCAATCCCAAACAATACAAAGAGCTACTGAAACTCTTATGCTCTGCTCGTAATCCCACAGAATATGAGAATCTTCACAGGGAGACTGGGATCTGCAAACCAAGTTTATTCTTCGGTCTCTCAGAAGATACAATTCTTGGTCTTCCCCAAATGTTTCCCAGCAATATCATGCATTTCATCCTCAATTTGGTTGACATTCTCATCAATTTGTGGCAAGGGACACTTGATTGTGATCCTAATGACTCTAAAAGATTGCAGGATTGGGCAGTTTTAAAAGGTGATATATGGAAGGCTCATGGTGCTGATGTGCAAACGTGACCTGTTGTCTTCCTGGCTCGTTTGATTGCCCTCTCCACAACCCTGCAGAGAAGATCAATAGCAGATACAAGGCATGGGAATGGCTTCTGTACATCTTTGGTCTCAGACCTGGTCTGCTTTATGGTGTGTTGCCTATGAAATATTGGCTCTCATATTGCAAACTCATAGCTGGTTTCCACATCTTCAATCAGAAGTTTATCTCACATCAACAACTCGTTGAAGGTCACAACCTCCTCATCCAATTTGTCCAAGAGTTCGAGGAGTTATATTATCAACACAAGGCTTCCTGAATACATTTTTGCTGCCAGAGCATTCATCGTTTGACACATCTTGGTCCCCAAGACTTTCTGTCTTGGTCCACCCATTGGTTTCTCTCAATGGCCATGGAACGAAGCATTGACATTCTAACACACAGAATCAAACAACATTCGAATATATATGCATGGAAAGGTTCAGAACAGAACACACTTCAGATTATGCTGCCAGAACTGGACCCAGATCACAACAAGGACAGTCATATTCTGGTGACAACTATGTGCTTCTTCATCCCTTTGATTCTGGATCCTATCATCTCAATGAGCAAGAATCAGATACCCTTACGAAGTACTTGCAGACTAATCATGGAGACTGCTTTGTTGACATTGATCAAATCTACATGCAGTTGCCATCTAGTCAGATTGCTTGTTCAGTTTTCCAAGACCAGAAGCTTAGTGGACCTATCAGAAATGCTCAAAATGTCAAGGTATCTTTATACTTCTGTCATTGCCTCATGTACTTAAAAATTATTGGTCTTTAGATCTTGAATTCTCAGGAAGATTCTACAAAGTTTGGTGAAGTCCAGTACTACTTCAATTTTGAGAAGGATGGGATCTCTGAACACTTGGCTATGATTTCGATGTATTCAAAACCTGATTTTGAGCTCTAAAAAGCCTCATCTGGTCCAGTTATTTCATGTCAATATCAGGGTATGGCAGCTCTCATTGTTCATTTGGTCAAAACCATCAAAGCTGTTGTTGCAATGGTCCCACATTCTGAGCTGTCAGAAGGAGTCATGGGAGATTGGAGAGAGCACTTCTTTGTTGTGGAAAAACTGGTCTGGATGTAGCTGAAATGGGTGGATTGTTTGAAGAAGACAAAGAAGCCTAGTAATAGTACTCAAATAGTACTTTATAATCCCTTCAAATGAACTTGTAAATTTTTAGCTTCTGCATGTCACAGACTTGTCACAGAGTTGTCCTACTGTGTCGACCATGTCTGGCTATGACCTGGCAGCACAGCTCACTGCCTCAAACTCCTCTGGGCCATCTCTAGGACATATCTTCCCTTTATCTGGCTCCAATAACTCGCATTTTCCCCTGCAAATTCCCACTACTGTTCTACAGTCACCTATAGACATGATCAACACTCTGCTCAGCCAGCAAAACCATGAATTGGCTTCAAAAAACGAACACATTAACAAGCTTGTGTGAGTATTTCATTTATTTTCATGTTTTGACAGATACCTGACAATGCTACAGCAATGATATCATACCCAGGTTGGACACATTAAAGTAAGTTTTTCAAAGCATACTATACTTCAATCCTTTCTGAAACACATCCTAGCGAAACAGTAGGGACTCTCAAGACAGCCATAGACAAGATGCAAGAACTCAAAACTGGTGTACCAGAACTGCACAAAGACTTTCCAGATGTTTATCCTTGGGAAAAGAAGACCAATTATGACGATGTGAAACAAAGTCAAAAATACAGAGATCTCAAAGCTGAAGTGAAGGATGTTGGTAACAAAGGATATCCATATATTGTTGACAAGAGTGGGAACCTGGTTAGTGGTGAATGCCTTGATCAGATGTGGCAATATGCCTGTCTGATCTGGCAGGGACTTTCTTTGTCAAAGCATTGTTCTTACAACCTGGGGAACCTGTGGTTTGGAGGCCTGGCTGGAGTATGAGACCAAGATGTGTGCTCAGTTTCCAGAGCTGGTGTATGGGAGTCCTGCTGCTTGGAAAGCACATGCTTTAGCCATGGACACCTACTCATCATGGTACAGCAACCACAAGCACAAGGCCAATGTCAAGATCAAGAAAGAAGAAGGAGCCACCTCTTCCAAGCGCAGCACTTCCTAGGCTAGCTCGACATGACCTTCAGATGCATCCAAGATGGCTTTGTCTTCTACCACCTCTTCTGAAGTACTGCCTCTGTACCTGAAGGATCAGAAACCCCTACCTTCAAGATGCTGCCTCCAGTGCATACACCTATCATTCCATTGCAACTTCTTACTCCCCAGACACCATCACAGACTCTTACAACTGCTCCATCACCCATGCAAGCACCATCTCCACATGCACCACTACCAGCTTCAATTCCCCCAATCATCACTACTTTGTGTCAAGAATCCAAATTTTCATTGCAAGAATTGTCTTCTCTTGACTCTCCCTTACTGCTACAACCTCTTACACACAATACAACCCCAACTTCAGTTGTTCCAGATGTCAGCACCACCTTTTTGACTGACGAGACTAATCCTTCAGGTATTGCCAGTAGCTCTGGTCAATACAAAGGTCCATCAGGTACTGAACAAGAGCTGTCACCTCCTGCATTATCATCATCAGCTTCTGTTAGTGGAACAGCATGATCATTGGTGTTAGCCTCTGCTACTGGAATGGTGTCAGTGCTGTCATTGTCATCTTCTGTTAGCGAAACAGTGTCATCATCAGGACGTGTAAGTAAACATCATTTTATCTAGGCTGACTACTACTTATGTCTTGTTTACAGACAACAATATCAGATCCTGTGTATGTTAATTATTCTTTACGAGTCCTATTTATAGGATGAGTCTTATTGTGAGCTCAAATGGCCGCATTTTTTGTATCCCGGGAAGATATATCCTATTCCATCAGCTTGGCAGACTTGGCACCAAGCTTCTCTGCAAATTCTCTATCAACTTTCGTCAAGCAACAAACTAGTGACCAGTGACCAGTGCCCAGTCCATGACCCACATCTACCTCTTCAGAGTCTATCACTGGGTGCAAACACTTGTAAATCCTCTGCTTTACTGAGGTTTTACAAGAGTATTACACCAAGCCAATCAATATGTAAGACTCCTTGTCATACATTAGTATTACAAGAGACAGAAAAAATTAGAACAACCTTGTATGTCCATTGTAAGTCACAAAGAAATACCATGGAGTTTCAGTGTGACTTGCTGTCACTGTATACCCTTGCTGGATATACTGTGGAATTACACAGGAATTTCAGAGTGACTTTTTGTCACAATATGTCATGTAGTAAGGAAATACTGGAGTATTTCAGTGTGAAGAGCATACATTGGAATTACAAGGTGACTTTTTTGTCACAGTATGTCTTCTTATAAAAGAGAACTGAAATACCAGGGTATTTCAGTGTGAGATAATGTCACAGTAAGACAATTTGTAAACCAAGTAAAATTTACCAAGGACTTACCAGAAGGTAGAACTTGAAAGTCTTGGGTAAGACTGCTCATATTTACAGTGAATTTATGGAGGGACATCTGTGTCACAGTAATACCCTAGAAAGACTTGTGATTTTATAAGGGAATTACAAGATGCAGGTTTTAAAAGTCTATCTCGTAAGTCTCTGGAAAAAACCTGCATGCTAAATGGAGAATATACAGTGTGACAGACTGGTCACAGTAAGACACTTGTAAGTCACAAGACATTACAATGACTTTAATGAAAAGTGATTATTTTGTAAGTTATCATGTATATCCAACAGACTTACAAGAGACTTGTTGGATGGATTTGCAGTGCATGTCAATTAAGTAATACAGAAGGGCTTACTGAAAATTTACAGGATGTAATACAATGAATTCATTCAACCAGGTTAATTAAATTTTACTAAATATAAATAGAAAAGGGCAGACTGCTGTGTCTGCCTTGTCATCTTCGTCTGCTCAGTCTGTTACATCTGCCCCATCTGCCCCATCTGCCTTGTCTGCTTTGTGTGCCCTGTCTGCCTTGTCTCTGCTCCGTCTGCCTTGTCTGCCTTGTCTGCTCTGTCTGCTCTGTCTGCCTTGTCTGCCCTCTCTGCCTTGTCTGCCCCATCTGTCTTGTCTGCCTCATTTGCTCTGTCTGCCTTGTCTGCCTTGTCTGCCTTGTCTGCTCTGTCTGCTCTGTCTGCCTTGTCTGCCCTGTCTGCCCCGTCTGCCTTGTCTGCCTTGTCTGCCTTGTCTGCCTTGTCTGCCCCATCTGCCTTGTCTGCCTCATTTGCTCTGTCTGCCTTGTCTGCCTTGTCTGCCTTGTCTGCCTTGTCTGCCTTGTCTGCCTTGTCTGCCTCATCTGCTCCGTCTGCCTCGTCTGCCTCGTCTGCCTCATCTGCCTCGTCTGCCTCGTCTGCCTCGTCTGCCTCGTCTGCCTCGTCTGCCTCGTCTGCCTCGTCTGCCCCGTCTGCCCCGTCTGCCTCGTCTGCCTCGTCTGCCTCGTCTGCCTCGTCTGCCTCGTCTGCCTCGTCTGCCTCGTCTGCCTCGTCTGCCTCGTCTGCCTCGTCTGCCTCGTCTGCCTCGTCTGCCTCGTCTGCCTCGTCTGCCTCGTCTGCCTCGTCTGCCTCGTCTGCCTCGTCTGCCTCGTCTGCCTCGTCTGCCTCGTCTGCCCCGTCTGCCTCGTCTGCCTCGTCTGCCCCGTCTGCATCGTCTGCTCCGTCTGCATCGTCTGCTCCATCTGCTCCATCTGCCTCGTCAGCTCTGTCAGCTCCATCTGCCTTGTCTGCTCCGTCTGCCTCGTATGCTTTGTCTGCTCCGTCTGCTCCATCTGCCTCGTCTGCCTCGTCTGCTCCATCTGCCTCGTCTGCTCCGTCTGCCTCGTCTGCTCCGTCTGCTCCGTCTGCCTCGTCTGCTCCGTCTGCCTCGTATGCTTTGTCTGCTCCGTCTGCTCCATCTGCCTCGTCTGCCTCGTCTGCTCCATCTGCCTCGTCTGCCTCGTCTGCTCCATCTGCCTCGTCTGCTCCGTCTGCCTCGTCTGCTCCGTCTGCCTCGTCTGCCTCGTCTGCTCCGTCTGCCTCGTCTGCTCCGTCTGCTCCGTCTGCCTCGTCTGCTCCGTCTGCCTCGTATGCTTTGTCTGCTCCGTCTGCTCCATATGCCTCGTCTGCCTCGTCTGCTTCATCTGCTCCATCTGCCTCGTCAGCTCTGTCAGCTCCATCTGCCTTGTCTGCTCTGTCTGCCTCGTATGCTTTGTCTGCTCCGTCTGCTCCATCTGCCTCGTCTGCCTCGTCTGCTCCGTCTGCTCCGTCTGCCTCGTCTGCTCCGTCTGCCTCGTCTGCTCCGTCTGCCTCGTCTGCTGGGTCTGCTCTGTCTGCCTCGTCTGCTCCGTCTGCCTCGTCTGCCTCGTCTGCTCCGTCTGCCTTGTCTGCCTTGTCTGCCTTGTCTGCCTTGTCTGCCTTGTCTGCCTTGTCTGCCTTGTCTGCTCCGTCTGCCTTGTCTGCCTCTTCTGCTTTGTCTGCTCCATCTGCCTCGTCAGCTCCGTCAGCTCCGTCTGCCTTGTCTGCTCCGTCTGCCTTGTATGCTTTGTCTGCTCCGTCTGCTCCATCTGCCTTGTCTGCCTTGTCTGCTCTGTCTGCCTCATCTGCTCCGTCTGCCTCGTCTGCTCCATCTGCCTTGTCTGCTTCGTCTGCCTTGTCTGCTCCGTCTGCCTTGTCTGCTCCGTCTGCTCTATCTGCCTTGTCTGCTCCGTCTGCCTTGTCTGCTTTGTCTGCTCCGTCTGCCTTGTCTGCTTTGTCTGCTCCGTCTGCCTTGTCTGCCCTGTCTGCCTTGTCTGCCCTGTCTGCCTTGTCTGCCTCGTCTGCTTTGTCTGCTCCATCTGCCTTGTCAGCTCCATCAGCTCCGTCTGCCTTGTCTGCTTCGTCGTCTGCTTCGTCTGCTCCAGACGAGGCAGACGCGGCAGACGGAGCAGACAAAGCAGACGAGGCAGACGGAGCAGACAAAGCAGACGAGGCGGACGGAGCAGACAAAGCAGACGAGGCGGACGGAGCAGACAAAGCAGACGAGGCAGACGGAGCAGACGAGGCAGATGGAGCAGACGGAGCAGACGAGGCAGACGGAGCAGAAAAGGCAGACGAAGCAGACAAGGCAGATGGAGCAGACGAGGCAGACGGAGCAGATGAGGCAGACGGAGCAGACAAGGCAGACAAGGCAGATGGAGCAGACGGAGCAGACAAAGCATACAAGGCAGACGGAGCAGACAAGGCAGACAGAGCTGACGGAGCTGACGAGGCAGATGGAGCAGACGAAGCAGAAGAGGCAGACGAGGCAGACGGAGCAGACAAGGCAGACAAGGCAGACAAGGCAGACAGAGCAGGCGAGGCAGACGAAGCAGATGAGGCAGACGGAGCAGACGGAGGCAGACGAGGCAGACGAGGCCGACGAGGCAGACGAGGCCGACGAGGCAGACGAGGCAGACGAGGCAGACGAGGCAGACGAGGCAGACGAGGCAGACGAGGCAGACGAGGCAGACGAGGCAGACGAGGCAGACGAGGCAGACGAGGCAGACAAGGCAGACGAGGCAGACAAGGCAGACGAGGCAGACAAGGCAGACGAGGCAGACGAGGCAGACGAGGCAGACGAGGCAGACGAGGCAGACGAGGCAGACGAGGCAGACCGAGCAGACCAAGGCAGACGAGGCAGACGAGGCAGACCGAGCAGACCAAGGCAGACGAGGCAGACAAGGCAGACAAGGCAGACAGGGCAGACAAGGCAGACAAGGCAGACAGGGCAGACAAGGCAGACGGAGCAGACGAAGCAGACGGAGCAGACAAGGCAGACAAGGCAGATGGAGCAGACAAGGCAGACAAAGCAGACAAGGCAGAAGGAGCAGACAAGGCAGACGGAGCAGATGAGGCAGACGGAGCAGACAAGGCAGACAAGGCAGACAAGGCAGACAGAGCAGACAAGGCAGACAGAGCAGACAAGGCAGACAGAGCAGACGATGCAGACAGAGCAAATGAGGGAGACGAGGCAGATGGGGCAGATGGGGCAGACAAGGCAGACAAGGCAGACAGAGCAGACAAGGCAGACAGAGCAAATGAGGCAGATGAGGCAGATGGGCCAGACGGGGCAGACAAGGCAGACAAGGCAGACGGAACAGACGAGGCCGATTGGGCAGACAGGGCAGACGAGGCAGACAGTGCAGACCGAGCAGACAAGGCAGACAAGGCAGACGGAGCAGAGACACGGCAGACAGGGCACACAAAGTAGACAAGGCAGATGGGGCAGATGGGGCAGATGTAACAGACTGAGCAGATGAAGATGACAAGGCAGACACAGTAGTCTGCCCTTTTCTATTTATATTTAGTTGAATGAATTCATTGTATTACATCCTGTAAATTTTCAGTAAGCCCTTCTGTATTACTTAATTGACATACACTGCAAATCCATCCAACCAGTCTCTTGTAAGTCCATTGGATATACATGATGACTTACAAAATAGTCACTCTTCGGTAAAGTCATTGTAATGTCTTGTGACTTACAAGTGTCTTACTGTGACCAGTCTGTCACACTGTATATTCTCCATTTAGCATGCAGGTTTTTTCCAGAGACTTACAAGATAGACTTTTAAAACCTGCATCTTGTAATTCCCTTGTAAAATCACAAGTCTTTCTAGGGTATTACTGTGACACAGATGTCCCTCCGTAAATTCACTGTAAATATGAGCAGTCTTACCCAAGACTTTCAAGTTCTACCTTCTGGTAAGTCCTCTGTAAATTTTACTTGGTTTACAAATTGTCTTACTGTGACATTATCTCACACTGAAATACCCTGGTATTTCAGTTCTCTTTTACAAGAAGACATACTGTGACAAAAAACTCACCTTGTAATTCCACTGTATGCTCTTCAATGCTATACTGTGACAAAGCCTCACACTGAAAGTCCATGGTATGTCCTTGCAGCTTACAATGGTCTTTCAGAATAGTCCTCCTTTTTTGTCTATTTTGTAATACACTTGTAAGTCAAGCCAACTTACATATTGATTGGTTCCCCATAATCCTCTTGTAATACTCCAGTAAGGCTGAGGATTTACCAGTGTTTGTAGCAAATGTTTCTTGTAATTCTTTCATAATACAGCTAGTCTTACAAGTGTATTACTGTGACTTGATTGTCACTTTGTAAATTTCCTGCAGATTTTGCTTCCTTGTAAGTCCTTTGTAAATCTCTCTTGCCTTACTGTTTGTCATACTGTGATTATCTGTCACACTGAAATACTCCAGTATTTCCTATGTGTCTTACTACATGACATATTGTGACAAAAAGTCACTCTGAAATTCCTGTGTAATTCCACAGTATATCCACCAAGGGTATACAGTGACAGCAAGTCACACTGAAACTCCATCGTATTTCTTTGTGACTTACAATGGTCATACAAGGTTGTTCTAATTTTTTCTGTCTCTTGTAATACTAATGTATGACAAGGAGTCTTACATATTGATTGGCTTGGTGTAATACTCTTGTAAAACCTCAGTAAAGCAGAGGATTTACAAGTGTTTGCACCCAGTGTATTGCATTTTGTGCAATGGGATGAGGACTCGTACCTGTGCACTGACATATTTTCTACATACTTCCCTCCTTGACAATTTCTTTCACAGACAACACATGTTTTCGACAGATGATACAGTTTTGAAGGAGATGGCAAATCAGAGTGCTGGTAAGCCATATGGCTGTCAGCAAGTACCTTTACCAGCAGCCACATCGACAAGTTCTGCAAGCAATGTCAAGAAACCGTGCAAGTCTCCAATTGCTAAGTGCCCCAGTGAAAATCCTAAGGAAGGCTGGTATGCTCTATTCTTCATTTTGCTGTCTGAACATGATGCTTATTCTTGTTTCCTCTTTCAGGCTCATTTGGAAACAAGAGCACGTTATCACACTGGAGAAAGACAACAAGATGTGTACTGAAGCTGATTGTAAGGATATATGGGGAAAGATGACTGAGGCAGAATGCAAGGTATGCCACTTGTCCATACTCTTCTCCAAGCATTGGACTAACTGCTGTTTATATCTAGCCATACAAAGCAATTGCAAGCACCAATGCAATGAATGCGAAGAATGCTGCAAAAGAAGCAAAGAGCGTGGCCAACAAGGCAAAGTCAATTCATCATAAATCTTTATTCCACTCATACTAATCTATGTTACAGAGCTATCAGTCAAGCTAGTCAACAAGCACAGGATGGGGAGGGAAGCTAGAGCAGAAGGAATGGTGTAGCAGTTATGGAATGTAGCAGTAGTAGTGCGGTAGTATAGTAGTAGGTTGATAGGGTGAAATCAGGTGATAGCAAGCCAGAATCAAGCAAATGCATATTTGATTAATAGTGTGAAATCAGGTGGTATCAAACTGTACAGTAGACAATGGGTAAAAATAGTAATAGAAACTAATATGGAAAAATTGGGCCAGCCAGAGAATCTTGAGAACGACAGGATATGGCATGATTTCACTTGATCTGGCTTGTAAAATAGTCTAAAATATCGAGTGAGGTGGGGTGCCATCAGGTGAGATAGGGAATTTGTGAGGCACTTGTTCCAGCCCTATTTGGCCCTATGGACTTTTCACTGGGTTTTATTACTGATATCTACCCTCCAAAGTGTCTAGGCTCAGTCTGGACCAGGTCTGAGGACTAGTGACATCATGCCAGCATGTTGACTCACTACCACATAAACCAAGCTTGTGTGCCTGTTGCTTTCAAGCAAGGGGCCTTGTAATTTGCCATGGCAAGCAGTGGCCCTAACCCTGAAGCAATACTATGTAGTAATTACAGTATGTACACAACCAATAAGCCTCTGAGTCTCAACAAGATGTTGTAACCAGCTCTAAACCCAATGTGCTGATGTCTCAAGACAAGACACCCCTCTCCAATTTCATGAAGACCCCTCCACCACCTCTACTTCTTCTGGGTCCCCCCATGGGTACCAGTGCTGAAGAGACTGCTCAACATCCACATATTCTTGACATGTTACCTACAATCTCCAGTTCTAATTCTCACCATACAGTGACTACTGCCACACCTACCACTACAGTTGCAAGGTACAATGGGGGGACCATCCCACCAACACTGCAGGGCCTTTCTTCATTACATTTGTGGTTGTGTTGATATCCATGGGTGCTCTGTCTTTTTGTGAGTAACTCTACCATCCTATTAGCAGAGATACTGACTGTAGTTTGTTTTGAAGTTGATATCATTTACCCATACAAACTCCTCACTGGACCCCTTTGTATCCTCACTGCTCTCAGCCCATTTACACACTACTATCTTGTTTATATGACTCCACCAGGCTTTGTAGATACAGAGCCTATGCAACCCGCTCTGACATTTTCGCAGAGTTGGACTTGGACTAGACTGAGGAAGGTGAAATCTACAGTTGTGGATGGGTATAGACTGTTAGAGACAGTTGATGCAGAAGAAGGGTCTTTAGAGGAAGCAGATGCAGATGAATGGAATACAACCAAGGCAGATATGACAAAATGTAGAAAGTGTACAGCAATGAGGCCAGAGGTGAGTATTCTCCTTCAACAACTTGTAGAGTTTGGGCCTGATGATGTTTCTATCTCTTCTCCCAACAGAGAGAGCACATTAGTGTAGGATATGTAAATGTTGCGTGTTAAAGTATGATCATCATTGTCCTGTGAGTGTTCCTCCTTTTTTTGTTTCTTTCCAATGCTGACACACTTCTCGTTTCTTCTCTAGTGTAAGTCATCCTTCCCCTCTTCTGCCAACTCAACTCAATTTCGTTGTCTTTGTATGGATAAACCATTGACAATGTGTTAATAGGTGTCTTTTGCGTAAGTGTAGAACAAACACAAACTTAAAGACTTTTATACAAATAGTAAAGTGCGAGCGTTCTGAGTAGTCAGAATACTCAACAGTTCACTTGTACTACAAGGACTTTTGGGGGTTTTGGGATGGGTTTTGCATGAATGCACACAAGTTAAACACACACAAATACTATAACAAGTCCACAAAGATATAACCAACAGTTTCAATTCACAATTTGTAGGCCCAAATGCCTTATAACCAGTTTCACAAGTCCAAGGACACACACAAAAAGGTAACACAAAAACCAACAAATTTGATTCAACACTATTGATCCACACACTATGTTTATACTTGATGCGAGTGAGGTAAATTTGGTAGAAGTGTATTCTGTGTTTCACAGTCTCTACAGCTAGTGCTAGTGAGATGACTGATACTCTACAGTACGTGGCTTTCAAGAAGCTTTGTCTGTATTTTACGCCCTCTTACTTAGAACTGCTGTGGTCCTGATACTCTATGTATGTGGCTTGAGTAACTACAAGAAATAATACCTAGTCCTTTTATACTACTCACAGCTACTACTATACAGTTCTACATTTCCTTTTAATGTCCGCTAAAAGGTACATAAGAAAACAGCCAGTCCATGCTTGTATGTACTACTAGATTAAGTAGGTACTTTCTAATTAGGGTATCTAGGAAATACAGAATATTATCTAAAACTAATGGGGCTTTCTATGTTCCCTTCACTTCATCCTCTTGCCTAAGGGTACCTTTCTGGAACTGGCAGCCATAGCTCCACCATCCATGCTGGGCTCCACTCATATGACTCACATTCCTTTACCGCCAATCAGTCGCTATAGGTTTGTGTAGTCTTCTGCTTATTCCTCCTTTTATGTTCTTCTGGTGCTACTATAGACTTAGTGTCAATAGACCCCATTCCTAGTATACTGCCAGTTCATAGTATAGTTTCTCTTATAGCTGAGTCCTGCTCTCTATAAGGTCCTACATATCTTTTGTAGTCGCACTTGTACCAACGAGAACACCTCAGTCATCAGGCACACATCTTGCCGATCTTACTGCTGCCTTCGGAAATATCTTTACCCTTTTGGGGCTCTCTCATTATGACTCATTCCTTAGATTGTGTACTGGCAGTAATGAATTATGGGCTTTATTCCTTTAGTACCCTGTGAAAGCTGAGCTTTCTAGGAACTCATACATATATACTTTGTCCTATTTTTCTATCCTTACTGCTTTTCAAAAGACTATTCCTTCTGTTTTTTTTACAAGCGAGGTATCGCTTGTTATACTGCTAGTTCAGACATAGTCAGTTACCAGGGTTTTCCTCTGATTTCTCTGATTATGGCGCCATTCTAAATCAGTGATCGTTTAGCACTAGAGTCTGGGTCTTATAGCCTACATGTTCCTTGCCCATGAATAGGGGCTTCACTTTCCCTTGAGTCACACTGGCAGTACTAAGCGCATTATAGTAGGAATTTGTTACAAAGTCTTTATAGAGCTTTGTATAGTATATAGGGTGGGTCTGCTACTATAACTGAAGCACTGTACACATCAACCATAGTACTTAGAATAAGCATATCCTATTCATAAGTACTTAGCTTTATTGTACTGGTGCTTACACTTAGTCCACTAGCACTTTAACTAGCAGTGGTGAATCAGCTTTCTAACTGCCAATTAACGTTTCTATACGCAAATTTGGTATGGCGTATCAGCATCAGGATATACAATGAGAGACATTTTATTCTGTTTATGTACATCCTCCAACTTCCACCCTATGACATGATTATTTTACAAAAACCATGGCATAACCCTGCAAAATAGTTTATAAAAGTTCTGGTTCATCCCTAGCACTTTTCTAAACCTTAACACCAAAAAAACCACAGGTATCCATACACTGGCTCACTGCATGGCACACTCAGATATAGAGGACCATCTATGTATGATGTACCAAGGTCCATGGCTCTACTTAGTAAGCCTTGGGTGCACTCAGAAACCTCTGAGAAATGTTCGCATTGGTCCCTCCTCAGGCCTCAAGCCTCAGTACTCAGTCCTGCTTGGTCCCACAGCACTGTCCAGCCCAGACTGTTTCGAGAATCCAATAGAACAATACATAGAGCATACAGCTACAGTACTACAGGCTGCTACTGTTAATACAAAAATCTGGTGGTAGATACTATAGATGATGCTACTTCTCGCCTTGCTGCACAGCACTACTCACTCTCCCACTGATGGCTGATTCCCTGTGAGTTCCCTACCTCTACATGATGTGCTGTTGTTCCTGGTCTGTAATAACAACATGACCCTGTAAACAATGCTGGGGATAAAAGAAACATGGCAAGGAGAGCTGGAAAGGTGAGGAGTAAAAATCAGTCTGAGTGGAGATACTAAGTAAGAACAACACATACCAACTAGTCCCTTGCTTCTCTGTCCAATGTAGGTAGTGGTTATGGAATTCAAGCAATGCAGATTAGCTGGAGTCTGAAAATACTATTGAGTATGGGCGTTGACTGCAAGCCTTTTCATTAGCTTACTAAGCAAGAATAAGCGAGACCTGTCCTGAAACTGTCTCCACCTCATACTTATACTTGTTCTCATTGTTACAAGCCATCTAATCCCATTATTCCTGTACTATATGAGTATATAATACAATAAAGGCAACTTTACTTATAATAATCATCTTCGGAATCATAACCAAGGTCATCAGCACTCACCTCAAGCATATCCTCCTTGTCCTCCTTGTCCTCCTCAACATTCCTGACCACTACACCACTCTTATTGCTCCAATCCACATACTCCTCAACTGTCTTCTCTAGGTAATCCAATTTCTCTGTTCTGCCCTTTCAGAAACACCTCTATAACCTTCAGTCTTCTTTGCCCCGTGCTTCCTATGCCATAACAGCTGCATATCAACATCCTCAACCCTCAAATAGCCTCTTGCATGAGGAGGCAATGAACGTGCATATTTGAAGTCCATCGCTGTCAAGATTGGTGATACTGCATCAATTGCTTTGTTTTTGGCCTTCTTCTTGTCCTTCCTGGCTTGGTCTTTCTGGAAATTGGCTTCAGCAACCTGCTGATGATGAGATGCAAGCTTGAAATTCTCTTCTCTATTGGAACCAGAGGCATCTTGTTCCCTTGTTATTCTGCACAGAAATCTTGGGAAAGACTTTGGTAAAGACTTGATATACTCTGCTGTGCCATTTTTCTTCACTATCTTGTGTGAGTTATACTGTGCAATTGACATCATTGGATTACACTTGGAGGTCTGCCTAAACTCTCCAAAATCTCCTTCACAAAGGTCATTGGTGGATTCCATGAAGGCTCATTCAATCTGCTCCAGAGTAGCATTGGCAAGTGCACCTCCTTCATCAAATTCAGACATGAATTGCAACCATGTCTCACGAGCAGCCTAGAGCACAAGTGGGGAAGCTCTCCAAGACAGCTCTGTACCATGTAAAAGGCTTCTGGGCGTTCCCAATGCTGTCCATCAAAAGAGCCTGTTTTTCAATTTGTGTCAGGTGCGATAAGACGACTGGGATCATTGATCAACATGTCAATGAAGCTTTCTGAGCAATATAACATTCTCGTGCTCCCAGTAAGGACCTTGTATTTCTCACATATAAGGGACACTGATGGAGAGCCAGTAAAGGGTGATAACACAGATTTCATGACGAGTTGGAATGCAGTGAAGGCCATTCCAGACATTCTGTTCCATATGATTAAGTTTGTGGGAAGCTTTACATGCTGAAAAGACAAAAATATCTGCTTTACAGATAGATCACATCACTACTACTGATATAAGATATATCTGTAAAAAAGTGTGTTTCTGTACGCCTTTCTGCTGAGCGGATATTTTTGTATTTTCAGTGCGTTATTCTCTTTGACATACGTCAGGAATCTGATGAATAGGTCATGATAGGTGATGAGAATGGTGCAGGCTTCTGTGTGGGATTGAAAACATGTGTTGCTGGTGTCCGGGAACGATATAATGAAACCCAACTCCTTGTCAAAGAATATCCACAATGTATCCTGCTGCCCCCTCTTCTTATCTTTGTGTTGGAAAATTGCCCCACACTGACTCACTAACTTCATGGCTCCACCTCTAGACACTTCCTCAGCATGTCGAGACGTGTCTGTTGACAGCACCAGGTCAACCATTGCAGCATTATCATGGTTGTACCTCTTCTGAGGTCCTGGAATCCCATTCTCCTCCCAAAACTGCTCCATCACATAGCACCCTCTTTTAAATACATTCATTTCTTTATGCATACAACACCTTGCCGACAGAAAAAAGTCAATTTCTTCCTTCTCTGCCTGTGACAGCTTCTCAAACTCAGTACACCCAATATCCCAAACCATCTGTGCTCTCATCAAGTAGAGGTGCTTTGACCATTCCTCTGGATCAAGCTCATCCCATGCATGAGGTCCTCCTGCCACACAAACAGCCTCTTCAGCACATTTCAGGATAAGAACTCCATACTCAAGGTCTGCCATTCTCTTCACTGCTCGTTCTCCTCACAAATCCCACTCACATACAACCTTCCACTCTTTCAGCAGCTTGAATAGCTTCTTCTGGTCCTCAACATGGTCAGAATGAAATCCTGTCACCGAGTTCCAGAATTCCCAAGCATCATCTGCAGCTACCAGCCCACTTTCATGTGCCATCTCATATATCTCTTCCACTAAATCTGTCCAGCCTGCAAGCTGTGCCTCGCTTCAGTCCTAGAAAGAACTGTCATGAATCCCTTCCTGTCTTCACTTTTCCAGACCCTGTATCCCATTCCTTCTACTTCCTTTGTTCTAGATCTCGTCTCTTGGTACCTATGGCTTCTACCTTCCTTGGTACATCATTTCTGACTGACAGATCATATCTGCTTCTACTGTACATATTGACATCACTTAGATACCTGATCATCATCCTATGATTGTTTCCATCAGTACCTGCTGATCTAGCTTCGCACTTTTGTATATTTACTACATGGCTTTGTAGATAGGTTCCTTAGTCTGTCCACTTCTGTCCCTCTGATCCATACTGCTCAGCATTGTCCTCAGTACTATGTAGACTCTGGCCCAGTACTGGCTTACTCACATATACCATCTATTTGCCTTGTTACTTCGTCTTTGGCTCCTGTGTGGTGGCCTGAGAGGCATTCAGTCCCTATCTGAACCTGTTCTTGACAGGAACTGTATTCGCTCGTTGTTCCCATTGATTACAGTGACCCATTTTGTCTCATAAGTCTCATTTTTATGAGTAGTACCATCACCACTCAAGGTGACGCCTATGGACGTGATTAGTCTCTGATCATAACATCCTTTCTTTAGGTTACATACCTTTCGCATCTTTGAGCTTTGATGCATTCCCTCCTTCTTTCAGAATCTGTCCAACACTCTGCCTTGATACATCTCCTTCCACCTGGATCCCAAATACAGCAGCTATCCTCTTGAAGACATGAGTAACCTTATTTGCAGGTACTTTGTCCAAGGCCACTAGCTCCATGAGGATGTTGTGAGCCTTGTCAGTCACCACTCCATGTGCCTCCTTGAGGTGATATGTTCAGTCTCTTTCAGTCTGTTTCTTGAAGAGGAGGGTGGTCTGATGAATAGCAGTGGCAAGACGATTGGGTATGTGTTTCACTTTTGCTTTGAGAACATGTAATTGGTGCTGATAACCCATCTTCTGTGCCTCTAGACCAGCTATCCTCTTGTTGGCCTCATCTGCCTGTCTTCTTTCAAACTCCAACTCCTTATCCTTTCCTTCAAAGCCCTTTCCTTCACATCTATCTCCAACCTCACTCTCTTCCTTTCATGCTGCAACTCACTATCCTTGTCCTTCAAAGCCCTGTCCTGTAACCTTCTCTCTATTTTGAGCCTCTCATTGTCTGCCTTCGAATTCTTTGCCTTGTTCTTGTGATATGATAACTGTTTTCTCACCCTCTCCTTCTTCAACCTTTCCTCCTTCTGCAGGTCAATTGTGCTCAGGCCAGCCTGGGGTATTAAAGGTTCGTTTTCATCCTCATCACCTGACCATCAACATCATTGTTCTTTCACCTTGCAGCTGTTGCAGCTGCAGTTTGTGCAGCTCGAGCCCCCCATATTCTATCATGTGGCCTTGTTGAGGGCACTGGGCATCAGCACAATGTGCTTGACGCACTTTTGCAGTGTCTAGACGTGCAGCAAGGGTACAGAGGAGGACATGACTTGGTTGTTTACATTTATTTTTCCAGACCATTTACTGCGTCTTCAGGGAATTCCACATCCATGCTCCTAGCTCAAGTATTCCCTTCAGAATGTTCGGGATTTGATTTGTATTTAACAATTTTTTTTTCAGATGGACTTGAGTTTTCCTTGGCCTACATACTCCTACTGTACCTTACTCTACACTTTTGGCAAATGTAAATCATTAAATAGAAATAATATCCTGGGTACTATCATATGGGTGTTTTTCCATGAGGGGTAACGTTAATCATTGAAGAAATAATAATGGCAGAGAAACACAGGGGCTGTTTTACACTGTAACGCACTCAACCTTCCTAATTGGGATGTCATGGCATGGAGTTTAAATTTTGCAGGTAGTGCCCATACTCAATACTATGCAACAGGTGGAGGTGGAAGATGGATGCAGGTAGCAGGAAAGAATACAGGTCAGGATTGTGCTATTATTAAGAGCCATTGATGGAGTCAGGTAGTGAAGAGGATAGGGCTAGACTGACCATAAGGAGTGGTGTGGCCAGTTCATATTTTGTTGGAGAACGAGTTATGAGTGTGGAGTCATCTATCAGGGCTGAGTCTGGCTGCAGAGCTGGGTGGGGAGCTGTCTGGCAGAAATAACAAGAAGAGAGAGCAGGAAAGCGAAGGAGCGTGTTGAAACTTGATGGGACACTGACAGGGAACTGACATGTCAACACCATGCGTGCCACGTGTACATTGAGTGATGCATCGAGACTCAAGATGCTGTTTCAGTGCAAAATGCTACTTGTACTCCGACTACACAGTTTGACACACTGCATACACCAGAATAGCTAGATCATTTTATATGGTACAGTCATCTTGGAGTCCTTGACCCAAAACATCTCACAATGCCCTTTTTATTCCACATTCTTGATTTGACTGAAATCTAAGTATACCAGCATCTAGATAGGCTTATTACAAGTATTCTAGAGTATTTTATATGAAGATAATAGATGTGTTATATAGTACTATTGGCAGAGTTTCAAAGAGATGAAAAGTCACGATTTGAGGCTCCTTGACCCACCATGACCAAACTGTGACTTGATTAGTCATGCAAATTCTGCAGGTAAATCTTTGGCCTTTACCCCTGCTGCATGAGCTTTTTCAAGACACGTTTGTCACGCTCTCGACCACCTGTTTTGCTACACAGCTTCACCACATTTTCTGATGGTCCATCATAGCAAATTGTAGCCTAGACTCTAGATATGATTGTAATATTCATAATCACAAAGGTTTGGGCTGACATCTCAACCAAAAACAGTATCTAGACACGTCAAAGATGTTTCCACGTCTTGAAGACACGTAATTTTGACCTTAGCCTCTCAGCCAGTCTCCATCGAAATTGGAGCAAAGATGTATCAATATATCTAATACATGCTGGTATACCTACTTTAGTAAAAAGATCACAGATTTACTTAAATATTTGCATTTGGGTCACGTACTCCAAGAAATGAACAAAGCCCAATGTTCACTATGACTGAGAATTTTTGTGCATGAAAAATTGAAAATTCGGACAGTCCTGTTTGCGTAGTTGCATTCATAGATTGAAATAGCAAGTATATTCCTTAATCTAATATCTATGGAGCTGATTGCAGTACTATGTACCCATCCCTGAGGTATCAATGTCCACAGTCGAGTAAAAGTCTGAATCCCCTCACGATGGATTCCCACGCGTCTCCTGGGCGCTTAGTGCGCCGTCTTGGTCTTTGCTTCCACTCATGATGGGAGAAACAGACACTGAGAAGGCCTTATGGCATGTGTCCCAATAGGGTGCAATTTTAGCTTTCTGGTTTTCCAACATAAAATATTCATATCTCAAGCAGTTCTTCACCGAATCTCATGAAAAGTATACTAGCTATCGCCAATAGCTTTCCAATGGTACCCAGGGGATGGAGAACGGTTGGGATTTGAGGGATACAGGACCCGATTACGGATCCGTGTCCCGCTAGCCGATTCAATGCAGTATTTGGAACTGCGCGTCATTTTCTGTGTGTTTCCTCCCGGAAGAACCTAGACACTACACATCGTTAAACATCCAGTGTATGCAAGCCTATTACGTCTATTCACTCACATGCGCGCCGAGGGCTGGCAGAAAACGGCGGAGTTTTTGCTTTAGGCGCCGTGTTCCTGCGCACGCAGATTTCGTACGTGGTCGTGGGTGCGCAAACTGGCTAATAGGCTCTATACAATACCGGTCACATTTATGTGTCTCAAATAGACTGAGAAGATGAGATTTGACAGTACTTTTAGGAGAAATATTATGATACTTAGCCAACTGTTTCAATAGCATATTTGGAGAGAAAGGCTAGAACAAATTATCAAGGAGTCATGGTAAGAACCCAGCACACAAGACTGAAAAGCACTACATAAACTGATTGAGTTGAGCTTAACCACAAAATCATGCCTGTAGAAAAGTGATTGTAAGATCAACAACTGGGTAAACTGGCAAGTTGATGTAACTCTGTTATGAAAAGGTAAAAAAGATAGTAAACAAGCTGTAGCTAGTAAGTCCATGAATTGCACAAGAATCCTGAGTACAGACTGTAAATTGATGAACAGACAGAAAAACATAGTTCAAGACAGTATACAGTATGTAACAACCCTGATACTTAGAGTGAATACTGAAAGACTTCCAAAGAAATATCAAGTCTACAGATGCAGTAGACCGTGCTCTAGAATGAAAAACTGAATGATACATGTGCGGGGAAAGGGAATGAGCATACAAGCACAAAGGAATATGATGAGAAGAAAGCTTCTGAGCAACTGACTGAACAAGTTTGGCCTGACATCTGATATACAATGAGAAAATTGCAGGGATATGATTACTGAAGGATATTGAGTGCTGATCATTGTATAGTGTTGAGTTGGATTCAAAAGCCAAAATTGCGTTGTAGTTATAAAGCGATGTTGAGTCGTGAGCTGAGAGCTAAGCAATGTATATTGGTGCAGTCAAGCTGGCTGCACATGCCAACGCTCGATCTCACCGGAATGGTAAGGTTGCAGTGAAGGTAATCATGGCCTAATACACATGGCGCCAAAGAGAGAACGATGCAAGAAAAAGAAAAAGGTGTGAGAGAATGCGTCATGGTGGTTTGAGAGAGGGATAAATGGTGAGATTGACTGCTTGGACGCATTGGACTCTGTAAAAAAAAGGAGCTAATTAAACCCTGTCAGCCGTCGGAAACAAGGCGGACTCAGAGTCGGACTCTGACAATCCCGAACGCTCTCGTAATCTGCCAGACAAAGAAAGCGGCAAAGGGGACCGTTTTTACACTGCCACCTGCAGAAACGCAGTGTAAAGAACTCAGCCTCATTCTTCGGCCTCGTAATTGAAATAAATACGCATACTCCTTGTATACCGACGTCGACTGGACATCCAATCAATATTAATCAATGGCCATTATCCAGACGAAGAGTCTCTCCGCCTGTATGACATATCTCAGCTCCTCCGAAGGTGTCCAATTAATCAATGACCACTATCCAGACGGGCGAGATTCTCTTCAATAACTTCATCTCGTGCCTCTTGAATAAACGTATCTGCATCTTGAAAACGGGGAATTGCGGTGATTGCGAATAGAGGCGGCCGCCTGTCAAAGGCCAGAATTACTGCAGCTCTCGTAAGGAAAGAAATAAGATGAACTCACGAAAGAAGACCGCTATATTCCTCTTCGGCATTGACATCGGGTACTACCATCTTACCATCTGAATCCTTCACACTTTCTAATCGCATGGTCCACAAGATAGTTGCCATTGCGATAAATAGTGAATTGTTGGCGAAATGCCGTCCGGAGCAGATGCTATTTATCAGTGAAAATCAGCGTCCCTTCATTCCTATGCGCTGGTTGCACTAACCGTTGACCAAACCCATAAGAGTAGTGTCCTTCTGACAAACCCAGCAGTCCATCTTTCAGTTGACCGGCTTCGTCTAGATGCCGCTCTGGCCGGAATTTCGCCACATCTGGGCCATATATATCAGGGTCATAGTGCAAGGACCTGAGGTTACGACTAATCAGAACGACTCGGAAGACGATATCAAGTTGCACACATACCCTACGTTTGCAACACATATCGTTCCTTTAGGTATGTAGTATCCGTCGTAATAATCATCCTGCAAATCAAAAATGTTCGTGAGTGTAGAGTTTGAGATTGAGATGGATCGACAACCTCACTTCGCCGGTGACATGTGGGACCCCCATCGGTAGTGGTGTTCTCCATCGTAAGACCTTTAGGGAGTTTTGATAAATGCAAAACAGACGGCGAGGAACGCGTACCTCTTTGACAACGGCGTGAATATAAGGGAGATGTTTAAGGTCGGCGAAGGAAGGAAGCCTTGATCGTCCAACAACTTTGTCAAGCTCCTCTTGGGCGCGCGCCTGGACGTGAGGGAATAATACCATGCTGAAAATAAACCACATCATCGAAGTTGCCGTCTAAATGAGGTATCAAGATGACCTTGACTATTCAGCCTTGTTATACGGTCACAGGTAATCATATACTAACGGTCTCATGAGCAGCACCACTGTATACTTTTGTGAGTATCGTCAAGCATGTTGATGGACTAGTAGTAGAACTTACTATAGGGCACCTGCAAGCCATGAACACTCTCGATCAGACATCTTGCTGTTAGCTTGATTTTCAGCTAGTGCAACACAAAAACTAGGGCGCTGTTCCTGGCCCCTCTCCTACCAATGAAAATCCTCCAGTCAGTTTTTTTGAAGGCAGGAGAAAGTCATAGACGTACGGCAAGTTTCTTGACATTTCGAAACCTTTCCTCAAAATAAGTGGTGTATCCTTCATAAGACTTCTCCGCATCCCGTCGCCATTTCGATAGTGACCGAGGCAGATGCTGCAGAAAGGGAAGCATTTCTAATAAATGTGCACCAGGCTTCATTGCGGTGACAACTTCGTGGACGTAGTGATTCATCCAGTGTATTGAGGGATCTTGAGATGACTCTATGAGGGGTAAATCATACATCAAGCATAGAGCTATCGAAGAAGAAGTTCTGAGTAGGATTTAATGATTAGTCGTTTGTTGGTCTGGACAGAAAGAACCACTCGCCTTTCAATGTGAGATCTCCAGTCGGCAGGATCGCTGAGTAGACTATGGGCTGAGAATACGGCTTCATTGCGCTGCATGGCATAATAGTTGACTGTATTTTTGAGGCTCAAAATGAGATCACTGGCACGGTGCATCTTCCTCCATCTGAAAGAGAGCAAATCCAACAAATCCGTTAGCTGGGAGCAAGTATAATCAGGAGAAAATGTAGACCTTTCCCCGATCGGCTGCATAACAATGTTGAAGCCTCCTGTCATTACATTGGCAACGATGAACTGGGGACGGCCGGAATATTTTGCGGCGCGCCGGTCGAGTAAATCCTCGACAGTTTTCTTGGTATTCAGAATGACCATTGGTTGACCAGCCATATTGAGATAGACTATAGGACCTGCACATCCAAAAAAATCAGGACATGTACAATATTGAGGATTGCAGAACGGCGTACCGTAAGTCTTCTTCCATTTCGCTAGTGTGTGCCAAGGCTTCACGATCGAGAGCTGCAAAGCGTTTCCCAGCAGAGGTAATCCCCAAGGGCCTGGAGGATAGCGCACAGAAATATTTCTGCGGATAGTCCGGAAAAGATAGAGGGTCAGTATGCATAGGAGGATCGATAAGATGGAAGTCATGGAAGTCATGATCGTTGCTCAGCTTCAGCGCCTAGAGTTGTTTATAAGCAGACAAGTTAAAGTTCTGTCATTCGGCAGAATGAATGGACTCTATGCTTCCCGGCTTGATCATGAGAAGAGTCTATTCTTGTGCAAACTCTGCCATTTGCAACATATAATGAGAAGTGTTAGTTTCCCATCGTACAACCCATACCTTAGTCCACCCAAACAGTCGCCGATCTCTATTCATAATCCAGCTTCTACTCAGACCATGCCCTCCATACCATGATCGATGTATACAGCGTATGTAGTCTCTCCAAAACAGAGTCCATACAGACCATTCGACCACCGATCTCCCAATTAATTGGTGGCGTCCTCCCATTAGACTGACTTGAAGCACAAGAGGTCCCTTGCGTGGAGGTGAGCTCCCATGCCGAAAAAGGACAAATTTCCGCTGGACGGATATTTCCGATACTTTAGTAGACATCAGCAATTTAGTAGGTTGATAGAGGCGTATAGGATCGTATAGAATGCATAGCTCTACGCACCCTATTAGAACCGACGTTGTATAGAAAAAGGGGGGCACGTGAAGTATCTATACCCATGTATAGAAGATTTCGTGGATAATGGAACTGCTTCCAATCTATACGTCCTATATCGCTATAGATTGTCTTGGCTCTATGGCCTCTCTATGGCCTCTCTTTCGCTAGATGCGGTATTTTGATTAATAAGTAAAGAAATATATATTCTCAGTTCAGTTACATTGGAAGAGGACTCGTACTACTCTCTATTACTCTCTACATTGAGCTAAACATGTACGAAGTCCATAAATAGAAGCATAAGAAAAGCTGAGAGGATTTGAGTAATCTATGAGTACGATTGTCAAGCATCTGAAAAGAGCTCACCTGCTTAGTTAGACATGTTGAGCTCTTCGTCTATGAGACCCCGTTTGGGACAAAAATAAAATGTCCAACATTTGCACTCAATGTCCGACTTTTGGTATTATACTTGAATGTCCAAATCTATGTCCTGTCAGTCTCAATATCGGTATAATAAGCCAAAGGTGATGTACTAGATACAAAATGAAATAATAGCATTACATTTCCAGAAGCCTGTCCATCAAGTACAACGCTTGAGCCCAAAGCTCAGCCCAGGGCTGCTATATTACATTTGGTAGCACAATATCAAGTCTTTTTGACCCACTTCGTCCTGTTGAGATTGTCTCAAATCCTCCTCCCATTCATCTTCCAAGAGACCATATCCTGAGGGTATAAAGGGGTGTGGGCCAATGCTACGCGTGGCGGGTATGAGGCCATCTCCACTCATCAAAACCTATTCAGCTGTCAAACGCGTCTATCTCATCGAACAGATTTTCGAGTTCGGAAGGAAATTTTTCAGGTTTTGAGATACAGAATGTGGAAACAGACTATAGAAATGAGAGACTTCATCAGCAATCATGTCAAAACAAAAATCCAAATGGAAGAACATGAAGGAAATGGAAACAGAAAGGGAAAATACAAGAAAGTTAACATATGTTATGATAATAAAGCCCACCTTTCTCATCCGAATACTTGAAGAACCCATGTACAAAAAGTCCATGTAGAAAAGTCAAAGGTAGAATGGACTTTGTTGGTAGTGGAAAGATGTAAGCTTGATTCAGGAATGGCAGGAAGGAGCAGGCACGGTCGGACCAGGAGACATAGAGGCACTAAGTGAGGAAGAAACCTGGCGAAAATAGTCTCACGGTCGCAAATGCTGTGATTCGAGAATAAAAAGCGAGGGCAAAGTCTAAATCAGAAAGTGAAGGGAAGAGAAAGAGGAGACTCCGAGAAAGCGAAAACAGGTTGTTTGCCTACAGCCTCTGAACAAACAAATGACATATGTATGGAAGCAAAACAAAGCAGAAGAAAAGCAACAACAAACAAAACGAAAATCACATGGAAGATTACGCGGAATGAAGCGGACGGGTAAAATCGGGAACACTTAAACATAGCTACACGCGGAAAGAGAGTGTAAGAAACTCAGCCTCATTTCATTCGGCCTCGTAATGTCATTGGCAATGTCGATGAGGCGAGGGAACGACCAGTCCTGTCATTCGAAACGAGGCCTGGCTGGATATGATGAGAGCAAGTACTATAGAGCCGAACCTTGTTGTATTCGGCACCAGCAAAGGGTATGAAAAGCAGAAGTGGAAGAACAATAGGCAACATTGTCAGCATACTGATGGCTTGTGACGAGTACACCTGGTTTACTTGGTATATGGCTTCGTCGAAGGGTAACGTCATTCATCCGCTGGTCCTGAACAAATGCACCCACGAGCTATCCGAGCTATCAGCTGATTTGTTTGACACTACGCTACCGCGGGTCACTTGGCGTGTATCTATTTATGTATCTATCCGGCAGAAAAATGATCATCATTTCATTCAGTTGCTTTTTTTCCAGTATCAGAATCACGATGGAGGCGTATGTTCTTCCGATGCTGAGTCAAATGGCTGAATCAAGGCTGAATGGCACGCCGAAAATACAAAAATATCCGCTCAGCAGAAAGGCGTACAGAAACACACTTTTTTACAGATATATCTTATATCAGTAGTAGTGATGTGATCTATCCATCGAGCGGATATTTTAGTCTTTTCGGCGTGTGGTTGTGAGGTGCCAAATATGCATTCTGGATGAAGGACAGGCCATCACATGCCAAAAATACCAAAATATCTGTCAAGCGGGTAGGTGACCGGATATTGCTATTCAGAAGCTAGATATAAGTCCAAAAAGATAAAGTATTTGTAAGCTAGATATTTGAGTGGAAACTTTTGGTGCATTTGATTGATGATCAGACACATTTCGTATCAAATCTATTAAAAGAAGTACAAAGACCGCAAATCGGAGCTCCAGACATGGTTACAGATATGCATCCAAAAAGACAATAAGTCCGGCTTTGTGATATAGGTGCCAATAGTTCATTTCTCCGTAGTACTGATATGCCACAATTGAATTGGTTCTGGTATATCCGTTCTACAACTATATCACGAAGCCGGACTTATTGTCTTTCTGGACACATATTCGTAACCATGTCTGGAGCTCTGATTTGAGGTCTTTTTGTACTTCTTTTGATAGATTTGATAAGCAATCTGCTCACCTATCAAATGTACTGAAGGGCATCCAAATATATCTAGCTTACTGACACATAATATATTTGGACTTGTATCTAGTTTCCAAATACATTAAGCAAAGGGAGGATAAATGGGTACAGAGGGAGGTGCTGTGTTGATATGGACGAAGTGGAGGTCGCCTCCATCCGTGAAAGGAGTCCGCTATCTCTGTAAGGAATGGAAAGGACTAAGAGAGAGGTGAAAACTGCTCCTGCTCCAGTCAATTGTAGAGGGGAATGCGAAGTCCGCACCACTCTACTGAACTCCAGAGATCGTAAAGCGGAAGTATAACACAGCTTGAGGGGAGAGCCAGACCAGTAAGGAGGGACGAGATGAAGCGAAGGTCGCTCCAATTTGCGTCTCCTTACAACGAATGAGGGAGGACGCAGGACAGGCGTCAACTATGACAGATGAGGTCGTCATCGGCAAGCGGGACTTAGCCGGGACATGTCACCAGCTTCAACGCTTAGCAGAGCCAACGACAAGAGCTTGGACGATGCGAAGTTTGCACCTGTCCAGGGCTGTTGTGGAGAAGACAATGCAAAAACAGCACCAGTCTTCGGGACTCATGAGCATTGACCTCAAGAGTCTGTGGTACCCCCACCACTGTGAAGCTAGCGTGATAGCATGTGACTCTTGAATGGTCATGAGACTCATGAGTTTGGGGTGAGACATATGACCTGTAACAAGGGTCAGGCGACTAGGGGCTTCTAGCAGAGAGGCAGTTAATGGATACCTAGCTGAGTTGTAAAAGTAGAAGTAGAGTGTGCAGGCACTCCAGGATGACTTGTTACGCAGTAAAAAAGAGGAAGAGAATCGAGTAAGTCATGATTATATAATTACTTGGTGTACAAAGAAATAGTGCTACTATGAATGAATATTAAGTCTGTAATGAATACCAAAGTCCTCACATGTAGTCAGACTGCTTAGCTCTATGAACATAAATGTTCCACTCAAATGAGAAAAGATATATGTGTAAAAATAATTATATACTTATGCATAAATTCACCCAAGATCTATGGTTTTTTCATTCAAAAATCGCTTTTTTGGTCTTTGGCTAAATTAAAAATATGTATTGTTGCTTGATTGTTTGACTTTATCAACAAAAAATGTTGTAATCAAATGAGAGACAATATCTGTTCGGGGAAGAACATTTATTTATGCATAAAACATTTCAATACATAAGAGTTAAATTACATTTTTATAGCAAGCACCCGCAGATACCCTTACAACCCGCGGGTCCAGATACGGGTAATGCACGGGCGTATCCGTGCTGAGCCCTACACCGTATGCTCAAGCTTTGAAACCATCATATTTCATCCTGAGGCCACTTAGTACGCTGAGGTATCCCTCAGTGATATTTCCTGTCCTCTACAAGTGAATTATTTTGCTGAGTCTTGTTGTTAAATTCATAATGCTTTTCATTTTTTCCTTCTTCTTTTCAGCGGAATTGCTTTCAGTTTGGGTTCTATTGGACCTGATCTGATTGTCGCCACAGATGTGATGATACAAAGAGCATGGAGAATATCTAAAATGCAGGCTTTAGAAAAGGGCAATGATCAACTGGATTTGACCTTACCTGCAGAAGTAAGGTTACATGGCATCTGGACTGGCACATTTGCTGTACCTGCAGGTTTACTGATGTGAGTGATAATTTGGTATTGCTATATTTCTGCTGAAGCTTAGTGTGACTCCCAGGTTTGGACTGGGAATACATTACCATGCAAGCTTTATTCTGCCATGGACAAGAATGGGTGAGTTTATTGTCTTCATAAGCTTGTTTCTGAGTTCACAGTCTCTTCAAGCACTTGTAGGCTTTGGATCGCAAATTTTGACCTCAGTTCTATACAGCTACAGTTGTGGTGATTTCGATAAGGAGAGAGCTAATGATATCAATTTGTGTCTTAAGTAAGTGCATAATCCATGAGTTATTTTGGAATATCAGTCCTTGACCCATCCAAACTCGAAGCTTTTTCCACCAGATTTTTGGGATGTCCTTAGGATTTAACTTGTAAGTAATGTCACTGAACTGAGGCTTTGTTCTTATCCTATTGATCCAGGATCCCACTCATTGGTCATTCGCATTTTTTGCTCTGCTATGGTAAGTTGAAAGTACCTTTGACAGCAGCTTGAAGGACTGATATCAATATTTATTCCATACCCAGTATTGTATCCTTCCTTCCAATTGTCGCTCTAATGTTCCATGGGGAAAAGTGGAGAAAGAGAGTCGGAGAGCCCAAAGGGTACTAAGATTAGAGATCAAAGTCAACTATCAAGGAATAGTACGCGTGCTGCATGGTGATATTTTGATAGGGTGCGGTGATATTCTGCGCGTCGGTTATCCCGCCTATACACTGACATTGACTGCATTCCAAAATAGAAAATGAGATACATCTTCCCTTGCTCTATATATACTATATGTTATTTGAGACACTTCAATGGACCTACTCAGAGGCCCATAGCCCTTGGATGGCTTTTAATATGACAGCTCAAAAACACCCAGAATTACATATTCTCGCAACAATGATTTTGAAGTGGAAACTCAAAAAATTGTCCAAACATTATACCAATTTGAATCAGCCATATCTCCATGGGTTTTTGACCAAATAAGACAAAACAAACACATTACTGTAGCCCTTATCAAGGACCTTCTGGCCACCACTGGTCATTCTTTAACATCTCTGCTCAATGGTGAGAAAATCAGCAATCATTGCAAAAGTGCCAAACATGATGATATTAAGACTCAGAGATCATTTGAGCATACAATTTAGTTGTCCCACCTATGTCCTGGACAGTAATGGATGCCTTCTGTATCTGATTTGCATGCACAATGTACAGCATGATGACCAAGCCAAAACAAAAGATATAGACTTATGGCTCTAGAATATGAGACTAGATACATATATGCATTGATTAGATGTGAAAGAATACACATCCTACCTCATCTGAGATACGTTCTGAACTTCAAGCATTTTTTCACTGCAAAACCTGAATCCAAAGTATCATTCACTTGTGCACTTTACAAATCTCTTGGATATCACAGTATACTGCTATCAACAAGATTATGCATACCAGAGAGTACCCTGGTATTTTTTTCAGATTTATAAAGAGGGCAACAATGGCTCTATTCAAGGATGAACTGTTGTTTTGGATGGAATTTCAGCTATTTTTGAACCATTGTTGCATGGGAAATGCTACACCAAGGATTTAGCAGTTCAAAAAATTCAGTGGCTACATGAGATATAAAAATACACATTTCATACCATCTGACCTCCACTACAAGTGAGTGATTCTTGCACATACCAAGGCAGGTCAATAGGTTGCGATTGTGGACAATTACTATACTACTCAAAGAGGCCCTATGGCCAATATAACACTTCAACCTATTTGGATTGAAAGAGCTTGAATAGATACAAGGACAAGTGAGGATCTCAGCTATGCAGTAGTTACTAAATATGTACTAGATTTATGTGATACAAAGGTATACTGTCTACACTCTCTCTGTTAAGATCGAGTGGCAAGTCGATTTATACAAGTATTATCATGCACCAGTGTGGGTATTGTGGTGGGGGATTGGCAGGGATAATTTGTAGGTACTATACATATGTGTCCGTAGATAGGTAGTCTGTGTGGTAAGTGGCATGAATATTGTATTGTCCAAAGTCCAAGAAAGGCTGGTCATCCTAATGCAAGTGTGGGTAGCAGATCAGTTATTTGTACAGTATATGTCGAGATCATCAAGCAAACATGCAATATTTGTGGGGCCACCTCAGTAGACCTGGCTACTGAGAGTCCATTACTCAGGTTCAGCTCTGTTGGTGTGGGTGTTTGTGATAGTGGTATGTGGGTGGTTCTCCCAGCTGATGGTGTTTGACACATCAACTATCAGGATGTTGTCGTCTCCAGGTATAGCTGGCTTGGTTTGGTTACTCATTACAGTTGCATTAACTGGGGCCCCTGGCTGTCCAAGAGACCTTTGTCAAGAAGCACCTGCCCTGCACGATTTTCTCTTGTGTTGGCCAAGTTCAGCGAGTCTGTGAAGGTAGTGCTCATAGATGTCTGCTATGTTCCAGTCCAACGGCAGGGTCCAGACTTCAGATGGGTATATTGGGATGCCAAACTTGTTGGCTCATTGCACGTTCCAATGTTCTAGCCTTTCTGGCTCTGGGAATATAACCTTGGCATTGAGACGCCATTGTTGTGCCCATTCATAGCATTGATTCACGAGATTAACTGTTAGTCCAGCATCAGCAACATGTCATACGAATTCCTTCATGCAGGGATGACTATTAGGGTGGAGCCTTCTGCTGGCAGGGGTATTTTCCATTGGTCTAGAAGGTGTTTGTAGAGGTATGGTTGGCCGATGAGCTCCAAGTAGTAGTTGTCAAAGTGCTGCTTTCCCATGACATCATTTTGGAGTTGTCCAAGGATTTGGGCACTGTTGAGTCCATGGTTCAGAGGTTGATTGCCAGATCTGATGTCACTTGTACTCCCAGTGTGGTCCACGAATTGCCATATCCAGCTATCCATTCTGCTTGCCTGTGTACTTGCATGGTTGGTTCTGCCTGTGGTACCTTCACTACTTTCCAGGGCTTCACCTCTTTATCTGATTCATACAGGTTTTCAAGCCAGGTAGGGACTGTGATCTTCTTGTGGATGTGATGAGCAAAGGGCTACCATGATGGTTGGTAGCTGGATTCTCCCTGCTTGAGTATATGGTTGATGGTGCAGAACACACCTACTACGTTGCAGATGCAGTGAACAGCAGTGAAGTTATTGGTTTGATTGGCTTCGGCTAGCTGGCTTTCTGGCATTACAACTGGATTTTGGAACACAAGTTGGTCAGTTGTAAGGGTGTTGATACTGGGTGTAATGAGGGCTGGGAATGGTTTCAGTACTGTTTGCAGGGCCTTGCATGCTGGTGCTTCATTGTCCTCATCTTCATAGCAACGTGGGGCATTGTCCTCTTGTCCTGGTTCCGGTGTCTGTTGGAGAAGCCTAGTCATGGTGAGGCCCAGTTTTGAGGAGGTGACAGTTGGCATGTACTGTCTTTGGTCCTATCTGCTGGAGGTGGGGAATGATGGGGCACAGTTCTCTTGCCACTGGAGTATAGCACAAGTGGTGCTCTGGGTGGTGAAAAGTGATGAGGAGGTGAATAGTGATGAGATGGTGAGTATTGGTGGGGCAGCAGTTCTCATCATTGATCAGATCCAGTTGTTCTACGAGGTGGGGATCTGGATCTATGACGTGGTTGCTGTGGGATCATTGTGATGATGGCAACAGTTGATGTGATAGGTATGGGCTATGGCCACAATCTTCCTCGTCCCTCCTGTTCTTGGATTTGAGGCTATTCAGCAATCTATCATGCACTTCTACATGTCTCTGTAGTTGTTCTTTCTCTAATTTCAACTTTTTCACTTCTTGCCTCAATCATTCATTTTCTGTTCTTGCATTCAATGATAGGGATCCTTGTTCTGTCAACAGGATATGGATGAATACTTCCTGATCTCTCTTTGCTTTGTTGAGTGAGTCACATCCTCATGTTTTGTCTTGGAGGTAGTGGTCCATGTAACTGGTGCACTCCTTGCAACCCCTGGGGTGGCATAGAATGCTGAGGCTTCGAGCAAATTCCCATTGTGGCTTCATGGCAAATTTTGACAGTTCCTGCATCTCAGAGTCCTTGTGGTTTTGATAGTCACCTGACTGTTCTGATGTGTGGGATTCAGACCATTGGTGATAGTAAGAGGCAGTTGGGGAGTGATGGAATGACATTCGTCATCTATTATTGTTGTCCATGTTGGATGATGATGGTAGTGTATGTCTAAGTTAGTATACTTATGTATGCACAATTTACAGGGTCACATGCTGCAATCAATTGTTCTATTTCTTCGCATTTGTAGGTTTCAGTTTGGGTAAGTCTTCCCATTTCTTCATTCCAGCAAGTTCTAAGTATTCGTTGAGGGCCTTCAGATCTTTGACTCCTTCATAGAGTTCCCACATTTCATCTCCAAGGGACCATCGCACTAGGAAATATAGTTTCTTGTTCCTATTTCTCCACTCATGATTTTCGATTGAGTCTACAAAAAATTCAGCATCATCTGGGGCACTGAAATTATATGGTTCTGGCTTTTGTTGATCCGGGAATGCTATTGCATCATTCTCCTCATATGGGCAGAGTAAGGAAATGTGAAAGCACAGGTGCATTCTGCATTTGACTAATTCTTGTGGCAATTCAAGTTCATAGTTGGAGGTTTCAGGGAAAGCTTTTAGTACTTTGTATGGTCCTGTGAATTTCAGTAGTAGTTTCTTCATGTGACCTTTCAGGATGTTAAGATTCTTGGTGGATAAATATACCTTCTCCCCTTCTTTGATCTCTGGATCTGCTTGATGAACTTGTATGATCCTAGCCTCTATGATGGCATCATGTGCATCATAGAGGTTTTGCATTGCTTGGATTGCAAATGCACACACTCCAGGAGGGATTTTCTTGAACTGTCATACTTCCCACATTAATGTAGGCATAAATCCATAGTTAAGTTTGAATGGTGCAAAACCTGTGGTTGCACTGATGGCTGAGTTAATTGCGAATTCAATAATTGGGCATTTGATCAACCAGTTGCGTTGATCAGGGCATACTGAGGAATGGCAGATCTGATTGATGTTGTGATTTGCTCATTCAGTAATTCCATCAGTTTGTGGGTGGAACGAAGTAGATATTAAGAGTTTTGTGCCAAGGATCTGGTGTAATTCCCTCCAGAACGTAGCCATAAATTTCAGATCTCGGTTGCTGACAATGGATTCTGGTAGTCCATGTAATCATACAACTTCTCAGATATAAATGTGTGTGAGTTCCATGCTGTGTTCATTGTATGGATAGGGATCAGGTGTACTTGGGACATGAGCCTGCAGATGACTATCCAAATGTAGTTTTTGCCATTGATTTCCAGAAACAGTCCAATGGAATCCATACCAATGGACTCCCAGGGCCTGGTTGGTATTGGGAGGGGATGGAGTTTCCCTGCTGGCTTCTGGTACTCTGCTTTTGAGCGATTGCAGATTTCACACATTCTGGAAAATATGGCTGTCATACCGTGGATCTTTGGCCACCAATACCAGCATCTAATGTAGTCCGCTGTGCGCTGTGGTCTGTAATGTCTGACTACGAGATGTCCCTCAATGAACTCATTCCTTTAGGTGCTGCAGGTATACAGAGGACAGTTTCCTGTGCTAAGTTCTTTGACCAGATTAATCCATGGATCATTTCAAACCGTGGGTGATCCTTGGGGTTCTTGATGATTTTTGAGAAGTCTGGGTCCAACTTATATGCTACCTTGATGTCTTCAACAAATTTCAAATTGCATAAATCCTGTCCTGATGCTTGTGAATTGACTACTGTTGGATTGAATTGGTGTGGTGGAATTTCCTCAGGCTTCTCATCTTCTTTTGCTGCCTCCAACTCCTCCACTTCTATGTCTTGTTTTTCCCTTCTTTCTTTCAGGTGTTGGGATTCTCATAATGCCATGACTTGCTCGTATAGTGCTTTGATTTCTTCTTTTCGTCCTATTGGTAAGTCTTCCCCTTCCCTGTCTAATTGTATATCTACTGAAACATATGCATGGGGCAGATGTCTCTCTTTAGGTGTGTCTGTAGAATAATATCTTGATAGGGCATCCACTACTTTGTTGCTGATGCCTTGGATAAACATGATGTTGAAGTCAAATCATGAAAGGTATTCCATCCAGTGCTTTTGTTGGCTAGGTAATCAGTGTTGGGTTTTGAAGAATTGGAGGGCTTCATGATCTGATACTATAAGTTTGTCTTCCCATTCTAGTTTGGCGATGAACTGGCTGTATTCCAGTGTTTCTTCATCATGGGATCCATAGCCTTCACTTCTCTCCTCCCATGTATCTGGGAGTGAATTGAGTGTTTGGTAAGCATGTATGGATTCGTTGGGTTCATCCTCAGATTTTACATTGTGGAATTCTTCTTCATCTTCCAAGTCTGATACTTCTTGTAGTGGTGGTGGTTCCACAGAGTCTTCAAATAGCTCCTCCTTTACAATTGCAAATTGCTCTATTAGGGCACTCATGTTTGGTTCTAAGTCAGGTTTAGCCAGCAGAGTCATTTGTTCATAGCTCATTCCGAATGCTTCATCTCATCAACAACCATGTAATATTGTCTGGCATAGGGGTCCTCCTCTTCAGATTCTTCACCTGAATCTTAGGACTCATCATGATACCCCCCTGATGTCTCCACATTAGCTCCAAATTGCTCCATATCAGTGTCTGATGATTCGTTTTCCTCTAGAATCCTCACCATTCACACTCCTTCTTGACAATTAGGGCATTCTGGGTTGTTTGCAAAGTGGCCTTTTTGTCCACATGAGAAGCACAATCAATCTTTTCCTTTTACTGAAACGTTGATATACCATACAAAATCGCAGTATACATACTTGGATTTTGGTTCATAATATCAGTTTTGACGTTCTTTAAAGGGAATAAGAGGACTAGGGTGAGCCCTGAACTGCTAGTTAATACCTAGCAGGACTAAGAAAACAACAGTACAATAATATTAAGTGCTTACAAATGGAGAAACAACTCATTCTAAGTACTATGATAGATATGTATGAGTTGGGAGTTTTAATAGCAGACCCAGCAAATGATAAAGATAGTCTATAAAGGCTTTTGAATCCTATTATAATGACTAGAACCGCTAGCATGATCCAAAGGGACAGTGAAATGCGAGGTAGCCCCTATTCACGGGCATAGGAACACATAAGCAACACAATCCTTGGCTGAAAGGTCGCTCAGAGAAGACAGCGCTAAGATCAGACATGCAGACAATCACACTAGGTCTGGATCTATGTATTGGTAAAACCCATAGTACTAAAACAGCTTCGAGGGAATCTTAAGTATCTGTAAAAGGTATATATGGACAAAAGTAGGACAAAGTATATATGTACAGGATCCCAGAGAGTTCAGCTATCCATTGGTATAGAGGGGATAGTGGACAGGCATCTCTACACAGAGATATGAGGGACAGAAGCGCTAAGTCACAATACATCTGAATGATTGGAATACAACCCAAACAGGTAATGTTATTTCTGGATAAGGATAAATCCATCAGTAATCGTCTAGCTAGGCGTTGAAAGCATTGAGGAAGGAATAAGTATGCAAACAGGACTGCAGAAGAGCTGGACTTGTATGTAGGACTCAGTAGTAGACTGCTGGCAATACATAGAACGTGAATAAAGGAAAGGAGAACTGAACGGAATAAAGAAACTATGAGAAAACCCTATGCCCCTAGCATAAGGACACGTATGAAGGACCTAGCAGTCATAAGTGGAGTGTTCTGAGTCATAGATGCGATGCTCGCTAACCAGGACGGTACACGAAAACACCAGACAGCTTACAAAGGGAACTGAAGAAAGTTCCTACGAATATTTAGATAATATTGCACAGTTTCTGTATACCCTAATAAGCAAGTCTTTATTATGAGGAAATAGGTAGAACTTGCTAGCAGACTTTTCGATTTGTTTTATATTTTCTCTACGTACCTTTTAGCAGACCTCAAAAAGAAATAGATAACTGTATAGTTGTAGCTGCGAGTAGTATAAAAGGACCAGATATTACAAGTAGCTACCCAAGCCACGTACTGTAGAGTATCAGATCTTGCTAGCAATAGTAGAGGACATGAAACATGGACTAAAGCTTCTAAACAAACTTAACTGCACTCATTATGAGTATAAACATTGTGTTGGAGATAATAGAGTTTTAAAATTGAACATCTTCAGGGTTATAACTGTGATCTTTGTGTTGACCTTCTGGTCTATTAAGTGTTGATTTTAAGGCAACTGTGGCCTACAAGTGTTTGATTTTAGGTGTTAAACTTGTGTTTATTGTGTCACGTGCTAAGTGCTAACTTCATTGAAAAACGCTGATCAAAAGTACTTATAGTACAAGTAAACTGGGAGTTTGAACACTCATCTCATTTATGTTTGTATACGGTTTTGTGTTTGGGTGCAGTTCCTAGTGCTTAATTACAAAAACCACCTATTAACGTGTGGGCATTGGTTGCAGCAATCTTGGTCTTGCTTTGATAGGCATTGATGTTGATTTTTGTTGTCTCTGGGCCATTGATCTCAATGTTGTCAGTCTCCTGGAGCTTTATCCTGATCCTTCCAAGGGCAATCCTGTTGCTCTCACATTCTTGCATGATCTACCACTTGATTGCGTTCCTTTTTTATGATTAGTAAGTGTTTAGGCTTTTGGCATCCCCTCAGTTCAGTGCTAACATCATTGTAATGGTAGAATCAGTTGGCTTCCTGCCCTTCCTCATAACAGATAGCACAGGTCATTATTCTGTAGACCAATGAGCATTTTGTGGTGATTCCTGTGTCAGTTATTTGTCTTTATAGCCAATCTGGGAATCTTCTTAGGAGGTGCAGCTTGAATCTGTACTCGTCTGGTGGTGTCGGCATGCATTCTGCATAGTGTACCAGATTCCCAAAGAACTCCTGTGATTTTCCTTTTTCATTGTATTTGACTTCAATATACCAGTTAGCAAGTTGATAGACTGCTGTAAGCACAATGAAACGAAAATATAGTCCTTTGAATACTTCCATGAACGTTTGTTGATAGGTATTGGGGTTTGCAAACTCTGTGTATCCTGGATGGGGTTGATCTATATTTGTTTGATACCACTGTCTTGCTGAACCTTTAAGGTGGGCAGCAAGTACTGCTGTATGCAGGCAGTTGTCCTCTGTAACCTCCAATTCTCCCCATTCATTGCTGTTTTTGGTTCTCCAAATATTCCTTGGGTTTCTAGAAGTCCTACCACAGAGGTAATCCATTCTTCTATGATAATTATACTATTCTCACCCTCATATGCCTTAAATTTGGGTAATGCAGCCACCAGATTCTTGCAGGTCTTCTCACATATAATTTCCATCTAATCATTTTGGCAATGCATTCAAACACTCTATTCTGCAGGTCATAGATAGGACTTGGTTGCAGGTCATCATTGACATTCTGGGGTATATCATTAAATGGTGTGGCACTATGGCATCACTTCTTCCAGTCTGCATCTGAATTGTTGTCCTCATGTTGTGGTAAAATTTTTGAGGTTGACATAAGTTAACTTGGCCTTTAAGAGGCCTCATAATTAACAATACCCATGATATTGACATGTAGCTCACTGTTAACACCACAACAAAAATATTGCATATCCACCCAAGATTTATACAAAAAGAAAAAGAGCAAGTATGAGTACATACAATTTACTGTGGAGGATAATGAAGAAAAATGTGGGGAGAGCAATGTATGGCAGGGATGCAAAAGGTGACCAGTTGGAGAAAAGTAAGAGAGCAGCTTTGGGCAGAGACAAGTGTCAATGCTGTAGCCTTAGGTGTTCATGCTGGTGATAAACAGGCAGCAGCCAATCAGAGTATACTTGAAGTTTATCAAGCACGGACAAACAGTTGTCTTTTGTAGGGTAGATTCTAGGTTCATTCCAAGCCCTTCTCTGATTGGCTGGATTTGTTTGCAGCACTTTATTGTTTGTCATTATTGACATGCCTTCAGACAAGGGGCTTGCTGCAAAGTTATGTTTTTGAAGGGCTTGTAGGCTGGCTTTCTACCACTTCTCTTCACCCCATTTCCTCCTTCTGGCTGCCTCAATGAAAGGGATGTGGGCCAATGCTGCATGTGGCAAAGACGAGGCCGCAGGTTTACTTCAGGCTGAATAGCTAGCACCCGCTGGTTGGACCACATTAACAAGAACCTGATCCTCAATCTGAAGTTAAGATACTACAGTACAATATAGGGTACAGGTGTTCTTTTTATCCTATTTACTGACATTCCATCCCATCTCCTTAAATGTCCAGCCAATTCCTGACGTATTGAACTCTTTGATTTGAGGATCACAGCCAGCTCATACCTCCTAACCCATCCCATCCCTATCTGACGTTGTTACAATACATCTGTACTCAATCCCATTGTTCCTCCCATTATTCCTTCACACCAAAACTCAGACTTGGACCTTAGGAGTATCATAGTGTCATAATGGTGCCAATGTGCTATACTTGTAGAATCATCTGTAGACAGAGATTCAGTTAGCTAGCAAGATAAACAGACAGACAAAGAAAAAGAAGGCACAAGAAAGAGAAAAAGAGACAAACCCGGTCCATGATTGTCTAAAAGACATGAGACATGTATTCCTGAAACCCTCATATCTGTCTCAAAACCCTCACCATGATGACTCTCCAAGTTGGTTGACCAAATGTGGTGGAAAGAGTGTTAAGCGAGAGCTTCACCAAGAGTGTGGCCAGTAATCCAGATCATTGAGTGGGGGTAGAGAAGGGTTAGGTTGTTGTAGAGGTTCTGCAGATGATGTGTCAATGGAAAAGAGACGAAGAGACAGACAGAGCTAAATGAAGAAATCAACTTGCTGACCCAACACTATGAAACAAAATTTCCTCTGTTAACACCTCCTCCAGACATCCCTGCCTACACACAAAACTTCCTTCCATATTATTAAGCCCAACAGACAAACCATACTCCAAGTCGGTCCTACTCTAGCACAACAACATGAAAATAACAAAATGTTGCTTAATCTGTCTTTTTCTTTATTGTTGGGCCTCTGCTGATCCAGAGGCACCTTTGATGGTTAGGATGAGGAGTTCAGAGGTGGAGGGGTAGGTTTAACCATCAGGGCCTGTAGATGCAATGTTTGTTGAAGAGACAAAGACATGGCCATGGAAGCCATTGACATCAGGTTCCCAGCCATAGGGGAAGGTAGAGTTGAGGTTTAATTCTGGGCTGAGGTCATATAACTGGAAAGGAGAACCAGTTAGTAAGAGTTGAGTATGAGTGAGAAGAGAAAGGAAAGATAGATATGAAGACAAAGAAAAATACACAGCCACACAGATAAAATCAGTCCAAACCTGTGTATCAGATGGATAGACAGGACTGTTTAAGCATAGCCACAAGCAGAAGTCAAGTGTAATAAACTCAACCTCATTTCATTTGGCCTTGTAACCCATGCCACCTATGTCACTCAACATCTTTGCTTGCTCAGAACACTGCTGCCAGATGAAATTCTCAAGTAATCCTGTCATACTTTTTGGCCTTTGACACAAAACCAAGAACTCTGAAAGATTGTTGGGCAGTGGTAGGATGAGTGCTCCAGGCATATCTCAAATCAATGCTCGTTACTGCTTTCAAGTAGTTTTTGGCACTCATCCTCAATGTCTCTTTTTCTGTTGGCACCCTTATCCCTATTTCAAATCTGGCATTCCATCACCCCAAATACCTCCTAGCTCAGCCTCTCTCATTCCAAACACTTCAAAAAATACACAAAAATTCTTTGTGATCTTTCTGACCCTTGGTTGGGTGTCAAAGTGTGCATTCTTAGTGGTGTTGCTGACCTGAACACGTACAATACTCCCTTTTTCTCATTCCTTATCACATAACTCCTTACCCTGCTATACCTATGCTATACCATCATTGTTCTAGCATATACTGTATTAAGTACATCAAGTTTTGTACTAGGTACATTGTAATAATGAAGGTTCTACTCTGCAATTGCTCCTGTTGTGAGCTCATCACCTCTGCCCAATGACCCATCTCCTTCAATATCTATGAAGTTATTAGAGTCAAGGGGCATCTCCTTAGTGCTGTTGAAGATGGTGTCTGTGGTGAGGCATGTGGTATGATCATATTCAGACTCCCCTTCATCTTTGCTCTCACCATCATCTCCTTCTCCAGCACTGACATCCTTCTTTTTCCTTGCATATTTCTTCACCAGATTACCCAACAGATATGAATTAGTGTTCTTGTCGAATGCCATCAGCCTGATATAATGCTGGAAATTACTATTGGCCCAAATCTCCACCCTTGCACTTAGACATCTATGACAGCAGATTGTTGGGTAGGATTTTTCACATTGGTGCACTGTTTTGTGGGTATGAAATGCTCTTGCCCTGACAGTCGATGTATGCCTATTCTTTCCTCACATCCTCTTCGAAAGCTACCTCCTTATGGTGTTGTTACACTGTGAACAAGTATATAGATGGTTGTTGTAATACTTGTAGGGTCTGTGCACAATAAATCTGTAAATGGTATGATTGCTTGGCAGAATTTAGGTTATAGGCATACATTGTTGGGGTTAGCAGAGTGATTGTATGAGTGTGATGATCAGGAAGTGTGATTAGCTCAGCTGAATAGAGCTTCAAACTCGATTGTTAGTTGGTTTGATACTTAGAATGTTGATTTGATGAAGGAAAAAGAGATAAAATTGGTAAAAACTAAGTAAAAACTAAGAATAAAAGTGTAGCTACGTGGTGGTAGGTAAACAAGAATAACAGGCTGGAATCTTTGCAGTAGACTCCAGTTTTTATACATGAGAATTGAGTATGTAATATATACAAAAGAAATAATGTCCCCCTTTCCTCGCATCTTCATTGGATGGCCTATTCACTAACTGTTCTCATGATCATGTCCTTCTGACCTCTTATTCAGGTAACTCAGTCACTGGTCCATGTGTCTTCCATAGGTTTCTCCATTGTATACTGTGATCAGCCATACTTACCCATCATGTATTTATTTTTGTGCAGACATGTACTGCCAGATTAACATGACAGTATTGTGGAAACATGGTGCTAAGTTGTCAAGAACTGTCAGGATCACCAAAATAGTTGGCCACAAGATGGGACACATCATGAAGGGCTTCAATCAATGCTGAGCCCTTGTAAATGATGTACTCAATGGTGATGCTGTTACCATCTGCAATGAAGATGCACTGCAAGAGACATGAGGTGAGTTCTGGGACACTAGCAACATCTAGCAGAGATATACTAACTTTGAACCAGAAATTGAGTCTTTCAAGGTACAAGTCTGCTGCTATCTATTTTCCTGCCTCCCCAGACTGGTTCACGAACCATGCACACTCCAAAGGTTTCTCAAGCTCAGGAGGTGTCTCATACTTCAGCCAAATCAACACCTCAATGCATTCCCAGGCATAATTGTGCTGTCCACATCCTTGAAACACCAGCACCCAGAACTTCAACACACAGCAAACACAACCCAGATCCCCTTCTTTGACGGCGGCCTCAAACTCCAAGAAGATCAAGGCATCATGAATAAAGTAAATTGACTGAGCATTCCAATCATTTCTTTTGTTCTTTTCTTTGTCTGCCATCTGGGTAGTCATGTATTACTGACAAATGGTTTTTGCAGTCTGCAGTAATTCCTCAAAGCTCAGTCTCCAAGACTCAAGATCCTTCCAGGAGCAAAATCCTTGCACAATCCTGGCAGTTCAATAAATTGGTGAGTACTAGGTTGTTCCCAACAAAAGGTAACTTACATGGCAGTATGACAGAGCTGAGCAACTAGAGAATGCTGAATCAAGGACTTTGCAGCAGCATAGTTTGGTTTGCTGTCATCCCAAACTCGCTTGAGGAATTGCTTGTGATGTCTGAGGGAAGCAGGGTCTTCAATGGGGTCATGATCATATGTGTCACCTGTAGTGTGTAGTACCACAAAGCACTCATCTCTTCAGTGAAGTCCAGGCATTCAAATGTCATGGGCTCATTTGTCCTCTCTTGCTTTGCCTTCCTGATCAAACTCATGGTAAGCCAATCCCCTTGATGTATCCTGACATTTCTGACCCATTCTTCTTCTGTCTGCCTTGACCTTTTCCACATCTCCTCATTTATCTTTGATTGCCCCCTTTTAGATCCCTCATTGACATCAAACACTCTGAACAGGCAAGTAGTCATCTTTTTCAGAGAGAGCAGTCAGTCTTTAGGCATAAGTTTCTCCACCTTCTCAGCCACTTCTTTGCACCCTTCCCATTTCTTGCTCCCAGGACAGTGATTCAGCCAGTCAAACAAGTGTACCATGAAGTCTGAGTCATCCCAAGTTGGTACTATGTCCTCCCAAAAGTCTGCCTGTGCTTGCTGACCTCTAAACTCTTGTTTCTTCTGCAGGTTTAGCACTTCATCACAATGGCAATAACAGCACTTTTGGTGGCATGCAGCATTGTGCTTTTGTTGGTGAGTCTCTGCTCTAATTTTTGGAGATAAATGTTTATGTTGTCATAGATAATCAAGTATAGCATATTCACCATCAGGTTAACAGCTATGGAGATGGCATCATTGGAGAGCTGCTCCTTTAGCCACTCAATGGTAGATGCTGAAACACATAGCCCAACATTACTGAGCATGTACAACACTCAGTAATTTGTCCTGTTAGTGAGCAAGAAGATGCTGAGGATTAGAGGAAGCAGATTAGTGGCACAATTGCAGACGAAGACAAGCATTGAGATTGTGATGACAATTACCTTCATGTACATGCTTGTGAGTATGTTTATTTGGGTCAAAGTTCAATACTCACTGCATCCACAGATTGCAAAAAACCTTTGTCTTTCTCGGCAGACTGTTGACTTGGATCTGGCTCCTCTGAGGACTCTTCTCCAGAGTCAATTGCATTCATTTCCATGTCTGAGTCTGTCTCCAAGTCAAGGCCCCTCATTTTCCCCTCTCTAGTTTGCTTTTTACAATGATATTTGTTTGGAGAAGGCTAGTCATGAAGGGTGCATGTTCAGTATATTTCTCCAGTAGTTTGCTGGGTGTGAGTAATGAACAGATTGATGCAGTGGTAAGGCCCTTCACCTTGACCTTCAGAGTCTTGTCATTGATTATTCTGTTGCTCTCCTTCAGTATGATGTAGGGTCCACAGGCTGCAGCAATTCTGTGAAGATGAGGGCAGATCTTTTTGTCTTTGTGCCAGATATTCCATAGAGTTCATGACACGAACTGCTTGTCTGGATGCAGTAGAGGACCTGCTCACTGTTTTACAGTGGCAATGGGAGTGGTGAAAATGAATTTGAGGAAGGCTGAGAGACTAAGACTGAGGAAGATCAGGAGCACGAAAATGAGCTGGGCTTTATTGAGGACAGGAAGTTTTTGTGGGCTGGAATCAACTTTTCAGCAGCTTGTCAGTGCTTCTTGCTCCACTCATGGTGAAGGATTTTTGGAAGTAGCCCCTTTTCAAATTCCTCTGTGACCCAAGGTCACATGTCTGGTCTGCTATCCTTTCTGCTCATCTTACTTGACATGTCTTTTGTTACAGTGCTCCAGCATCCATTCACATGTCTCAACTTCTCAGCTTTCCCTTTCACACCCCAGGCACACCCAGAAGGTGGAAATACCTGTCCCAACCTTCCTATCACTTGCAAGGCATCAAGACACATCTTCCTACTTGTATTGCAAGACACGATGCCATTAGACACACTCTGAAGGAAGATTTGGCTCTCAAGTTTGAACTGGATGACTGGCAATGCCATGTTGTACACAGGGTCCTCCAAGGATATGACAGTATCTGCATTGCAGCTACTGGTTTGGGCAAGAGTTTGATGTTTGAGGGCACAGTGAAGCTGACCCTTGTCATTTGTCCTCTCAAGATGCTTGAACACAACCATGTATGGCATTTTCAATCATTATTACACTGTTTTAAATGACTAATGCTTTCATTTTCTTCATGTCTTTCTAGGTTCTTCACGCTGAGGCAAAGGGACTCAACACTGTCATTGTCAATGAGGACATGGACAAAACACCAGAGCTTTGGGAGAAAATCTGTACCAGTGCTCAGATTGTTTACTGCTCTCCTGAAATGGCTCTTTCAGACTCCTTCAACAAGCTGTCTTTGTGGACGAGGCCCATGTTATAGAAGACTGGGAATCTGATGACTTTTATCTGCAATATTGTCAGCTGGGTCTCTTGTGCCCTCTATGTGGTTACAACATTCCATTTGTTGCATGTACTGCAACTTGTTCCACATCCATGTTCAACACTTTGGATGTTGACTGTTTTGGAGTATTGACATCAGTGCTGATACTCACACACTTAAGAACACAGATAATCCTGTCCTTGACACACTCAACCTCCTCCCAGCCAGAGTTGAAGAAATCAACAAATGTCTATTCTACTTTGACTTGGACTGAGCCTGTCAGGATGCTGTCTCCCTGCCCATCTTTGTAGTGCTGTTTATCCCTTTTCGTCTGATATGTCAGAGACTGCCAAGAAGTATTGCTGGGATGGGTTTTCACAAGGCACCATCCATATCATTTGTGCCACAGACACTTCAGGCATGTGATGTAGTATTCCAGATGTCAAGTACTCAGTCATTTTTGGTCTGCCTACCTCTCTCTCTGTTGTGGTCCAATGCTGGGGCTGTGCAGGACATGATTGTGTAAAGCCAGCAGTATGCTTGGTACTTGTTCCACCCTGGGCCTTTCAACCAGAAAATTGACCAGCTATTCCTGCACTTCATTGTGTGAGGAATGTCAAGGAGAACAGGGACACCAAGGCCAACAACATCAAGCGGGCAAAGCTGGACCCAGCTTTAGAGAATTTTATTAATGTCACTGCAGATCAAGGTCAGTTTGTAATCATACTGCTTCATTCCTCTTTAATGAAAACTTCTACATCTTAGATAAACCATGCTCTCATGCATTTGTCCATAACATCTTTTGGCCAAAGACTCGCCTAATGAGCTTGTCTTTTGACAGCAAAGGTCAATGTTCTCATGTTTCACCATTTGAACTATCATGACAATCCTCAATGCAGCACAATCACCAACACCTGACTGGTGTTGCTCACATTGTAATCTAGACACTGCCAAGCTCTACAATGATAGGCTCTTCACATTTGCAGCCAACTTTCACTTCCTGCTTGCCATTCATCTAATGCCACCACCACCTCTCCCTTCAACTTCTTCTGAAGCCTTCCAGGTGGGGATAAAGATGCCTTATGAAGCAAACTTATGTCATGGTGGGAGGAATGGCATCATGTTTGGAACAATCCATTCCTTAGCAGTGCATTGATTTTGCCCCCCAAAGCAGCTGGAGGAACTGGTAAAGAAGTCAGAGAGACTGCTCAAGTATCCTGACATGACACCAGATCTCATTTTATTCACTGTGCAATGGGATATTGCATCTAAAACTGACCTCACCAGCCTTGTTCCAGTGTTGGATACATGGTGGCGTAGTATTCCAAGGCCAGCTCCTGCCACACCTCAGTCACAGCAGCATGCATCCAAGAAAGCCCAGCAATCTCAGCAGTCTCTGGTGACTCCTACCAAGTTTGCAATGACCAGGTGCCACGATGAATCTGGTACACCAATTTTATCACTCTCCTCACTTGGAAATATAAGACCAACTCCCAGTCCCATCATTTGTTTGCCGTCTTTGCATTCTTACTGCAAAGAAAATGACCACAAGACCCCATTACCAGCATCATGTCGCTCTGCCACCACTGACTCAACTATTTCTTCACATGCAAAGATGCACATGGCTCAAGTCATCGTCCTATGGGCCTGTTCGCCACTCAAAATACCTTGCCTCCACCAGCAACACCAGCACCAGCCATTAATCCATTCACATCATCTTCACATTTGCTGTACCAACTAATACCCCCACTCCAACTGCAAACACTCCTGTTAGAAGTATTACTGTCTGCTTGTACATCAAAGTAAAATGTATGAGTAGAATTCTTATTTCTTGAGGCCCTGCTTACTGCAATTTAATTCTATCCATATGTTCTTCCCAGCTGGAACTCTTTGTTTTGTCTTCGTTGCAGTGTTGTGCTCTTGTTGGCAAAGGACTTTGGGGAAAAGCCTGTGCTGTCACACTGTGTGACATATGTGACAACCTGCCAGGCAACTTGACCACTTTGACTCCTGTACTAAGAGTATTGCTACCACATCCTCTGGAGGTGGCAAATACCATGTCAGGTCAACCACATGACCAGCCTGTTTGCTGTCTATACACTTCTACCAAATACAGTGGCCTCAGGAAGTCTTTGTCCCAGTTTTGGTTGTGACACTACATCATTGGACAATATGTACTATATAATAGTATCTATCACTAATTTGGCGCACACAGTCCAATAGAGTACCTTCCAAGCTACAGTTTTGTCTCTTACAGGACATGATTTTATGAAGAATTGAAGGAGCTAGGAAGCCACCAACAAGCTATATCATTTGTAGGACTTTGACGCAAGCCCCTTCTAGCAAAAGCTGGAACTTCACAGGGCTTGTTCCAATCTAGGTAGATTCTTCATCTGTTTCCCTTTTCTTCAATACAAGGCACTTCAAGTTCACCAGAAAGACAAATGATTGCATGGCTTCCCAGGTACTCATCCCACTTCATCAAAACTTTGTCAGTCTTCGCTCTGTCCACTCATGGGCCACAGCAAACTCAACATATCAAGTTGTCCAAGTACTGATCATAGTCTTTCTGATATGGAAGTGCTGGGGGATACAAGTGATTGCAGTGAGATGTTAGACAGAAGAACTCGGACGTTCAGGTTGATGAAAAAGCAAGAGAAAAGGGTCCTGTTGGTAGGGGTTTGGGATGGTGTTGAAGAGGGAGGGTTTAAGACATCAGCAGTGGGAAGGAAATTACCTCTGAGGGAAGGTTCAGAACTAGAGCTGTCTATGTTTGGATAGGTCATGAGAGCCATGAGCTGGTCAAGGTGTGCACAATGTGGTGTGACTTGTCAACTACACAGCCTGAGTGACTTGGATCAGTTCAGCCCTATTAACAGGGACTTTCACTTTCTCAATATCACATTTCTGTCAGCTTTGTCTTACTATCATCATAAACTCATAAACAAGCAACAAGTTCACTGTAGTACACTGATATGGCAGGTAAACACCTGGCTATGCACCCTATCATTTTGTGCACTTCTAATTGAAGTAGGGCAACCTCACTATATATGCAATCAAACCTATGAATCATCTAGTTTGTCCACTAGAATGACTCACAAACAGGTACCCTTTAAGACAAAAGCTTTCATTTAGTTTAATCTCAAGAGTTTTACCATAAACGCAGTTGGTGACATGCTGGTCAAAGCACACTTGGACTTTACTATCCTTCATTTGGATACAGTCACTTACAAAACAGTTCATTTACCAGATTTCTGACTTCGTTTTACTACTTGGACAAGAGATATCTCATCTGGACTGCAATTGATGATGTGTTCAACATGTATTTACAATCCCTGACTCCTACTAACACTCAACGATTACCTATAAATTGTGTATGGACTCAGAGGCCTGATGGACCATAGTAAACTACTATATAGTACTTAGCTAATTGTGTGGTTGACTATAAAAGCACACTTTGATTACCTTATCATACAGGAACTGCTTGTAACCACCTTCATACAGATACAGTGCAACAGCAAATATGAGTATTGTTCCTGTGGAAAGCAGTCATCTACAGTTCTTCTTCAGTGGGAGGCATCATACCCCTTGAGCTGCTTAACTTCGTCTTCTCAGTGCTCAGTTTTTACATACCAAATGTTCCACTTGTCGTATAGCGCTGTACTTGTGGAGGTGTGTTCGTATAGTCACTTGTCGTATTGTGCAGTACCTTGCAGAGGCATACTAAGTCTTCTTCAATTCCAAGCCAGTTTTGTTTTCACCTTCGTCTTACGCTTAGTTTGCCTTCAGAGGTAGCTGCACCTATTCAAGCAGTGTATTACCATCCACTTCTGCCCATCCCCAGTTTCGTTTCGTGTATTTGTTGGTGTATCACCACAGGGCATCCACATATCCTCTCTCCCTCATCTGTAATCATCCTCCCTGTCACCTACCCTTTACATCCTTTTACCCTTCATCCCCCATCCAAACTAGTCTTTGCCCAGTCAAAGTGCTACTCCATCTCGTCTTTTGCTTCTTCCTTGAAGATTTGGTTTCTCTAGATCTACTGTGAGAACTTTAGCGTCTCCCTACCCCCAAACTAAACACCTCATCTTGAGTGGAAGGTAGTTGTTGGTTGAGTCATTCGCCTTCAACCCCACACTTGGCGTCTCAACACATTCATTGCTCACTGCCAGATCTGGAAATCAAGATTTAAGTGTATAGGTCAATCAAGAAAGCCACCAAGTAAGTACTATCTAGATTGATGCAGGACTTACCAGCAACTGGGAAAGCGTGAACTTGATAGTGAAGCAGAGACTGCATCCCCAAAGCAATACTGATGATGAGTGCTAGGGTGGACATTGATTGCTTGAAGAGTTGCATTTCGGTGTAATAGCCTATAGCTAGTAGGTACTAGGTAGTTAATGGAGAAAGCCATTAGCAGTCAGGGTAGAAGTGGATGCTCAGATAAAGGACAGTACTGAGTAACTTACTGTTTTCACTGAGTATTGTGAGTTGTGAAGAGAGTGAACTCTGGGAGTCTTTGCTGTGATTTCAAGTGGGGTTTATATATCCTTGTCCACTGGGACCAGATTTGTATAAATTGTATTTCCATTTCTGGATACCCAACAATTAATTCATCAAATACTAGGAACTTCAGCTTCTGTCACTGTGGGGAGTACCTTGAGTGCAAGAGTCCTTGGATTGCATCACTTGCACTTGATTCCAGAATCAGGTGGAGGCAATTTGCAGGTCTTGATTGAGACCCACCTTATATATAGTTAGGGTCAATAGAGGCAAGACAAATGGTCGAGCACTCCTTGTTGTCATGAAAGTTATAAGAAACTTAAAGAAAGTCTGCAATCAGTACTTAGATAACTTATAGTTGCAACTTACTTGTGACTTCCCACCTTGCAAATTTCTTCTGAAACAAGCCTCTTTCCACTCTTTCTTAGGATCTGGGTCATTTTTTACTCTTTTGCATCTTTTACAGTAATGAGGCTCTGCCTTATTTTGGGAAATCTACAAAAATGTTGTGAACTGCCTCATGGCCCAGTTGACATTGGGAGTCATGATACTCAAAGGAGCCTTGCTTCTAATACAAGTTCCATAAAGAACCTGCATGAGAAACCAACAAACCTCATCATTCACAATGTTAAAACAAGCTCACGTGCAAATGACACTTTCTGTTGCATGCTCTTGACATCTTTCATCTGTGGCCTCATCATGTACAAACAACACTTTTGTTGTACACTCCTGGATATTAGATCAAACATGCCACCCAAAAAACGAACAGCACACCAGAGAGGCAAGAAGACACTTTCAAAGATTGGCAAGAAGCAAGGTTAGACTTACATACTCTATTATGTCAGAAGGCACCATAAGCTTCTCACAGACTCCAGAGCCTTCAACTGTGCAGTCTATATCTTCCCAAAGTACTCCTCAGTATGTGTCTCCAGACTTTTGCTGAAGGCACAGAGTGATAAAATTGACATGATTGAAACAGCACTCAGAATGTAAATATGAGGTTACCCAAGGATGTCAATGTGTATGAGCTTTTCTTTCAGTTTACTAGATATGCAGCCAGCTGATAAGAAACAATTTCCTATATATTACACTTGCTTATAACTCTAGTATGGGGTAAGTCTATACTAATGAATTCAGGGATATTCTGCAAAAGGCTTCTCAAAGTAACGACAATAGCATTGTACCAGCAGTGGGGCAACATACCATTGGGTATGTCAATTCAAATCAATTGTAACTTACAAGCCTTGACTGGAAAAAACCTGCAGCATACTTCAGGGTGCTTGTCATTTTTCAAGGTAAGATATAACTTTTGATAATGTGTATCATAAATGTTGAATATGTCTTATACCATACAGATATTATCAACAAGCTAAATCCTTCTACAAAAGCATTTTATGAATGCATTGAAGGAACCAGAGAAGAAATATTGGATAATATCATGAACTGGGCTGAAAATGGTTCATTACCCACCATGGCAGGTTATTGGATGTGTGGCATGGCTGGGACTGGAAAAAGCACTATTGCTCAAACTGTGTGCTTGCAGCTTAAACGAAAGGAGTTGTTAGCTGGAGCATTTTTCTGCTCTCGACAAATTGAAGAATGCCATGATTATCACAAGGTTATTCCCACAATTGCATACCAGCTTGCATGCCTGGATGCAGAATATGGAAGGGTATTATGTGATGTCCTCAGTGAGGATCAACACCTGGCTTCTAAAGAACCTGAGCATCAAGTCATCAAGCTTTTGATTAATCCTTGGAAAAGGGTTGTTATGGGAAGAAATTCTACATTCTTGGCACCAGTGGTAGTTATTGATGCATTGGATGAGTGCAGAAGCATTTCCCTGGTACTGAAGTTGGTTGTCCCTGCAATCAAACAGCAAGAGATATGGGGCTTGAAATTCTTTCTGACCAGCTGTCCAGAGCAACATATCACAAAACATTTCAATGTTGGTGAAATCCAACAAGAGAGGCTGTCTATCCAGAGGTTTTATTTGCACAATGTAGAAAAAAGCATTGTCAGGAAGGATATCTCTCTGTTCCTTGAGAATGGTCTCCTAGAACTTGAGATCTCCAAGGATAAGCTAGATATTCTGGTGGAGAGATCTGGTGCACTATTTATTTTTGCTGCTACTCTTGTCAAATATCTGACTGGGGGTGGTCTGCATGCCTCCTCTAGATTAGAAAAAGTTTTGGATATCAAAGGCTCTCCAGCTAAGATACAGACACAGATGTTGGATGAGCTTTATACACAAATTCTTTCAGAGTCGAGGAGAAAGATCAAAGCATCAAGACCATACATACCTCAAAAATAGCGGGTACACCTGTATCTTGCCAAATCATTGCAGACCTGCTAGGCTATGAGTTGCAGGATGTTAAGGCCACAATATTAGAACTGCAATCAGTGCTGTATACTAGTGGACCTGAGGAAGCCATTTATACCTTTCATGCATCATTTGCAGACTATATAACTTCTGAAGACAGGGCTGCAGATTTGGACTGCAATGCACCAGAACATCATAGTGTACTTGCAAGGGGATGTTTTGATCAGATGGAAAGGAGGCTGCAGTTCAATATATGCAATCTTCCCTCATCGTTTTTATGTGATAGTAAGGTCCCTGGGCTGACAAAAACAATTGCTGAGAAATTTGGGGGAGCACTTCAGTATTCATGCATTTTTTGGGGATACCATCTGACAGAAGGGGAGAAACTTAATGTAGGAATGGAGAAGTTTCTCCAAAAGAGGATGTTATTCTAGATTGAGGCAATGAATGTTATGGGAAAGATGTCTGAATGCATCAGGACACTGGACTTGGTGTTGGAAGTAAGGTTTGGAATTATTTTGATAGAACACTGACTTATCCTAAATCACAGAGAGGCCAATTTCAGGAAATACAACAGAGACAGCACGCACTGCAATTCCGAGACATGGCAAATGTGTTTGCATTGAGTGCTGTCAAGGAAATGACTCCACATCTATATTTAAGTATACTTCCTTTCTACCCAGCTATCAGTAACAGTTCTGGTAGACAAGTCAAAGTCAACACTGAAATAAAATATAGTCAAAGTGTGGGATATTGGGATACAGATTCAGGAGTCTGGGATACCAGTATATCTTCTGATAGTTCAGAAGATGGAACAGTGAGACTTTGGGATGCACAAACTGGAACTGCTCTTGGAGAGCCACTCCAGGGGCATGAGGAATGGGTCTTATCAGTGGCTTTCTCTCCTAATGGAGCCAGGATTGTGTCTGGGTCAGAAGACAGAACAGTGAGGATCTGGGATGCACAGACTGGGACTGCCACTGGAGAGCCACTCCAGGGACATGAAAGCTGGGTCAAATCGGTGACTTTCTCTCCTGATGGAGCCAGGATTGTGTCTGGGTCAGAAGACACAACAGTGAGAATCTGGAATGCACAAACTCAGACTGCCATTGGAGAGCCACTCCAGGGACATACAAACCATGTCCAATCAGTGGCTTTCTCTCCTGATGGAGCCAGGATTGTGTCTGGGTCTTCAGACAAAACAGTGATGATCTGGGCCATTGGAGAGCCACTCCAGGGACATGAACACTCAGTCCAATCAGTGGCTTTCTCTCCTGATGGAGCCAGGATTGTGTCTGGGTCAGAAGACACAACAGTGAGGATCTGGGATGCACAAACTGGGACTGCCACTGGAGAGCCACTCCAGGGACATGAAGGCACAGTCCTCTTAGTGGCTTTCTCTCCTGATGGAGCCAGGATTGTGTCTGGGTCAGAAGACAACAATGAGGATCTGGGATGCACAAACTGGAACTGCCATTGAAGAGCTACTCCAGGGACATACAGTCCAGGTCCAATCAATGGCTTTCTCTCATGATGAAGCCAGGATTGTGTCTGGGTCAAAAGACAGAACAGTGAGGATCTGGGATGCACAAACTGGGACTGCCATTGGAGAGCCACTCCAGGGACATGAAGGCACAGTCCTCTCAGTGGCTTTCTCTCCTGATGGAGCCAGGATTGTGTCTGGGTCAGAAGACACAACAGTGAGGATCTGGGATACACAAACTGGGACTGCCATTGGAGAGCCACTCCAGGGACATGAAGTCTGTGTCCAATCACTGGGTTTCTCTCCTGATGGAAGCAGTACTGTGTCTGGATCCGATGACAGAGCTGTGACACTTTCTAGCACTGGTCATACCTTATCTCCCAAATGTGAGTGAGTATTTCTATTTATCAGGAGATCTAATCAATTTCCATTTTCATTTCTAGACAATCAATGGACCATTGATATACATGGATGGATCCGATTCCCTGGGATTGATTGCAGTATTGTTTGGATTCCACATCAATACCATCCCACACTTTGTACTGCTCAGAATCCCATAATAATCTTCTGGAAAAGCTGCATTAAGCTTTCCTTTGATAGGGTAGTATATGGAAAGGACTGGGCTTAATGCTTCACAGATAAGTGATTTTGATTTTAAGACATGAAATATATGATTTGTGTAAAATTGTCCTATTCTGAGACAAACAAGTTCTGCACAACATGACCAGCCTTGATTCATCAATTACTTATCTACTGAAACAGGAAATGAAAGGAGTGTTGGCCAGTGCTGAGACATGGTGAGTACCAAGCCTGAGGTTGCAGGTGTGTAAAAAGTACACACCATTCCAAATACCCAGTTATGCAGCAGTTGCACTCCCTTCCTTATACAATGAAAGAGACATATAGCAGTTCTTTGCCCTCCTTCTTCCTTTACCTTGTCATTAAACCCAGAATTCCCTCATCATTCATCTATTGCTTTTCCTTGTTAATTTATACTCAGATCCACACTCAATGAACTCTATAACTTCTGTCAAACCTTATAATAACTGTCAATCACTTCTCTATGATTTGGTACCTATATCTATCCATATCTGATTTATTGTTCTCATCTTTGATGTATCATATGACCATTGTTCTCATCCCTTAGACTTTCTCATATATACTTGTGATCTTTTGTAACTGATTCTCCAGTTCACTTTGTCTCCACTCTGTACTACTACTATGCAGTGTAGAGCCTAGTCAGCTTACTCCTATTTCTCTATCTATCTTTCTTCTCTTAATCAATTTCATTTCTGAGTGACTTGGGTGGTTTGTTATTGAGTGTACCGACAACCTTGACACTTGAACGAACTCTCCTACACCCACCTCACTATCCAATCTCCAATGTTGTATTCCCTCCTTGCAATCTGATTTCGCATTGATTGCTGGCAGATACTACTTTGAGTAGACTGCAAAGCCACTGCATACTTCGAGTAACTGGTGTAGCAACAATTGTCATCCCCTTCCATGTATCTTGTTCACTCTGGCTACTGCTTTCTCCTGTATTCACTTTGAAGCTCCTCAAAATCTGCCTGAATACTATTGACCTCCTCTTCATCTTCTGCTCTACCTACCACACACCTGTTACTGGTACAGTCACAGACAAGGAATTATGATCAAAACTTCATGTGTACAAAGTGTGGGGTCTGGAAACTGATACCAGGTGACATTATCCTATCTATCTACTTGTACCTACAAGTCACCTTTGACCTCGATACTGAGGAGACTGTTGTTAGGATCACCAGACCCTTGTTCTTCAAAGAATATGGCACACCTTCCTCCATCATTCTTGAAGTAAACTCAGTTTATGCTACCTCGATGAACCAAATCTGCAGATCCAAGGCTCCCTTGTGCAAATCACCCACACATCTTTCATCCTTCATCCATCCAGGACACTGCTTATTTTTTTGAAGGTGCTAACAACCCTGGGTGCCTTGTGGCAATCAACCATGCCTAAACAGATATAACACTCAAAGACTTCCCCCCAAAATAGTTCTTCCAGGTGGTCTTTACATTATAACGCAAAACCAAGAACTTGAAATTCGAAAAGCACATCCAGTAATCAACTTGAAACTGAACAAGACCAAATACTCAACTGAACCCAGAATCCTCCTCCATATCCAATCTGCCTTCTACATCTGCACCCCCACCTAATACAAGTCCTGAACCCTTGTCCCCTGTAAATCATTCTCCTGATCCATCAGAACCAAACAACCCTTCCTCTCCTATAATTCCTTCCACTGAAGGACCATCTGTAGCCCCTCGTTGTCCAGCCCCTTCTCCCTCTCCAGATCCATCAGAACCAGACGACTCAGTTATGGCCAATGTAGCACCTAAAAACTCCAACAGTACTTCTGAACAAGGAAGGAAACCTGATGCCTTCAATGGAGAACATAATGAGGCTAAACAATGGCTAGCCTTGTTTAACAACTACTTGTGCATGAATAAAGCCAAGTACTCTACCAAGGAGAGTCAGGTCTCATTATTCTTATCGTTCTTCACAGGAGAGAAAGGAGGAGATTGGGCAGCACAATGTCTTACAGAACAAGATGATGACAAAGAGGATGAAGAGGTTAAACCAGAGAATTGGAGATGGATTACTCTGAAACAGATTTGAGATAGGTTTAAGAAGGACTTTAAAGCTCTTGCAGCAGGCAATGTGGCGAGAACCAAGATCGGGACAGACTTCAGTAGTTATAATAGCATTTTTGATACATATGGGGAGGAATCCAACTTTGGAGAGACAGTACTATTGGAATTTTATCAAGATGGGCTGCTGCCAAAACTTCATGAAGTGATGGGGCATACTTATCCAAAATGGGACGATTTTGATGAATACAAGGAAAGGGCTGTAGGCCTTCATTTGGAATGGTTGAAGGAACAAGAAAGATCAGGGTGATGGAAGTCCCCCTCCACGTTGAGGATGAGTCCAGATCCTTCTCAAGGAAGAATGGTCATGAATATGGGGCCAGGTGCACAATCATCCTTTACTTCTCTACTTAAGCTGACACCCAAAGAAAGGGATCAATTTTGCAAATTAGGAGCATGCTTCGCATGTAGACAACCTGGTTATATGAGCAACAAAAGCCCAGTTTTCCTGAACAATACCACAAGACCTTCTACCCTTTGTACCTCGTTCCCAAAACTTTGGCTTCAACTTCTTCACTGTCATCATCTAGTTCACTACCTGTAACAGTGGCTCAAACGAGATGGCCCAGTATTCTTGCAAACATGATATCTTCTTCTGTTTTGGCAGTTCTTTCAAAGTCAAGACAGAGTTTATATGAAGTGAGGGCATCAGCATGAGCAATTAGGCTGGAATCATTAGCTGGTGGTAGAGCATTCATGGTGGTTGCAGTTCAAGTTAATGTTGTTTTGGTATGTTTACTTTTTCATCTCTTGTCACGAACTGCTACAGTTCTTTGTTCCCCTTCCTCTTCTACTACATTATTGAACCCATTTTCTGATCATTCATCTATTGCATTTCCTCGATAAACCTTTTAAACCTTATAAAACCTGTCAATCAATCTTCCATTCTATCAATCCCATCTTTCTCCTATGTTTCTCCACCTTTCCCTAGGTTTCTCCTGTTTCTCCTATCTTTTTCCTATCACCTATTCATTGTTCTTCTATATAAACCACTAGACATTCTAGCTAGCCCTTTAGTTCATTCACTTCGTCTCTGCTCTGTACTAGTACTATGCAGTGTAGAGCATAGTCAGCTTACTCTTACTCTCAATCGATCTCGTCTTTATGTGACTTGGGTGGTTTGTTATTAAGTGTACCAGCGACCTTGACATCTCTTGTCAGAGACTTGGCAGATGGCAAATTGTCTTTTGTTTTATGTTTATTTTATAAATGAATGTCATAGCATGTTCATTAGGTTCAGAATGGCAAAGCAGCAATTTCCTGTATGGAGCCTCAGTGTATGGGGCTGCCATAACTAGTATTTGACTAGCATATAGGCTGGCAAATTAGGTGGTGCATTATTAGGCAAATTATTTTCAGGACCGGTCACAGATGTGATGATACAAAGAGCATGGAAAATATATAAAATACAGGCTTTAGAAAAGAGCAATGATCAAGAATTGGATTTGACCTTACCTGCAGAAGTAAGGTTACATGGCATCTGGACCAGCGCAGTTGCTGTACCTGCAGGTTTACTGATGTGAGTGATAATTTGGTATTGCTATATATCTGCTGAAGCAGTGTGACTCCCAGGTTTGGACTGGGAATACATTACCATGCATAGGAATGGGTGAGTTTATTGTCTTCAGAAGCTTGTTCCCAAGTTCACAGTCTCTTCAAGCACTTCCAGGCTTTGGATCCCAAATTGTGACCTCAGTTCTATACAGTTACAGGAGAGAGCTAATGATATCAGTTTGTGTTTTAAGTAAGTGCATAATCCATGAGTTATTTTGGAATATCAGTCCTTGACCTATCCAAACTCAAAGCTTTTTCCACCAGATTTTTGGGATGGCCTTAGGATTTTACTTGTAAGTAATGTCACTGAACTGAGGCTTTGTTCTTATCCCGTTGATCCAGGATCCCACTCAGAGAGAGAATAGGTTTTCATTGGTCATTCGCATTTTTTGCTCTGCTATGGTAAGTTGAAAGTACCTTTGACAGCAGCTTGAAGGACTGATATCAATATTTATTCCATACCCAGTAATGTATCCTTCCTTCCTTCCAATCGTTGCTCTTATTTCCACAGGGAAAAGTGGAGAAAGAGACTAAGAGAGCCCAAAGCATACTAAGATTAGAGATCAACGTCAACTTTCAAGGAATGGCACTCAATTACACTTGACTCAGACATATTCTGATAAATCGTAGTGACTAGTTAATTCACTTTGTATTTAAACGGAAGACAGAAACAGAGAACAAATCATCCAGGGTCTAGTTGACCACAGAACATACAGTAAACGAGGGTAACAGTAATAAAAACCTGCAAGTAGCATCTCCTAATGATTTCCGGTGTGTGGGGGTATACAAACGTCGAACATGAGTCTAAGGAGTGAACGATAACCGGAAGGAGCAGAAGTGGTACGCAAACAATGCATGAATGGTATGTAAGAAAGAAAGAGAAAGCACAAAGAAAATGCATATAACGGAGTGGATGGAAAACAAGGAACGGAACAATACTTTTGGAGAGTTCAGAGAGTAGCAACGAGTGATAATGTTATATACGAGACCAGAGAAATGGAGGAAAAATTTGACAGGGATACCTATGTCGCAAGCCCGTTTTGATACCACACATATCACTTTACAATGAATCTTCCTCCTCCTCCTCCTCCATCACGTTATGCAAGGGTGCTCCGTGGATATATCTCCCTGGACTGGCCCTTCCTGACTGGTCTTCAATCATCATCTTTGGTGGTTCCAGCGCTTCAGGTGGAGTGTCCGGTTCAGCAGGTTTAGGCTTGGGAGTCTCGGGCATTGGTCGCCTAGGTGTCGGCGCAGCCGGTTGTGGAGCAGGAGAAGGCGACGATGATGCTGAGGGTGAGGTGTCTGCATCTCGACGAAGAGGTATTCTGGAAGGAGGAGGGATGACAGGAGCACCGGTACGTTCTTTCTCTTGGTACATTGCGATCAACGCTGCTGTCTTGCTCGCGAGCTTCGCAGGCGCAGCTGGAGGAGACGTGGCAGGCGCGTGTCCATTAGAAGTCGACGCAGTACCATTTGAAGGTGGCAGTGTGGGCAAAGGTCTCGCTGGCGGAGAAGCTGAGACACCAGCGACTCCTTCGTCCTCTTCGTCTTCTTCGTCTTGCATGATTCTAGCGCGAGGGTCTTCAAAAGAGGCAGTGGACAGAGGTCGTCGATCAGGATGAAGGTCAAAGTACCCCAACTTTTTGGGACGCTCGGATTCCGGTTCTGGTTCCGGTTCTTCGTCTTCGTAACCGTCCTCGCTGTACCCATATGTACTGCGGTCACCAGCAACACCACTGCCGCTATAGACGATCTCGTCTTCATCGTCGTACACGGCCTTGTCCTTCGCTGGTACCCTCTCAATCTCGTCGACGTCCTCCATATCCTGACTTTCCCGGCCATATGGAGTCCTAGACTGAAGGACCCGTCTGCCATCTTCCTCGTCGTCAGATTCTACCGGTGCACCCTGAGCACGTACAGCCGACAAAACTTGGGCAACTTCCAAGCCAGCTTGATCAGGATCAACAGCCCTTCTCCTCTTCTCTGCATCTTGCCCGCCCATGCGTTTCCCTGGCGAGCCAACGACAATATCCACCCAGGCATCTTGACCATCAAGACCTCTACTCTGCCTTCTCTCTCTTCTCTCCTGCCTCTTCCTATCCCTCTCCATCAACCTCTCCTTCCTCCTCCGCGCAATGGCGTCCTCATCTGCAATCCCATCATTCGCACCCTCCTTATCCGAAGGCGTCCCATAATCATCTTCCTCCTCGTCCTCTGTACTATCACTCCCCGTCGTCAACCTCGTCTCAAAATCGACAGACGAATACTCCATAGGCGTCCGAGTCACTTTTCTCGGTCCACCAGGACTGACAGGTAACCTAAACTTGGCCCTCTTCTCCTTCTCCTTGGACGGGGTATTACCGACGGAGGACAAATGTGAATCTTGTGAATGGTCATCTACACTCCCAGCACCACCCTCTTTGTTAAAATTAGCATGTTGAGCATGTTGACCTTGACCAACCATCGTGCTCTGCGCTAGAGGAGCACCAGGCGTCGGCGTCGTTGCTCGTTCCATCCGTCTGGGTAACATCTGCGTCGGAGTGTGGACATCCCTCTCTCTATCCATATCCTGCGGTAGAACATCCGTATTCTCCACCGCCCGTCCACCTAGCATCGTCAACCTCGTCGTACTCCCCTCATTCCTCAATAAACCCTCAAACTCTGCCTCTCTATAACTCGGACTCTTCGGTACACTCCCAACCACATACGGTCTCCCATTCAAGGTCGGTGCAGCTTTCCACTCTCCATTCTTACCCTTTCCACCCGTGGATGCGAGTTTTTTCTTCTTCTTGCTCATACTCAGCGCAGTGGAAGAGACACCCACTCCACCGACACCACCGGCACCAGAAGACGATTTGTATACGTTTTTGGATTTGGGTTTGTTGGAGCCGGGTGAGAAGAGTGAAGGGAGACGTTTACGGAAGGAGAAGGAAGATGAGGAACCGGCAAGAGCGGCGAGCTGTTCACGGTACTCGAGAGGGACGAATTCTTCGAAAAGTAGGAGGGTAGAGCCTGTTCTGGGATCGTTAGGGTTGAGTTTGATGATAGGGTGTGTAGCAGAGGATGAAGATAAGGACGAGGTCGATATGGAAAGTTTCACTGGACCAGATGCTTGGGGAAGAGATTTAAACTCGACCTGTCATACAAGATCCATCAGTTAGCCAATCAACTCCCTTCACTGGCAGACGACAAACGACACTGGGTACTCACCAAAGCCCAATTACACTCCCTATCATCCAACATTACATCTTCATCGTCGTCCTTATCCTTATCCTTTCCTCCCTTCCCATCCTTATCCTTATCCTTGGAAGGCGTCCCATACGCAGCCCTATTCAAACTCTCACTCGTCACAGGTACAGATCCCCAAACGACTTTCATTCCCTCGAGACCAAGCCCCCATCCAGAACCATAGATAAGATCGCAGAAAACGTCGATAAAAGCTTCTTCAATGACTTCTTCGGTGCCTACGACGGGTGAGGTGTCCCAGCCGAAGGGAGGTAGGGCCTGGAGAGAGGATGTGTGAGCCGACGGTGAAGAAACACAGAGACACAAGTGAAACAATGAAGCGTTGACCCACCTTCTCCCTCTTCTTCAACTTCCTGACGAGCTCAGTCCTATCCTTAGGCCACTCCTTCAATGCGTCCGTCAAATTGGGGTTGAAAGCCAAGGTATCGTCAAACGACGTCATCCGCTCCAACGGTCCACCATCCGAGGCTGATGATGGTGGTGAGAGAACCCTGTTGCATAGAGGACGCAAAGAGTGTTGTTAGGTCAGTAACGACGGCAACACAAGGAAGAGTCAAAGAAGAAGCAAAAGAAAAACACGCCATACAACAACAACCTCCACATTCCCCAACAGGCCAACCACAACTACCAGCACCAACGAGACCATCAAATCCAAAAAACAAACACTACTCACCTATCAAACCCACCCTGACTAAAATCATTCCAAATCACACTTTCTCTCTTTCTCCCCGTCCCATGCCCATTCCCTTGAGCACCCATCCCATTCCCAACAGTCGGACTCGACCCCCCACTACCACCACCACCCAACCCCAACGACCCCGATCCCAACCCCGACCCACCAGCCCCCCTTGTCCTCCCCCAATTCAACCTCTCCAACCTCGCAGACTCACCCAAATCAAATTGAAGTGCTTTAGACGATTCTCTATCTGAACCTAGACCACCAAACCCACCCATCTCGAATTCACCCCATCTCATGTCGGTGAGGGATTTGAAGGAGGAGAGAGATGGACCGGAGGAAAGGGAGGTTGTGGGGGAGCCAGAGGTTGGGGAAGAGGAGAAGAAGTCTGTGTGTGCGTGAAGAGGGGTTAAAAGGAAGTCGAAAGGAAAGGAAACAAAACAAGAACTTACCACTCCCACTCGTCATACTCGAACTCGTCGAATAGGTACCTATTCGCCCATCCGTCCAACACCACATTTAAGCACCAACGCCAAATGTCGTCCAAACACAACCATAACGCAACCGGAGCAGAACCGACGTAACGCATCGTATAATGCAGCCAGCGACATCATCACCACCAGCCGAAGATGGAATTTGAAAAACGCATAAGCGGAACGACGGAATAAAGGGACAAAAAAAAAAAACAGCGGCAGCAGAACCAAGGATGCGTCGGAATATAGAAGCGTCGGAATGACACATGTACCGGCAGCAAACAAACACGTGGGCCAAACAAACAAAGAAAAAAAGACGGTAAGGGGTGATATGATGTGATGGACCAAAGTCCACGACATACGAAATGACATAGGAAGGAAGGAAATTACATGTAAAACATGTAAGAAAGAAGTTGAAAGAAGTTATGTGACGAAACAGACCACCGAGACCACCGAACAAAACCGAGGTCGAGAGCGGACCAGACGCGGTCGTTGGATAAATTTAGTGAGATGGGAGACAGGAAGACAGACAGACGGGAGAATTGAGTGGACAATGAAACGACAACGACAACGGGAAGTGAAGGTTGAATGACAGCAGGAAGGGAAGGGAAGAGAAGAGAAGGGATTACGAAGAGAAAATACGAAAAGAATGTGAAGAACCAAGGTGAAGGTGTACATAAACATAAACCGACGGAGGAGGACGTAGACGCAGGAGTCGACGTAGACGCCGTATGAAGTCGAGATAATTTCGGCACCGGTACCGAAATCAGAGGACAGAGGACAGAGTGAGCGGCGGGGCGCAACAGTGACGTCCACGTCCAAATCGCAGAATCGCGGAATAGTCGGGACCGAACCGAATCAAAGGACCAACGCGACCAATACGACCAATAGGGAACGTCAGGTACATTTTGTATTTGTGCGATGTGCAATGACGAGTCAAGTGATGGTCGGTAGGTTGTAGGTTGGTACCGCATGGGCACGATACACGACATACACATGCATGCATAGAGCAGGGTCAAGGTCGGGTTTGACCGAGATGGTTGTCATAATATGTCAAATGAAAGAAGTGAGGTGTCGAGAGACGTTGAGGGTCGCGTGAGTTGAAGAAGTCGCAATTGCAGAACCAGAGAGAGGAGGAGAAAGAGAAGGAGAATATTCGTCAGTAACACGTCTCGAAAAACCAAAAACCACAACAAAAGGGAGGCAAAACTGTAGAAGAAAGAACGCTAAAACGGTGAAAAGGAACGAAAACCCATCCCAACACCACCTTCCTGCCGTCCATCCATCCCAACATAGCCCAAATCCCCATCTTCGTCCTCACTTCTCATGGCCTTTGTCTGCCCTCCGTCTCCATCTTCGTCTTCGTCTTCGCCTTTTTCCCCAACACCCAGACCCATAACCACTGTGCCCAGAAACCCTCAAAAATCGTCCAACCTTGCAACTCTCCAACCCAAAAAAACCCCACAAAAAACAAACCAAAACTCCAATTAAACCAACTAATTAAAAAAAAATCACTCACTAGCAGTCCTACTAATCTCTCCACTCCGACTCCCATCTCCCCCCTCACCCAAAGCAGGCTGACTCTCCCCAGCCCAATTCAAATCATACACCCCCCTCGCTCGAGTATTACTCCCCAACTCGGGGTAAGAGAGAGCGTGATTGGGTGGTAAGGCTAGGCGTTTGCGGTAGGGTTCTGTGTATCTGTTTGTGTTTGTGAAGATGAGTTAGTATGGGTATGTGAAGCAAATGAGGGATAGAAAACGAGGACGAGGAATAGAAATAAGAAACAAGAAACACTCACCTAGGAGGCATCTTCACAGGCTTCGTCACACCGATATAACTCCCATAACTCTCCCTCTCCGCTTTAGAAACATACCCCTTCGGCAGTCCAGGTACAATTCTCTCCCACTCCCTCGAGTCTGTTAAACCGTGTGTCCCTGATGGTCTCCCTCCACCCATCGACCCCGTTGACCCACTCGACGACGTACTCGCATTAAGGTCAATAGACGAATGCGCCGCAAAACTCCCAACAAGCTGAACATCCTCTCCCCACTTCGCACCCGCCCTCACCAAATCTCTTTCATACTGTCTTACATTCCTCCTCACCGAAATAACCCTCACAGTCCTTGCTCCTTTTCTCGGCTCCGGGCGTCTTCCAGAGTTGGAAGCGGTAAGAGGGCCGGAGATGTTGGACATGACACTTGTTCGTCCATCAGATGGACCGTGAGTGGGGTGGTAAGACGAAGGTGGTCCATACGACGAAGACAATGAAGACGAGGGAGTCGCAGCGAAATTCCCACTCAACATACTAGGGTACCCTTTAATCCATTCCTTTAACCGAGTGGGGACACCGAGAGTCGTGCCCGTGGCTGTACGGGTGTTTTTGAGCATTTCGCCTACGGTGCCAGAGTTGGGTTGGGTTTGCGTCAATCTGGTTTGAATGTTAGTATAGCGGAAACGACATGAGACTAAGACTTACCCAGCACTATCCTGCCACCTCACAAACGCTAATAAAACATGTTCCATCGCTCCTACTGCTTTCAAGTATCCGACGTAGGTTTCGTGGAAGCCTGTCATAGTGCCGAAGAAGAAAAAAATGTATTGTTTGCGTCAGAAAAAACGACAAAAATCGAAGAAAAAACGCCCACTCACCGATAACCATCCCAGGCCCTCCCAAACCAAACACGAGCGGTCCAAAAAGCGGAGACAACGTAGGAGGGGTATGTCCTGAAGATGCACTATGCGCTGTTAACCTTGCAAACAGAGAGAAGAGCGAGAGGAGTATATGTGGGAGAGGCGAAGGGAGTGACTGGGCGTGGATATCTGAAGAGGTCGAGGTCGACCCAGGGATGTTATAAATGATTCCAGGAGACGAAGTAAGAAAGGTAGCGAAATGAGTTGGAGGGTAGCCTAAGGCAGCTTCTTGATCCCTCCAATGGGTATAGTGTTCCCAAGGTATGAGACCTCGTAATTCTGTCCCAAGGTTTCCTCCTTCCCCAGGAGAAGGCGTAGTCGGTTCCCCAGAAGAGTATGTCTGAATCCTCACGACTCTAGCCAATCCCCACCGGAGACACATTCCCAACTCGTGCATACCCGCAAATCTAGCTTCTTCTCTCCACTTCTTATCCGCTTCTGCTCGGTCTTTTTCAGTCATTAGTGCGAAGCCGCCGCCTGTACTCGCGCTGAGACTAAGACTTCCCACTCCCCCTCCCACCTCCCACAAGTCCCCAAAAAACAATCAATCAACCTCTTCACTGCACTAACTCTCACATCTAAGGCCAGATTGCTGAATATAAACGGCGTACTCAACCCTCCTCTCCCAGCCAACTCTTCACAACAGACATCTACCAGCCTCTTTACGTTTTCCACTGATAGAACGACATGACGTGCATAGGAGAGGTATCCGTAGTCTGGACCGAGGTGGGTGATGGGGTTGCCAGAGGGGGTGGTTGGGTTGGAGAGGGTGGTAGGGAGGTAGGTGTATGTCGGGTAGAGGGGGGGTAGGTCGACGACTGCTTGGAGATGGGAGGGGGTAATGGTGTTGTTGGAGAGAGAAGAAGAGGGTCGGTAAAGAGGAGAACTTAGAGTCCTAGACCTCTGCTTGTCATCGTAAACTCTTCCAAATTCGTCGGTTGTTTCGCCTGCTGGAGCGAGCTGGGAAGTGGTCCTTGTCCGAGAAAAGATGCTCGGCATCCCTGTAGTCCCCCTACTTCAAAGTAGATCCCCCCTGCTTCAAAGTAGAAAGAAAGTAAAGAGTAGAAGAAGAGAGAGAAAAGTTGAAAGGTTTTGAAGAGAAAGACGTTGTTTGTTTGTACAAAAAACAAATCACACGCAACCAACGGTGAGACTAGTCCATGGACTGTATCTGCAAGACGTCTGTTAACGCCACCTCCTTTATGCCTCCTGACAGTCAATTAGTTTTTCGAGCTCTGTTCCGAGCATAACGACTCCACTCTACGTACAGGACGTCGATACTTGCGATCCACAACCAGTGTTCTTGCGTTGATCAGCATTTTTAAGAGACGGTCCGATGTCCATGATGCACAATGGGTACATATGTACGTGTGCCTCGCTCATCTGCTAACGGACTATGACTGTTGACCGACTCGTAGGCGTTGCATCCTTACCACTGCCAACATCATCTACGCACACTAGCTATCGTCGTAGCTTGTCTTCCGCGTCTCCAACTCAAGGCACCAGGTACCGCATCTTCATCAACATCAAGAGTGACGACTACCAAAACCCATCATCTTACTAATGTACTCATTGCTGGTTGATGCACAATGGGTGTAGCACTGCCCTCCACTCTCAATCTCCTTCCAACTACGACTCCGATACTTACCCATACCACTGCCGCTGCCAGCACGAGTTATCGTACACACTGGCTGTCGTCGTAATGTGTCGTCCTACGAGGCTACGTGTCTCCGAGCCACCATGAGGGCGCCAGGTACCTCTGACCCCAGAGGCTGAGCCTTCTTCTGAGTAAACAATCAAATCAAGCTCAAGACCCGGAACATTACAAGCTTTGACCTCCGAGTCCGTATCGCATTACTTATGTACATTGTACTCACTCTGACTCTGTTTCTATTTCTGGTCCTGATCATCAAGGTCCAAGTGCTACAGCTTTGCACTTAAACTTTGCACTCAGGCTCAGGCTGCGGAGGACACCGTTACTTACACGACCGCACCGAACTCGGAACCCGGCCATGGTCCATCACACCTTCACCCAGGTCCCACACCTACACCCAGTGCCCACTAGTACTGAAGCTAATACCGAACCCCAGCTCCAACAAGTTCCAAGTCGCGCTCAAACCCTCTACTAGTAGTCTTAGATCTGTTTAAGTATTCAATCTCTTAGTCATACTAGTAATCATCATCTATTGATCAATCAATCAAAGCCAAAGCCTCGTCATGACTCGAGTCACAAACCAGCTTTCGACTGAACCCCGTACCCGTATCGTCAAGGGCTTCTCCATTATCGTCCGTATACCAACCGCATACGGATTTTACGGTCGGATGTACGGGTACTAGTACCGTTCTATAAGTGTATGGTAGGTAATCCTGTCTAAACGACCGCTTGGTGAACCCATAGATGGCTTTTCTCGGTGAGTTCCAGGCAAGTACTTAGTACTTACTTACCTTGCGAATTAGTTCATATTCTAAATCAATTAGTCCAAATCCATGTACATATGTACTTAAAAATGGTTTGAAATTCGGCTAATGGCCGGAAACAAGCTGGAAGTCCATAAATGGTAAGACCGAGCTGCTTAAACTTTAAAAGCTTTCTGACGACATTTCCATTTCGCCTTCAATACTTATATTCGCCTCATCTCATTATTAATATATGTAAAGTGCATAGACATACCATACATGTCATACAATCATTCAGGACACTTGGGAACGCATGCGCATTTGGTGGCACAAAACGAGGCTAGTAACCTTGGCCCTTGGGTCGGTATGAACCCGTAACTTCAAAATACAGTCGTAAAACCGTATATGTAAATACCCGTACTACTGTACCGCCGAGGTTCCGAAAATGTAAGTTTACGGTCGTGCCCGTAGACAGTACGGTACGGTGTCCAGCCCCACGTATACCAGCTGCCCCTGTAAAAATGCTGGACAGCATATCCTCTGGCCAGAAAGAGTGGTGTGCTGCAGCACGAGCTCCCATCAGAAGGTCTAGCTCGTTTATGGCTCATGCTGGAATGTGCTGGATTCCTAATTTGGGTCTGGTCCAGCACAGTCCAGCACGATGCGTCAGTCTGAATCACCCGCTCCTTGCTGTGGGTTTATGAGCGGTGATAGCGCCTTTTCTGAGCGTAGCGTCGGTTAGCGTCGGTCGCAGTCGATACGGCCAGTTTGTCCAAACTGGGTTCCGGGCCTTTATACCATTTATTTTAGTCGAGCAATTTAATTTGGATAGGATAGAAATTTGGAGGCGAACCGGAGGCGTTTCTCCTTGGAGTTTCCCTTAGATACTAAGTGTAAGATCCTCACGCGTACGTCAATCCTTATACATACGTACCTTTGTCCTTCACAGAAATATCTGAATATAACGAGATTCAAACATACGGAAGAATGAGATTCTGAAAACATACCATTAAAACATATACATATGTCTTTCCTCAGAGTTTCCCCTAGAGACTATATGCCTATGCATAGCTTCAAGAAGTATATGTCAGAACTCATACGGAAGAACTCATGTGGAAGAATGAGAAACATACATGTCTTGACATCCTACTCAATACCATGATTTTCCAAGAAATACTAGCATGTCATTGATCAAGAAAAAATTACAGCTTTGAAGCTATGTACAAGTAAACACCAAAGCGAACGAGTACTTAAGTACTTATTACTTACAAGAACAACGCATCCCACCATACGCCATATAGTGTCAAGAACTACCCTTTTACTCTACTTCGCTTCCTTGAGTCCATTCGCTTCACTAACCGTCCTAGGTTCCCGGTAGGGAATAGCACGGGTTGGCGGGGAAATGACGGGTGGCGGGGACGGGGTATGGCGGGGACGGGGACGGGTTAGCTTATCTCATCCCGTTCCAAACCCGCAACCCGCCAGGCGGGTAAATTGACCCGCCACCTCTGATGGACTTTGTAAAGCCGGCGCCGGCATAACTTGGAGTAGTCTTGACTGTATAGTTATTCCAGGCCCGTAGCTAGACCTAATCAAAACGTAGTACCAGGGAAAGAATATACAAACAAAATTCTTGAGTTCCTCTGACCTCGAAGTAACAATGCGCCCCGATTCACCCATTCCGGAAAACCTCCAGACCAAAGAGAAGAAACGCAAATCTATTGCGACGGCCAGAGCCAATGGCAACGATCCTATTGACTCCGCACTTCCATCATCAAAAAAAGCAAAGACCACCGGCAGTGTGCGTTAATGTAATCTGCAATACAGTTGCCTATTCACTCCTACTTACACACAGGGTAACGCCCGCACTTCAAGAGCCAAGTCTACTGCCAAAACAGTTGTCAAAGCCGCAACTCAAAAGCTCAAGAACACATTGTCAAAACCAAAAGGGAAGCAGAAAAAGACAACGGCTACCTCAGACATTGAGGTAAATCTTGACTTCGTACCATACTATATATTTTACTGACCTTGACCTCCATGTACATATTTACAGTCGGATAAAGATAGTACTGACGACCAGCAAGCATACACTACTCCTACAGCCAAATCTTCTCAGGCTGCTGTGATTGACGTGGACGAGGATAGCGATGATGAGCCCCAACCAGCTCCGCACAAAAAGTCCTCTGGTCCCAAGGCTACTGGAATGGATGTTGACGAGGATAGTGATGATGATGACGGCACCAGTTCTTGCGAGAGCGAGCCTATTCAGGAGCAAACGGACGACGCTGAACTAGGTGAGTGTTTTCGTAACTATTCGAATGGTTTACTCACCTGGAAATAGAACGCTTGATGAAGGGATGGAACTCACCCGCATACGCCTTTTTTGACCCAACCCCATCTATCGAGTACATTAATGGTCGGAAATGCCATGTTTTCACATGTGGCTCACCTTTATGCAAGAGTAAAGTTCGACGGTTCCAAGACACGGCAGATGCAAAAAGTACCAAGACGTTGGCAACTCATGTAAAGGCCTGCAAAGGGTGGGGACCAGCAGCTTTTGAGTCTGTCCAGGGCATGAAGCTGGGAGATGCACGAAAAGCAGCTGGGAGATATGTGAAGGATGGAAACATTGTCACTGCTTTCAAGCGGGGAAAGAAAGGCACTATCACTTACAGTCATCGAGCTCATACATCTTGGGAAACGAGGCAAGAGCAGGCTTTGTATTATTATTGTGGAGGATAACTTACCATTACCAGAGCCGAAATTGTCCGTTGGGTTGCAGAGAGTGGACGACCGTTTGCTATAGTCAAAGACAGAGGTTTTCAGTGTCTCATGAAGACAGGTAGACCAGGTTACTACTTACCTCATCCAACGACTGTCGCCCGAGATGTTAAGACAGTCTTTGCAAAGACCCGTCAACGTATCGCGTTGATGTTACAGGTTTGTGGCCCTATACTTCGTTGGATCATTGCGCTGAAAAGTAAAAAAGGAATATGAGGGTGACATTAATTTTGCGACAGATGCCTGGAGCTCACCAAACCACCGAGCATATATCGCAATAACGGTTCACTTGGAGCACGACGGTGAACCACTGTCCTTCCTCCTAGACTTCGTTGAGGTTGCTACAGTCAGTCTGTTGTTTACACGGAATGTATTTTTTACTCACTGTTTTTTCAGTCGCACAGTGGCGAAAATCTTGCGAAAGTCTTTGCTGAGATTCTGACAGAATTTGGCATTGAGGAGAAGGTTAGTCCAGCTTTCCCATATCCTCAAATAGTACTCACCATGCCCTAGATTCTAAGCATAACTGCTGACAATGCCTCGTCAAATGACACCATGATATCCGCACTCGAAACCCTCCTTCCTGACTTTCCAGGCGAGCTAAACCGAACGCGTTGCTTTAACCACATCATTAACCTGGTTGGAAAGAGCTTAACGAAGTTATTTGACATGTCCTCCAGCAAAAAGTCCGAAGACACTGTGGACGACGCTGAAAAGGCTTTGATGGATTTGGCAGCAGGTGTTGACTTTGAAGATTTGCAGTTTCGTTTGAAGGAGACGGAGGACGGAGAGGAGCGAGAGAAGGACAGTGAGGATCTCGTTGTTGATATGATGGAGGGAATGTCGGCAGAGGAGAAGGAAACACTGCGCAAGCAGATTATTCCAGTCCAGCAAGTTTTAGTAAAGGTGAGACTTATGCTCTGAAGAATGGATCAACGGCTTACTTCTTGTAAATTTTCTAGTTCCGGAAGACAGCATTCAAGGTCATTAACTCGACAACCATCCTTCTTCCGCAATGGCGCGACATCCTAAAAGAAATGAAGCAGCCTCAGACCGTCATTCCGCGTGATGTTACGACGCGTTGGAACTCGACTTGTGACCTCATCGGTTATTGCATTGATAAGGAGCATAAGAAAGCTTACCGTGCAATCACCAATGCTGAAGACGACAATGGTTTACAGCAGTATGCGTTGACGAAGAAGGAATGGGCAATTGCTGAGCAGTTGCACGAGGTCCTTGACGTCAGTCCTTGTTCCGCGGAATTCTTACTAAGCATCCCAATTCTGATACCTGGTGATTTTGCGCAGGTTCTTCGTGACGCTACTCTTTTATTCTCCCGCAAAACACCAAGCTTATCAACAGTGCTGCAGTACTCGATGACATAGACTGGCAATTCACAGAAATGGGCCTCAACCAGCAGCTTGACCACTTCCCGGACAGGAGCTATCCGGACCCGCTTTGGTCGACCACCTGATGTGTCCTCCACATTTTTCTCCGGCTCAATTTCACGAATAGGTCTCTTTCGTGGTTTGGCTTTGGGACGGGATTTGGAAGGAGTAGACGGGGGAGCTTGAGCGAGAGGAGAAGGGTCGGTGAGGGATAGCGCAGGGATGTTTTCCTTTTCCGTAGGCTTGTCTGATTCTTCAGCTTCATGCATTGACGTTAGAGACTCCCCATCAGTTTGCATAGCCCTTCCTCCATGGCCCCGTCCTCAACCTCGCCCATTGCCCCATCCTTGGCCTCGCCCACGGGGTCCTTGGCAACCACCTCGAGCACTCTTTTTACCCTTCGTCTTCTCATTGAGTTTGGGTGCCTGATCTGATACCTGCGTGCCTCCAAGGGAGGCTGAGGAGATTGTGGTGGGAAAGAGTCCACTGGCGGTGTTTGGGGGTGCGAATGTAAACGAGATGGCTGATTGTGTGCTGGGTGTGCTGGATGAAGACTCGGGTGAGCTGGACAGCAAATTGGATGACGTTGGAGTGACGGAAGGCGGTCCGACTACGCCAAACGAGACTATTGGCGTAACCATGCTGGAAATCGAAGTTCCAGAGGGCACGCTGGAATAGTTCCAGAGGGCACGCTGGAATTACCTAACGATGGTGCTGGAGTCACGCTGGACATTCCAGAGGGCGTGCTGGAGGTGACTAAACTCGAGAATGAGGGCACAGTGATACTGGAAGCCACTGACGTAGTCATGCTGGACGTTCCAGAGGGCGTGCTAGAGGTGACAGCCGACGTTGATGCTGCATACGGGCTTATGGCCATGTCGAAGTCTATGCCATAAAGTAGCTGAGTCATTTCTCCAATTATTTCAGGATGAGCCATGCCATTAGGGGAGTCAGAGAACGAGTCGGTGAATGAATGGGACTTGACAAATGGGTATAGACCACTAAATGACAAGTCTATACCGGGGGCAGGGTTCTCGGGAGGAAATGACGACGTTGGTGGGTTCGCAGGAGACTCCGAAGCTTGGGCTATGGTAATAGGTTGTGACTGTGGGAACGACGTTGGTGGGTTCGCAGGAGACTCTGAAGCTTGGGCTATGGTAATAGGTTGTGACTGCGGGAACGACATCGGTGGTTTTGAAGGAGATCCCGAAAGTTGAGCTACGGAAATAGGCTGTGACTGCGGGAACGACGACGTTGGTGGTTTTGAAGGAGACTTTGGGGATAAGGAAGATGATGTTGCTTCTGATTTTACAGGGGACTCAGAAGGGTTGGCCAGGGTATTAGCCCATAATACACAAACTTCTTTTGCTGTATTAAGCTTTGAGTACATGTAGAAACTTCACTAATGATGATTGACTTATGATATGCCTCTTTTAAAAAGTTTTTATAGCGATTGTAGACGACATTTTCGAAGTCTGGAAAATCCATGCTGAACGGTACGCCATTGAGATTCTGTCCGTACTCCCAAACTAGTACTTTGACGTCACCATCAGGCTTATTGGGATGAGGACCACCAGCAAGAACTGTGAATGACCAGCCAGTTTCGACGCCGACTTTGTTGAAAAACATTCTCAAGAGTCCCGCCAAGCCAGAGATAGCCCTGAGGAGATGGTTCACTTCAGTTTTGAAAGCAACAGGACAAGTAACAAGTTCTGCTCACCTCGCATACTCCTCAGGAGTACGATCCTCTCCTGACTGACTAGTTTTTTCCTTCTGCTTCCTAGCTGCATCCTCCTCAATATGCTGGGAAACGAGAGCTTTCACCTCAGGAGTAGCGGAGTCATATAGCTCTTTTGTTACTGCGCGCCTGATGGTCATGAGTTCGCTTGGGCTGAGTTCGGAAGAGAGGGCATCCGAGTCGAGGTCGGGCTCAGACTTGACAGCGAGAGAAGCTTCATCAGTAGGGATGGAAGAGCTCGGCGACTGGGACTGGGACTAGGAATTTTTCTTGTACTCGCTGACACGTTCGTTAATGAGGGGCTTCACATCGGTCTCGTTGTACAAGTGACCGTATGCTTCCTCTTCACGCAAACGACGCGTATGTTTACTGGTGCCCTGAGAAGTGATGGCCTTCAAAAGGTGTTTTGTCACTTGGGAATCTGAGGTCACACCACCACGAGACTTCCATCGGTTCCGGTACCAATCCTTGATTTGCTGTAATCATTGAGTATGTGAGCGAGAAATATACATAGGGAAAAATGTCAATACATACCTGCTTGGCGTATTTAGTGGCACGTATATTAGTGTTGAGAAGCTCGGTAGAGGAGTTCCCAGCTTGGGCTATTTCAGCCTCGGTCAAAACCACAGGCCACCTCTTGAAGAAATTCTTAGTGAGGTCAGGCCAGAACTTATAGAGCCTGTTATTGGTCTTCGCACTGGCGTAATCGTCCCATAAGCCATTGAGGTACTCGTACTGTTCGTCGTTTGTCCAACCCATGATCTGAAATTATTAGTAGGGCTTGAGTAGGGCTCAATAAAAACTACAAAGACACTCACTCACCAGTCAGAAGAATCAGCACGATTTTTTCAGTGCAAGGTTAGGCTCAAAGTTCAGCACGAGTCAGCACGAGACTCAGCACAATTTCAGCAAGAGCAGCGGAAGTGCTACCGCCACCAAACAAGTTGTACAGTTTGTCCTCAGCAACTTCTCCAGCCTATAAATAAAAGAATCCCTTCGGTCCTCTTCTTTTCAACTTGAACCCTGTCCACTATGAACCCCATCGAAAACCTCAACGAACAACTTGCTGGCCTCCTGTTCCTCTTGCCACTGGCAACCCTTCAAGTACTGGCCCCAACCAGCCAGTCTGCTCTGTCACGCCGCAGTAAGATTCTCCTAATAGCCATTTGATTACCGGACTGATTGAGAACTTAAAACAGCCACCAGGGCCAGTGCGACCCTTGTTCTGACTGCCGCAGCTCAGCTTGAAGCTGGTAAGTACTCATTGTCTTTGACATTCCCTCCATCTCTAATTCTTAAGTATCGATAGCTGAATGACTCATTTCTGCTCTCAGAGCAAAGTCGGGCGTTACTGCCAGTACTCCTGGCACCAGACAAAACACTAACACTAACGCTGCTCGCTATGGTGAGTAGTGGGTCTTTCCCTTTCAATACGACTAATTAAATTCCTCTCTATCTCTTACAGCCCTGTTCCGGACTGCTGCTGCAGCCGCAGCGGACTACAGTGCTAGCAACGATCTCGCTGGAGCATTTGGTAAGTACTTACCATCATCTTTTTTCACTTCACTTCTCACTCACTCTCCCTTCTTAACAGCGAGTGCTTTCACCATCTCCCCAGGCACGCCTGGCGTTCAAACTTGAGTCCCACTCGGTGATCGGCCTGCAATGGCGTTGGGGTGCCCGTCTTGTGGTGAAACTGTCAAGCTCCCCCCCCTCAGTTGAGGTGGTATACTATTCTCGTAGGTCTCCATTTCGGCTGGGTCAAGGGATGGTGAGTCTCTTTTTCGTTGTCAACCATGTTTCCTTTACTGATTTTTTTTCTGCTCGTGCATTAGGGATACAATGCGTGCCCTTACCCTTGGTGTCGAAAATGGAAAGGCCCAATGGTGTGTCGACAAGCACACCGCTCGCATGCTGTTCTTCAACGAAGTTGAAAATGGCAGGGTCAAAATTTCTAACCCTAACCGTGTCTCTTTTGGGGAGTTGCGCAGTGGCCATGGCCAGCTCTTTACTGCTTAAGTTGTATTGTTGTAGTACTGTTGTAATCTTTTGTTCATGTATCCTGCCGTCTTTGCTATCCGTGCATTGACAAAAAATATAATCGTGCTTATCTCGTTCTACTCCTGGCTACCTTCACCATGAAGCTTCGAAGCTTGAGCTTGTCATTGTCAACCATCAACAGTGTAGTTTGGTAGTAATCATGCTTACCTTACCACTAAATTGGGAAGATGTCATTCCCACGCTACCAAGTTTTCATCTGAACCACGATGACATAGGAGGCACATGGCCTCCCCTCACTCCTCGCCTGCTTCTTGGAGGCAATGTAATGAATACTGCAACCTAGTGACTTGATCTTCATTTGAGTTCAAATTGTCGATCAATATCAGAGCTTTAGCCAGGTATGTCCAGTCATTACAACGGTTCAGTCTTTTATCACATTCAGTTTTTTATGACTTGCTCAGTACTATGAGCCTTTTCTTCTTCAACTGTATTATGCCCACTAATGCTATACATGATCTATAGGTGCGCTCCGTCTTTTACACTGTTTTCAGTCACATTAGATGTGTCCAATTCTCTACGCGTTCAATGACTTCCACATTCAAGTTATTTACGCGTTTAGTTAATCAGGGTCCAATTCTGTCTCGTTCACTGTAATTAAAAGTGTGAAGCCCTGGTGAGCTCTGGTAAGTGCTTTTAGTTCAAATTGTTGATCATTTTCTGAGCATTATCTAGGTGTGTCCAGTCATTACAACACGTTCACTCAACCACAACATCCAGTTTTTTATGACTTGCTCAATACTGTAAGCCTTTTCTTCTTCAGCTCTTTAGTATGTCCACCAATACTATACACTATCTATAGGTGCTCTCATCCTTTGGCGTTGATTGATTGTGGTTTACAGTCATATCAGACGCGTTCAATATTTACGTGTTCAGATCATTACTTGTTCAGTCATTTACGCGTTCAGTCTTCTTCGGACTTCTAGCATCAACTGCTGTACTTACATCAGCTCTCTTCTGTTCTTCAAATGCCTCGTCCCAAGCTGTACCAAACGGATGAAGAGAGAAAGGAGGCTGTCCGGAAGCGGAATGCTGCCCACTATATCAAGTACAAACCTTTTTTCCTTCGAGTCTGGTATGTCTACTAATCTAATGTTATACCCTGTATAGAAATCGAGAGGCTATCAAAGCGAGGATGCGTGAAAGAAGGATTAAAGTCAAACTCGAGAAAAGCAAAGGCCAAAGGTGCGTTATTATTCACATATTCACATCAAGAAACCTCAGACTGATGTCTACCGTAACACTCAGTAACTTACCAGCCGTCAATAACCACATAGTCCCAACACAGCAACTCCACACTCCGGATCCGTCTCCCGTGAAGAATGATAATTCACCAGTCTCATCAGTCCCTGCGCCGCCTTGGGCAGGTAAATATCGCAGAAAAAGTAAATTTGTGCATCTCGAAACTGAGAGTCCTGAGCCAATGTGAGTATTGTGCTTTCATTGTTATTGGCCACATACTGACCACATTATCTCAAGGCCAATGAAAGGAAACATACCCCGACCTGCACTGCCAACCCCTCCTCCTCCTCCTCCTCCTCCTATGCCACCAGTTCTGGTTTCACGTGTCGAAAATCACAACAACAGCAATCTTCCTTCTGCGCGTCCTACATTGCAACCAAGTCCAGTTCCAGAACAACGTGACAAACATCACAAGGACAGTGATGAGGGTTCTTCAGCAGTGAACGGTGATGGGCATGTTTGTGCATCTGGGTTTGGGTCAGACTCGGAGCCAGAGTCCATGGACTTAGACCAAGGGGACTTCAGTGCTTCTGACTGAAGCCCCTGGTCTCCGTCAGATTTTGCAACCAATGCGTAAGTGCTGGTCTATTCAATCAGCTCCAAACTCTGACTAGCAGCATCCAGTTCTCCGACACAAGCAACAATGGGCCTCACAGAGGTGAGGTCCAAGATTGACACTCTGAGAGAGTGTTTCGAAAAAAATCTTCTCAGCAGTCTTGATGAACGGAAATGGGTCGACAACATCTATCGGGATTGCATTACCTCATACGCCACCGGAGGTACCTCTCATTCCATCCACACCATACACTCGTGGAATCTCCAGGTACTCGACATCTACCATACTTCAAAAAGACTTATAGGTCATGTTCGACTTTTGGATGAAGATGAAATGGATTGGTTGGAGGAGTTCATGGAACGGGTAGGCAAGACCAGCGATATGCTCTGGGATATCAACTTTTACGTTTGAGAAGGGATGGATTCTCTGAAGGCCGCTCATCAAGAGCGGATACTTCTTCATCAGGCCTAGACTCTAGACTTGCGTCCTGTCAATTCTTAGGTATCGTTCAGTTTTAATTGAATTGTGGCTTCTATGTAAAATTGAGCCTGCCGACCGACTCGTAAATAAAAGAGCCCTCGAAAAAGTGTTTGCATCATCTTTCCTTTCTTTCCTCCCATTTCTTTCCTTCTCTTTTCTTTCATACCCTTTCCTTCTGCTCTTTCCCAATGAAGACTGAGAGCGCTACCCCCAAAATGCCTCCAGCATCTCAAAAGGTATGCCTATGCTCCCTTCACTGGACTCTTCTAACCTGTCATCAGCGCTATCCGCTCTGAAGCCCTTCTAGGCGTTCGTTGGACCCAGGCTCAGACACGAGCAACAAAAGAAAAGTGAGTGTTCTGCAGGTTTATATCTTGTCGTCCCTGTGTGCTGACTTCTGGCTTTCTTTTTTCAGCATTCGACACCTTCCCCTGGAAGGTCGTCCAAATCAAAAGTGCTTGACACCTTGGATCATCTCAACTGTCCCAAACACGTTGTCTGTCAATGTTACATTGAGGTGCCATCCTTGAAAAAAGGCAAAAATTTCCGTAAGTCCTTTACCATTGCTACTTCTTTATACATTCTCTCACTAGATCTCCCTCATCATAGGAAGCAGTAAAAGTCAGCTGCACTGCGTTGTGTCAATCGAGTATCCACTCGTAGCCATCGTCGACCTCGGTCAAGACTATCACGACTCCTAACCCGACTCCGACTCCAAAGCCAAAGCGCAAGCGTCTGACTCAGAGTGCCCTTTCCAGAATCATGTCAAAATCATCTCATCATGTTGCTATTCCGACCACTCCTCGCCGTGCTAAGATTCTTCAGAATGCTGCAGAGATCATGGTATCTGCTTTAGAGCCAGGTATGTTCCCTTTCTTATTCACTGTCTATTCTATCTAATTTCTCTTACACTACTTTTCTTCAGACTCGCCAGCTGCTCGGACGCCAGTTAAAACTTATAAAGGTATACTGTTCTCGTCTATTCATCTTTCAACTCTGGCCTGACGTTCATTTTTTATTAACAGGTGCTACACGCTGCCGCCAAGTTGATACTCCTCAGGCCTCTTCATCTAGACTTTGTCGCTCTGAGAGCCACCGCCACGTCAATACTCCTCAGGCCTCTTCATCCAGAATTCATCGCTCTGAAAGCCCCAAGTATGTTTCAGAGTCGGAGGAAGACAACGTCTCCATCAAGTCTGAGGATTGTTCCTTGAGCTATTCACCCATTCGTTCCAGCCTTCATTCCTTCCCTCAGTCTCCATATCAATGTGGTCTCTGTGGACAGGCCCACCTTGGAAAATGCAAATACTCTAAGTATCGTGGCTCGGCCTAGATACTCACTCTCTTTTTGATGTCAAATTCATATATCTATTTACATACACATGTATGTAGTAGAACATATGTAGTCTTGTTACTCACTTGTCCGTTAAACTTTTTGCAGTATTGTTCATATTTCTATTTTACATATACCTGTAAGTATGTAGTAGAAAATATGTAGACTTCCACTGTAATTTGATCAAAGTTGCCTTGTATTAATGGCTCCAACTAAGCTTCATTTCATGGCCAATTTGCAGCACAGTTCCAGCACAGGCGTGAGCGCTGAAGTAAGTACTGATCTGGTAGGCAGCATATTTGAATGAAGATCATTACATGAGGTAAGATTTCTCCATCCCTTTCCAGCGCGCTCTCCAGCATTCATGCTGATAGCATAGCCTCCAACCTAGGCTGTCGAAGCACAATCAAATACTTCTCCGTCCCTTTCCAGCACTGGTTTCATGCTGATAGCATAACTTACAACTTAGGACTCCGTTGAATTACAATTGCATTTACATGAACTAAAGGTGAGTCCTCCATCCATTTCCAGCACGATATCCAGCATAACTACAGCTCAGGACTTAGCATAACTTACAACTTGACTCAGATGAATGAACGCAAGGTGAGTCTTCCGTCCCTTTCCAGCACTATTTCCAGCATCTATGCCCTTTGTGCTGCACCCATGCTGATAGCATAGTTTATCACTACTTAGCCGCCTTTCTACTTAAATAGCCCCTCTCTGTCAGAACCAAATCAACAGCTTCACATGTCTCGCCCACGTATCAAACGTCCCAACAAACTCCATGTCACCGACTTTGATTCTGATAATGAATCGGATGGTGCTCCCCCTCGCCAAAGACAAAGATCAGCTGTACAATCTTCAACCTCGCAGGATCAAGCGTATTATCAGGGCTCCAATGGTCATGTCATCAGCCACTCACTATCGTCTCAGCCACCTTCTGATTCGGCCAATTCTGCCTCGGGTACCGTGGATCTGGAGGATACCACAACTCTGCTATCAGATCTTTCATTTTTGGAGCCTACAAAAGGTGTAGAAGCTGAGAACAACATTGATACACCTGTGCAGCTTCAAAAGGTCTCGAGGCGTAAAATGGATTCAGTGTGTATATCACTTTAGGCAATCTATAGATTATTCTGACCCTTATATGAATAGGACATGCCCATGCGGCAATGGATGGAAGACCATGGAGCCTTTCTTGAGCTCCTCCTTGAGCTCGAAGACTGTGAATCCAGTGGGCCGCAAGAGATATGTTTTCATTGTCAGCAGCCGCTGGGTCAAGCCGTCTATCGCTGCTGCGATTGTTTGGGCCTCGGTGAATTATGCACAGAATGCGTCTACAAGAAACATTGGCAATTCCATTCCATAGGGTTCAGGTATGCTCTCAGGCACTCTCTTCATTTTTCTCACAGAATTCAAGTTTTCAACGTTCTTATTAGGTATGGAACGGAGCATTTTGGACAAAGATTCCTTTTGGTTTTGTTATCCAGCTTGGGCATATAGTGGGAGAAGCATGTTCTGCTCCTGAACCCTCTTCTCAAAATGATTTCGTTGTGGGGGATATCAGCGGGATTCATGTGGTCCGCCTCAATTTTTGTGGTTGCAAAGGCGAACTGGACCACATGAAACCCTCGCACAGCATTCACCTTCCAGACTCTTGAAATGTTCCAGATGCTCAACGTCATGAGCAAGATTTCTGCATACGACTACTACCATTCCCTAGTCTGGCTGACTGACAATACCGGAACTAGCACAATTCCCGTAAGTATATCTGAATTTCTGCAGAATTCGGTCACTGGCAGCTGAAAGATTTTTTTACAGGACCAATATGAGGAATTTCTGTGGATTATTTGACAGTGGCGTCATCTTCGCATGCTGAAGCGTGCTGATCGTGCTCATGATCTGCAAGGACCAGAGGGAACCTATGCCGGGTGTCAATATTCCAGCAAATTATGACACTGTCCCCCCAGGTGAGAAGTAAGTCGTTTGATCATATTCATAGTCATTAAGGCTAATTACATACAGATGGAAATACATGCTTTTCGTCGGAATTGATGCCAACTTCCGCCTCAAAAGACTGAATGTCTCAAGCGAGGAGATGGACCCTGGATTGAATCACGGATATTCGTATTTCGTCGAAACCAATCAATACTACGACTACATACATACTTACGGTACACTTGTTCAAGATGACAAAAGCACTTGCAACGACCACAATGCTTTGAAATTGGCCAGCTCGAAAGGAGGGAAAGGAGTTGCTTCAACTGGAGTAGTCACTGTTGATTGCGCACGCCATGATATGAAGAGGCCGGTGCCAGTGGCTGATCTTCAAAAGGGTGAACGGTACGTGAAAATATATGATGTTTTATCCAATCTGATCTCGGTCTATAGCTACGTCAACACCGATTATGTATTCATGTCCAGCATGAAACAGAATGCTCCTCATTCTGTCGTCGTCTCATACGATATCGCCTGTCAATATGGAAAGGGCTGGCCTAAACGCAAGGCAACTTACAACTCCCTCTTTCATCCAAATCCTCTCCAAACATATCGTTTTCTGGTTCCAAAGTTCCACCTTTTTGCCCATCGAGAATGGTGCCAGGTACGTACAGAAAGCTGTCATTCTAATGTGGTGTCACTGATAAGAAGATCAGGTCCGCTTCTCTTTTAATTATACAAACCTCGTGGGCCGTACCGACGGTGAAGCCCCTGAACGTAGATGGGCAGCTGCAAATGCAGTGTCAGCAAGTACGAGGGAGATGGGCCTGGGCTCTCGACGGGATACATTGGATGATATTTTCACAGATTGGAATCATCGGAAGCATTTGGTTTTGCGTACGTGATTGAGTTTGTGTTAGAAACTCTATGTCAGTATTGTATTTATGGAATTTTGTTAGCTAATGCTCTTCTGAAACGATTGATCGAAGCTCTTGATGGCAAAGAGAAGCATACACAAGCTTTCAAGTTACTGACAGCAGCTCTACCAAACGAGGATGTGATCAAGTGGCAAACCACTGTTTCAGCCTGGGAGGCCGACCCCAATGCAAACCAAAATCCTTTTGAAGCTGCTGCAAAAGGTGCGTGCTCTATATATCTTTCTGTCATTTTGTAGACTAAAATGGATTGCAGGAATCTCGCTTGATAAAGTTAAGCTACAGTTGGCAGAGGAAGATCAATCCATTAGTAAGGAGAACAGGATCCATACTGTCTCTAATCGGAACATGATCTTAAAGGGGGTATCCTTGGAGCAAGAGCAGTAAGCATTTCTCTACCAAAGATCATCCATTGAATCACAACAGATACATAGGGATATGCTATCCTATGAAGACAAGAAACTGAAGGCATCGGCAACTAACATACAACGGTCAAAATTCATAGAAAAGTCTACGCAATTGCGGCAGAAGATTGAGGTCTTCTTCGAGATCCAACAACATTACGTCCCGAGGCTTGGATATATCCGTGGGATAGCTGAACAGCATCCTGATGAAGATGAACCGTGCGCCGTATACTCTATCCCCCTCTTCCTTCTGTCCTCCTCTCCTCCAGGCTTAAGGCTTGACAATGAGCTCTGTAAAATCGAGCTCAGAATCCGGATTGCTGAGGCCTCTGATGCTTTGGAAGCTCTTTGCTGCCACCTGTTGCTGAAGACGTCAGTTTGTCAATTCCGAAACGCTAACGTATTCGGGCAGAGAATGATGACGCATTCGCAACAAGTCATCAGTGATGTAATGGACAAGATCAACAAGGATGCTCGTCACTATCGCCGTGCCTATAAGGCCATCATGACCCTTGGTCCTATTGTGAACAACTTTTCTTGGAGACCTCTTCTTCGAAAGTTGAGGGATGCCGACATTCGCTCTTTTCGAGATATCAAGGACACGGATGGAAAGGGCCATGCTCCGAAAGTGACGACATCAAAGCAACAGAAGAGAAACTTTCAGGCACAGGGGAAACAAACATACTCGTGGATCTGGTTGTCAGCACGTCCAGTAGAAGAAGCTCCTCAAGAAACAGGAACTGGAACACTTAATGAAGGCATGTTTAATTTCTCTATTGTCCCGCCATACTCATGTATATATAATATCCTAGCTTTGCGTATCGAATGGTGTAAGGCTCGAGCTCGAGCCTTTCGCTTTCAGGAGGAATGTGTTTTATTGTTGGAGGAGATGAGACGCACAAAGGTATTTTATTCGTGGCAGCAACAAATGTGGAAGAAGCATGAAGCCGAGTTCCAAAGCACAATGGAACCAAGGAAGAGTAAGAGACTTGTCGGCGGTGGGATAGCTTACGCTCGTAAGCAAGCTGACATCTTTGGAAGGATGCTTCTGCACTGCGAGAACATATGGAAAAGCGTACCTACTTTGATGGCAAATGCGGAGCAGAACTTGAATGGTGCTATGGAAGGTTGGAAGCAACTTCCCACCTGGTTGCAGAGGCATGCACACGAGCTCGAAGAACAGGATAGCGACTACGAACTTGAAGAGGGTGGTGACGAGGACTAAACTTGGTAGTAGGCACAAATTTACATTTTCTGTTCCCCTTTGGGCGAGGGACAAGTAAAAAATACAATGAGCAAATACTGATAAATACCGGCTGCGGAGACTAAAAGGGGAGACTTCTCCGGGTGTTCCTGCTGTTCATGGATGACGACGACCATCACCCTTGCTCACCGTTGACAGCACTGATCAGCGCTCATCAGCGACGTCTACACTGTTGAGCAGTCTTAGTACCTATCAAAGGATAGGCCTCTAAGCAGTAGGATGTGCTGCAGCATGTCAGCCTCTGAGGGACAGATTGTGCTGCAGCACGGAATCTCTTCCAAGCAGAGACTATGCTGCAGCATAAGTACAGATTCTAGTGTGTATACTACTTTCGATACCTAGGTCCTAGACCGACCGCTGAATCAAAAGTAGTCAACTCAACTCACCCCAGAAACAGAAAAAGGCAATAGACAATAGTAGGCTTAATCCATTCAAATGTACTGTATACAATGTACATATCTCTCCAAAAAGTGAGTGATCAATCCTTGAACAGGATCCCCGACTCCGACCGAAGGGAAGCGAGAGGGACTGTTCCACCGAATGGCATCATGCCGCCGTCATCCGTGGCTGACAGGAGTTTGAACTTTAACGGGCAGCTCCAAGTGGGATCGTCTTTCCACTTTTCCTTCTTTACAACCACCTATCGCCGACTCCCATCGTCACGCAGCCGCTGCGAGTAGGTATTTGCCCCCATATTCTGTGACCTGTCGCTATCAATACAAAGCTACATACATTGCTAGCTTTCAAAAGCTGTCTGCATTGATGATTGAACCTGTACCAACTTCTAATTCATTACCATCTAGACAAATTCCACAACAATCTCAATTCTGCCCCAAATAAGTAAATAAGCAAAATACAGTAAATCTGTTCGTGCAATTGCAAGGCCGCTGCCCAACTCTTACTCAGGCTAGACAAAGTGGCTCTGCTCTCTACCAGTACCATGCAAGACCAAGATCACTATGGACATCTAGATCTAAGTATACCACGCTCTAACCTCTACATGCCCTCATTCAAGTTTCAACGCGAATTAGGCTATTTCTAGCATTGAACAATTGAGACTGCATACCTAGAATATATTCAAATTTTATGCAGATATCAATCTTTTGTCCCACTGGATTACTGGTTGCGGCTGTGACGCAACACATTAATATTGGCTCTTAAGCTTGAGCATTCATGCTGCTAGCAGCTAGCTTCATTTTCTCTTCCAAAATTGCAAGTTGTTACTTGTTTTCATTCTCACCTAGAAGAGTGTACAGCGGGTGGGTATGAACTCTATCAAGACTCTATGCTAGCCTATTTACAACTAGGATCAGTCACAAGTCACAACAATATGGATACTGGTTTACCATCAAGCACAGACACTGGTCAGAGTTGGGGGGGTGCCATGCATGCGCAGACCTGAGGCGCAGCATTAAGGATTATAATCACATATTGAGTACTTAGTCTGGCCATGGTATAAAATGCAATATTCGAGATTTACTCCAGTTCAAAAATGCCAGACAAAAGTGAACTGAGTAAAGTCTCATCCCCGCTATGTTACTAGGGCTCCTAGCGGATCGGATGAGGATTGGATGAGGATGCATCGGTTTGGATGGGCACTTTCTCAAAGCCAATCCGCATCGGCGGACGGCCATCCATCGGATTGACCGATCATCGTCGGATGGAAGTAAGATTAGTACAAAAAGAAAAACATTAGTACAGATGAGCGTACTTATAGACATATACTAGAGTAAAATACATTACGAGGCCGAATGAAATGAGGATGAGTTGCTTACAGTGCGTTTCTGCATGTGGCTATGTCAATTACGTCCCAATTTCTCCCGACTTTCTCTTTCCACATTTTTCCGAGTCTGCCCCTTTTTCATCCAGCAATTTTCCTTTTCATTTCTGACATCTTGCAGGGTCTAATTCGTCCCTGTCAATCTCTTTTCCCTCTCTCTCATATCACCATGAAGCTCTCTCGCACACAATTTTTTTTTTTTTGCTCCACCGTTCCGACTTTGGCCTTGTGTGAACTACGCCATGATTACTTTGAAGGCAACTGTCTTGCCTTTCTAATCAGACCAAGCGTTCACAATCGCAACCAGACGGACTGCGGAGATTTCGCTCACTCAGGCTTCCTCTTCCATTCCGCCTCTAGTCTCAATTTCACAGTGTTTTTCTACAACCAGTCCATTGACTTAGTTGGGGGTGACTGATACAAAGAAGTTTAATAAAATAATGTGTACATTAAAACTTGAATTGCTATTGCTATGGCCTCGTACTCACCACGCGTTAGCATTGGCCCACAGCCACTTCATGTATGATTCTATTAAACAGTAACAGTCGTTGGTCCTTCAGGATTTTTGCGTTTCAGTGCACGTTTTGTCCCTTCAGGAAGCATGACCGATGGGTCTGGGCGGTCATGCTCCCGACGTTGTGGGCCTTCGCGTTCGATTTTGGGCAGGATGTTTCTATGAGATGTTTCTCTGGGACCTTCCTTTATTTTTTTGATAGCACACGTCATGTATTAGGTACTACTGTATAGCTCTACGACAAACCCCGAGCACCAGCCACCATCTGACGACCATCGTTGGATGGGCGGATGGGATCCGTCGGATGAGCCAAGCACCTAAGCCCATCCGCCATCCGCATCCGAGGCCCCATCACTGGATGACCGGCGGATCATCCGATCCGCTAGGAGCCCTATATGTTACTCTGGTTTGGAATCTGAAATTTATGATTCTCAGATCAAAGCTGGTGAAGAAAGGAACATAGGGCTGACATTGACTGTGATGACTAGCATTTGTGATGCATTGCAAACTTTGTACCTTGTTTGTCCTGGTTGTGTTTTACTGACTCATGTTTATATCAATGTATCAATGTGGGTTGGGACTTGTATTATTTATATGGGAAAGGAAAGAACAGAAGGTAAATAAAAATGATGTATACTTTTGACACACTTGCCCAATCTCAGGTTTTGTACTCACCATGTCTTAGCACTGGTTCACATTCTTTTCATTTTCCTGTGACATTAGATAAGTAATTAATCAATCAAGGCTGTTCATGTTCAGCAGAACTTGTTTGTCTCAGAGTAAAACAGTTTGACACAAATCATATGATTTCATGGCTTACATACAGGTTCAACATTGAGAATTCAAATTATTTGTCTGTGAAGCATTGTGCCCAGTCCCTTCCATATACTACCTTATCAAAGGAAAGCCTAGTGCAGCCTTTCTGGGAGATTATTATGGGATTCTGGGGAGTACAAAGTGTGGGACGGTATTCATGTGGAATCCAAACAATACCACAATCAATACCAGGAAATCGGATCCATCCATCTTTACCAATAGTCCAGTTATTGTCTAGAAATAAAAGTAGAAATTGATTAGATTTCCTGATAAATGGGAATACCCACTCACATTTACAAGATAAGCTACAACCAGTGCTAGGAATTGTCACTGCTCTGTCATGTGAGCCAGACACAATCCTGGCTCCATCAGGAGAGAAAGCCACTGATTGGACCCAGTCTTCATGTCCCTGGGGTGGCTCTCCTATGGCAGTTCCAGTTCGTGCATCCCAGATCCTCACTGTTCTGTCATATGACCCAGACACAATCCTGGCTCCATCAGGAGAGAAAGCCACTGATTGGACACAGTCTTCATGTCCCTGGAGTGGCTCTCCAATGGCAGTCCCAGTTTGTGCATCCCAGATCCTCACTGTACTGTCATATGACCCAGACACAATCCTGGCTCCATCAGGAGAGAAAGCCACTGATTGCACCCAGTATGTATGTCCCTGGAGTGGCTCTCCAATGGCAGTCCCAGTTTGTGCATCCCAGATCCTCACTGTACTGTCATATGACCCAGACACAATCCTGGCTCCATCAGGAGAGAAAGCCACTGATGAGACCCAGTTTTCATGTCCCTGGAGTGGCTCTCCAATAGCAGTCCCAGTTTGTGCATCCCAGATCCTCACTGTTCTGTCATTTGACCCAGAGACAATCCTGGCTCCATCAGGAGAGAAAGCCACTGATTGGACCTGGCCTTCATGTCCCTGGAGTGGCTTTCCAATGGCAGTCCCAGTTTGTGCATCCCAGATCCTCACTGTACTGTCATATGACCCAGACACAATCCTGGCTCCATCAGGAGAGAAAGCCACTGATTGGACACTGCCTTCATGTCCCTGGAGTGGCTCTCCAATGGCAGTCCCAGTTTGTGCATCCCATATCCTCACTGTTCCATCTTCTGACCCAGATACAATCCTGGTTCCATCAGGAGATACACTGATACCCACAACTTCTGAACCTGTATCCCAAAACCCCACACTTTGACTATATTTTATTTCAGTGTTGACTTTGACTTGGTTACCAAAACTCTTACTGATAGCTGGGTAGAATGGAAGTATACTTAAATATAGATGTGGAGTCATTTCCTTGACAACACTCAATGCAAACACATTTGCCATGTCTCGGCATTGCAGTATGTGCTGTCTCTGTTCTATTTCCTGAAATTGGCCTCTCTGTGATTTCAGCATAAGTCAGTGTTCTATCAAAATAATTCCAAAACCTTACTTTCAATGCCAAGTCCAGTGTCCTAATGCACTCAGACATCTTTCCCATAAGATTCATTGCTTCAATCCAGAATAATATCTTCTTTTGGAGAAACTTCTCCATTCCTACATTAGGTTTCTCCCCTTCTGTCAGATGGTAACCCCAAAAAATGCATGAATACCAAACTGCTCCCCCAAATTTCTCAGCAATTGTTTTTGTCAGCCCAGGGACCTTACTATCACATAAAAACGATGAGGGAAGATTGCATATATTGAACTGCAGCCTCCTTTCCATCTGATCAAAACATCTCCTTGCAAGTACACTATGATGTTCTGGTGGATTGCAGTACAAATCTGCAGCCCTGTCTTCAGAAGTTATATAGTCTGCAAATGATGCATGAAAGGTATAAATGGCTTCCTCAGGTCCACTAGTATACAGCACTGATTGCAGTTCTAATATTGTGGCCTTAACATCCTGCAACTCATACCCTAGCAGGTCTGCAATAATTTGGCAAGATACAGGTCTACCTGCTATTATTGAGGTATGTATGACCTTGATGCTTTGATCTTTCTCCTCAGGTTCAAGCTTATCAAATGAATCTGAAAGAATTTGTGTATAAAGCTCATCCAACATCTGTGTCTGTATCTTATGTGGAGAGCCTTTGACATCCAAAACTTTTTCCAATCTAGAGGAAGCACGCAGCCCACCACCAATCAGATATTTGACAAGAGTAGCAGCATAGATAAATAGTGCACCAGATCTCTCCACCAAAACATTTAGCTTATCCTTGGAAATGTCAAGTTCTGTGAGACCATTCTCAAGGAACAGAGAGATATCCTTCCTGACAATGCTTTTTTCTACATTGTGCAAATAAAAACTCTGGATAGATAGCCACTCTTGTTGGATTTCACCAACATTGAAATATTTTGTGATATGCTGCTCTGGACGGCTGGTGAGAAAGAATTTCAATCCCCATATCTCTTGCTGCTTGATTGCAGGGACAACCAACTTCAGTACCAGGGAAATGCTTCTGCACTCATCCAATGCATCAATAACTATCACTGGTGCCAAGAATGTAGAGTTTCTTCCCCTAACAACCTTTTTCCAAGGATCAATCAAAAGCTTGGTGACTTGATACTCAGGCTCTTTAGAAGCCAGGTTTGGATCCTCATTGAGAACATCACATAGTACCTCTCTATATCTTGCATCCAGGCCTGCAAGCTGGTATGCAATTGTTGGAATAACCTTGTGATAATCATGGCATCCTTCAATTTGTCGAGAGCAGAAAAATGCTCCAGCTAACAATCCCTTCCTTTTAAGCTGCACGCACACAGTTTGGGCAATAGTGCTTTTTCCAGTCCCTGCCATGCCACACATCCAGTAACCTGCCATGGCAGTTGATGATCCATTTTCAGCCCATTTCATGATATTACCCAATATTTCTTCTCTGGTTCCTTCAATGCATTCTGCTCTTGCACCAACATCATGAAATGCTTTTGTAGAAGGATTTAGCTTGCTGGTAATATCTGTATTATATGAGGCACATTAGACATTTATGATATACATAAGCTGGAAATCATATTTACCTTGCTGAGAACTGCAGTAGTAATATGTTCTGTTATCCTGGTTGCCTTCCACAACATTGATTGAGCTATCCTTAATTGTAAAATCATGAGCATGGTGAAGTAGGCTGAAAGTTCTTTTTTAGGTTAACAGCTAGGAAGTTAAAATTGATCTAAATTGACATACCCAAGGGTAGGTTGCGTGGATGCTGGTTCAATGCTACTGTTATGCTCATTTTGAGAAGCATGTCTCTTTGTTACATCACTAATGTTTTGTACATCAGCCTGGTGCAGAATGCAACTAAAGTCATTAGTAGAGACTTACCCCATACTGGAGCTATGACCAAGCATGATATTAAAAATTGCTTCTCATCAGCTAACTACATAGATAGTGAAATTGAGAAAAGCTCATACATATTGATATCCTTAGGCAATCTCATATTCACATTCTGAGCACTACTTCACTCATGTTAAATATTGCTAATTTTTGTGTTCAACAAAAGTTGGGAGACATACTGAGCAGTAGTTTGGGACCCTGGACTTTCAGCATGCTGAAATAGGCTGTAAATTTTGTCAATCACTTATAAATCACAATCAACTTCTATGAACATACTCAATAGTCGCTTCTTCAGCTACTGGGACAAGACTATTGTTGTGCTCGTTCTGAGAAGCTGGTTCTCCTGTCCCATCACTACTTCTCAAGATCAGTACATTATTCAAATGAAGATAAATGATGAAGTTAATACTTGGAAGTCTGGGGAGTTACAGACTGTGAGGCAAATTTGTTGGTTTGAGTTGTAGGTTGTGGAAACTCTGTAATTTTGGACTTTGGAGTGGCACTCTGAGCTTCAGCTGAAGGCTCTAGGGTCTGTGTGTTTGTAATTTCTTAGTGAGAAGCTTCTTAGTATGCCTTCTGACATAATAGAGTGTCCAAGTCTAACCTCGCTTCTTTCCAATGTTTGAAAGTTTCTTGAATCTCTGCAATATCGTTCGTTTTTTGGGCGGCATGTTTGAACTGATATCCAGGAGCGTGCAATAAAAGTGTCGTTTGCACGTAGTGGGGGCCGCAGATGAAAGATGTCAGGAGCGCGCAACAAGAAAGTGTCGTTTGCACGTGAGTTTGTCTTAACATTGCGAATGATAAGGTTTGATGGTTTCTTGCGCGGGCTACTTATGAAATTTATATTGGAAGAAGGGCTTCTTTGAGTGTCAGCATGTGATCACGGCTCCAGATGCCAAACATGAGACAGTTTGTCACATTTCTGTAGATTTCCCAAAATAAGGCAGGTATAGGCCATTTTCCTTCCCTTACTGCCCATTAACCAAAGCCTGGCTCGAGCTGCGGTACCGTAAGAGACGTAGCCAAAAAGTCAAAATCAATCCAGATCCCAAGAAAGAGTGGAGAGTGGCTTCTTTCAGAAGAAATCCGCAAGGCTTGAACTCGCAAGAAAGTTGGCATTATAAGTTATCTAGGTACCGATCATAGGTTCACTTACACTTTCACGCAGTCGATCAGACGTTGAACCTTCCTCCAAGTTCCACAAGATCCTCGGAGTTATCATAGCTATTATGCCCCACTTGGAGTACAAACTCGCCTAATTGACCTACTTGATAACTTACTCGGAGGGAAGAGCGACAACTTCGCGCTCGCTCGGCGAACTCGGAGCCATGATGCAAATCATTTTAAGCTTTACGCTGGACTGAAACGAACTGACTTCCGCGCTAGGGACTCTGACTCGGAGTCAAGTTGAGAGTAAGTATCATGCAAAGTATGAGTCAGATTGAAAGGAACGAAACAGTGCTATTACTAATACTAATCGAAAGGCTACATTTTTGAGCGCGACGCATGCAACTGCAAAACTCGCAGCTCTAATCTCCAAGGTCACCGGAAATCCTTCCCAACAGGCTGCAGCTTGAACGTCAAGGGCGTCCACGATAAAGCCTTGGAAGGACGAGGAGAGAGGTTGTAATGATTATTATTATGACGACCGCTCTGATCAGGAACGGATATGGAAGAACGAATAAAGGAGGTGTGAGTGGAGTACTGACGATCATAATCGACAGAACCCTCCGATTCCGACTCTGCATCGTCGCCGTATGCATAAGCATGGGTGTGATGCGGCGGAGGCGGTGGTGAAGGTGATGTAACAGGAGATGAGGATGATGATGATGGAGAAGGTAATGGGTCGTCGGCTCGCATATCGAGTCGGAGAACAGGAAGCGTCCGGCCCCCAGATCCCGACCGAAAGTGGGTAGTGCCAGTAACAGCATGAGGCTGAAGGTGCGTTCCTACTCGTTTGACGTGTACGGAGTCTGATGTTGGACTAGAAGGACCAGCGGTGGAGGAACGGGATGAAGAAGAAGACGAGGAACTGGCGCTGGCGCTAGCATGATTTCGGTAGTGCCTGCGCATGTTTGAGTTGACGTTAAATGAGCGTCCACATCCGGGGTAAGGACAGCGGAAGGCTATATAATACCAGTACAGGCGGACGATTAGGGCAAGGTGAAAGGCAATACGAGGGAGTGAAACGTACGAGTGGCACCAGTATGTGTGTTCATATGAATCTTCAAGCTGCTCGGTCGATTGAACCTTTTATTACATAAAGTGCAGACGTGTCTCCGGTCATTATCGTCGTCTTCGTAAGAGACCGAGGAGAAGTCGTCTGGAGCTGCGCCACCGTTACTCGAGTTGCTGGGGTAAACGCCGTAGTGTGAGGTGGCAAGAGTAGGAGAGGATGAACTACTAGTCACACTAGAGGGAGAAGCAGGTTCTACAGCCGAAGACGAATACGAGGCGGATGCGCTAAGCGATGTGTGCGGAGGGTTGACACGAAAAGTAGGAACTGAGGCACCAGTGCGCTGGTTTGAGCGCCCAGCGTGTGATGTGCTAGAGGAGATGTGTTGGAGAGAGGGCATCGATGGGTCTGAGCGAAGAACGTCGAACGAATATGGCTTCGCTTTCTTCTTTGAGAGCGGCTTCGGTATGGCTGAGACTCTCGCGGGTGAGTCAAGTTGGGTTTGTGCGGGAGATGAAAGGTCCATGAGGTGTTCTAGCGACGCCCACAGTCAATCCAGGATTGTTTCGTGGGAAACAGGGAGAGTACGCACCTGGAAACATCTCGTGAATGCTCGGTAAAGAAACAGCGCCAGTCATATCGGTTGGATGTTGGTAGTAGGGAAGAAAGAAAGGTGAAGAGTACTGTTTTGGATGATCGTCGATTTATAAACACCGGTGGGCTTTAGAACGGTCGGCAATCCAACCACCTCCGAGGCACCCGTTCATCCGATTAGCCTTTTCAGGAACTCAAGATGCTCCTCCGCGGCCACGTTGTAGATCGCGTCCCTCGTGTCTTTTGCCACCAGGTCCAAGGAATCCGTGAAGAGAACAATAACTGCGTTCTACGATTTGCACACCTACCACTTGACCAACAGGCTTGCTATGAACGCCCGTGAAACGATTCAGAAATTCCCCGGCGCACTTTTGACAGCCATTTCATTTAATAGATAGATTCTTGGTAATGCTCACATATAACCCCTGTGAGGAGTTGGCATTCGGAGATCGTTTACTTCCTGTCATGGCTCAAATCTGAAATGGAAGCGCTGATCCTCATTCACTTTCTGGGATCATCGTATCTCCGGGTGCAGAACCGCACTCGTGCTACCGTACCATGATGCAATGGAATAATGGCCGATCATCGACAGACACCCTTGCTCCAAACATTGTGATTACGGAGGAATCCACGGATCCATGCCTTGCAACTGAAGACGCCTACAGATTGGAAAGTTCATCATCATCATACCGTAAGAGCCCGGGGGTATTTAGTGCGTATGAGGCTCAGCTAAGATCTGAAGGAGTTGAGAAGTCCAACTTGAGGTAGCAAGGCTGTTTACTGATTTCAGCGAGACTCGCGGAAAAGCGGAATTATACACCATTGAGAATGTGTTCTAATAATAACTTGTAGGCAAATACTAACCGAATTCCCAGCTAGCAACTATCCCCCTCTCGACACTCAGACCTGCGTAGCATTAGGCTGCACATAATCGTAACAAAGATACCCTCCCATAATATCAAAAACATCCCCAATCTTCTTATCCTCAAACAAGTTCGACATGAACAACGTCGTATTCGCTGTCACTGGCGTCCCAGTCCCAGTAGGGAAATCATCAACATGAACCAAATCCTGCGTCTCGCCTCCACTGATAGCCTCAAAGTTGTCTGGATGATAAGTTTGCCATTGCCACCAGAGACGATCGAGTTGTGCGTGGAGGAGCCAGAAGATTGGATCAGAGGGAGACGTGGCAAGGTTGGTTACGTCTCCTTCGGGGCCTCCGGCGCTCTAAGACAATGCCAATGCAAAGGAAGGAATTCAGATATCATTGATGAGAACCAGTGAGAACCTCAGAATAGGACAGCCCTTCGGCGAATAGATGGATGGGTGGATGAATAAAGCAGTAGTGGACTCACAACATGCGTGGAAGGATGCATACCCTGCAGTCGATGTCCATCTACGGAAAGCTGAAACGCCGTAAAATTACCACGCGATCCGCCGACGATATTTTGCCAGTTTTCCGGTGTCTGTGTCGAATTGGCTTCTAACTCTGGATCAGAATATTCGAATGGGAAGGAAACACCAGGGTCAAGGTATGGCTATATGGCCGAATGAAGGTTAATTAAGTAGTAGGATGAAGTCGATGGACTCGGAGAGCAAGTGACTTGCCTTGACGGTGTAATTCCTGATAATGATATGGGGCGTTGGATATGCGCGTACAAGATCACGAAAACCACCCGTGGTAACGGTAAAGTTTGTGCTAGCATCCGGCCAAGCACCCAAACCAGCCTCGGGATCGGCGTCAAAAGCCGTTGAGGCCAAGATGTTGGCGGAATCTTTGAGATAAACGTATTCAGGAGTGCAATATTATAAAAGTAAGTGCGCTTACCTTGAGTGAAATCCCAGTACGGTAGGGCGCCAGTGAATCCGCATTGATTCTTAAGATGAGACTCAAAGGCGTGCAGGAAAAGACGGTGCCACGGGAAGAAACGTCCTGTTACGTGCAACCTAAGATATTGGAGGAGAATGAAAGACCATTCGGTTTATAGTAATATCAGCCCGTCCTTACGATTGAAGACCATCCATATGGCTAGAAGTTACCCGGAGATGAAAATCAGTGAATTAGGATCCAAGAAGACGAAAGGAGGAAGGCAGAAGGAAACCGATAAGCACACTTACATGTAAACAAAATCGTCATACAACGTGCTACTCGTGTTACGAGGCTGATTATCCGGATTGTCTCCAGTAGGCTGCAGATCAGGTGAAGCTGGAAGCTGAGACAGGCACTACGTACAAATGAGTATTCAGCATGTATAGCCAGTCAATAAACGAGGTCAAAATGCCAGACTTACTCTTACTCCATCGATGAAGTTCTTCTTTTCATCGCGAGATAACGTACGCCATTCACGACGAATAGAGGGATTGGAGCAAGTGCTGTTGTTGTTGCCTTGGCCAGAACCATCAGGAGTTGCTGATGGATGAACTACTGATACAGACAGTGCATTAGCACCCTGCAGCGCGAGTGCCAGTGCAACAGATAGAAAGCTTGAGTTGAGTATCATCGTGATGTCTAAGTTAAGGATGAGAAGGAGAAGTGGAAAGTGGCTAGGAAGTGTAAGGAGTGAATGTTGGTTGACGTTCCCTGCAATCTCTTGATTTATAGGTCTGGCTACCTATTTGTACCGGTTAAACGGGGATTGACATAGAGGAATATGAGGTAGCACTTGCCCCCAATGAGGTTAATTATGTGTGCCGTAGAATACCTGGAGTGTAAAATCAAACGAGGGACGAGGACGACGGGTTTCAACTTTATTTGAACAGAGCAGTCGGTAAATCGGTAAAGAGCTGCGGATTGAAAACGAGGATCTTTGCCATGCAGTGGAGGTGGAGTGGTATAAGCAGATTGAGTTTGATGTTCATCTTTAATACAGATACAGCTGCGACTTGGATACCACATTAGAACAAAAGGACGGTAAAACGGTCCTTGAAAACGAGCGCACGCCATTTGGAGATGTACAAGGACTCTCTCATTCAATGCTACTACGATCCAATATTCTGCAATTACGGTCAGCTTGCTGCGTGTATAGACTCCTCCTCTACTTCCGTTAAGCATGAACACTATACGAGAGAGTTTGTGATTTCCATGGCATGCTTGCGCAAGCAAACCCAAACCCCGAACTGTCGTAGCAGTATTTTGTCGTTCTGCAGATCTAAGATCATCTTTCTACCGTGGTCCGTGGCTATGATTATTGCTGAAACAGACGAAAACGAAGAAAGAAGAAAACATGAACGTCCCAGCGGCGTCTTCTTCGGAAGTGAGCATTTCGAAGCGTACCTTAAGAATCCCAACCGGACAGGAGCGGTCACTGCGGCCAGTTACTGCAGATGGAGGTGGAAAAGCCTACGCCTCTGATCTAGGCGCTTAGAAATTAAACATGTACCGTGGCGTTTGCCGAACTGTTCGTTCTTGGCAAAAATATCGCTCTCTCGGAGACGTCAGTGCTGTACCACCCCTCTCCTTGCAAGCCATCAGCTCCAATAAATGCAGGAAGCATGTTTTTCAAGTCATAGACTCCTTCAGCTTTCCTCAATGTCAGTGATGCGCAACGTTTCCGCAACTTATCCGCAACATACCAACAACATACAGGAACGCATGTAAACCGCCTTGTACCATGACACACAGTACACTCATATGTCTTATACTGACAAGCACATATAAGAGAAGAACGACATGACTGTCTTCTGCCTTTACCTCCAATAGTACAGCAACTTGGCGTTCGAAACCGCCCACAGACAACTTCCGCATCACAATCCCCGGCCTTTCCTCCCCTCTGACGATCTCGACAACTTGCAATTCGTCGCGACGCTTGCCTTTTTCAAAGTCATACTCAAAAAGACTTAGAAACGAGTGAATCAAGTGGTATACCGGAAGAAGCGGTAACTTTAGCATCTTTAATTACCTTCAAACAACCTACGGTGAGTCGCGCAACGTTTGTGAGCTAAGCTTCTCTGACGCACTCAAAGCTTCACATAGCGTTCATGCATCGACGGGCTGTCGCGGATGATGATATTCGTGCGTGTTCAAGTTCCGTTTTTCATTTTGACCCTCTTTGCTCCTATTGCCATTCTGACCTTTACGCATATTTGACCCAGTATGCTGAAGGTTCTCATTTTTCCCCTTCAAATATACAGGCAAGAAATTCATCGCCGGCTCCGTTGTCGGTTCTGTTGGTCTACTCGTCTTCGCATCGGTGTTGCTTTATTATTTCCTTTGGTACCGACCGCACCACCTATCACTAGAGGTGTCTCGTTCCCGCCCTTCAAATCAGCGACACGCGTCCTCCACGAGTGCCCAGAGCCAGATTGCTTCGCCTACGACTACCGGAAATATGGATCCTGAAATGACTGCGGTTCCGACGGCCACCACCCCTTCCATCCGTCGCATTTCAAATGATCTAGAAATTGCCGCAGAGCATAGGAAATCAAATGGCTCAATTGATGCAGGAGGGTGTACAGGATCGCAATCTATACCTCGGAGACCGAAATTAGAATACAGGGACGATGGAAGTGGTAGAACTCCCGGTACATCTCCTTTAAATTATTCGTATGGCCGCAGAGACCTTGAGGAGGCCATCTCGCCAGTGATTGTTGTCAAAACGTCAAATTCTGAAGTACAAAGAATTAGCTCGCTGTAATTAACATTTCGAAGAGAAGGAGACTGGATGTCAGGGCAGGAAAGGAGATTTAAAGAATAGGCTTGCGATCGTTTTGGACTCTCTCGCTACTTGCTTTTTATATAGGTACAAAGGCTGGATATGGACTGTGGTACAACGTATTCATTCATTCATATTCGTAAATCCTATCCTGTCATCACACCGATTTCATGCATACACTTGGCTATCGTCAGTCCCTCATTGCAAATTACGCCCAAGTTTTCGGTCTTCGAAGAAAAGAGCTCGTAAGTATACACTGGGCCGAAATCGAGGGTAAATCATATACTCACCCGAAGAATTCACCCGGAGCCACGACCTTCATAGGAGTTCCAAGTCCATCTGCATTGGTAAAAGGAACCGTATTACCCCACCACTTCTGAATGTTGTTCAACCCAATCTCTCCATTCATAGGGAACTGCAAGCAGAAGAATATAATCACGACTGAAATGCCGACGCCAGAGTCAAGGGCCGCCGATAGGACATAGTTGTACTTCGTCCACCAGGAAAAGTGTCGTCTCCTGATTACATACTGGAAGACGAAACCAACAATAGCCCAGGTAACGTAGTTCATAGCAGTAGCAGGAGGGATGAGGCCGGTTCCCGTGAAGATGACGGGGAAGCTGGGCAGAATGAATGTCGAGATGAATATTCGGTGCGAAAAAGAGATATTTTAGGGCTTACTTTATATATCGGATGATACTATTGGGCCATTTCAGATGGACTAACCAGGCGAGCACTGGACAAATGACTCCAATGAGGAAGAAAAAGGTCAAAGCTGCCGAAAGACATGGGACATGAATGATTGGCTTCAAATTCAAAGGCAAAGTGCTCACGGTAGTAGATTTGACCCTTGGAGAACTGTCGCTGAGGACCAATGACACCCCAGATGATGCTCGCTGTACCAAAAACTTCAGTGGAGGGACAGATAAAGCCATCTTTCTGGTCGCCACTGCACATTCCGTCGATATTCGTGAACATCCAAGCTGAAAAAAGATGCATGAGGATTTCAAGGCTAGGTGAGGGTCAGTTGCATTTACCTTGCACGCCGAGCTGTGAGTGAAGTATCAGTATAGGGGCTAGATCAATATATGGTAATGGATCCCACTTGTACAGTCCCTGCTACAATCGAAGCTACCGTCTGGGCAAAAAACATTGAGCGTGGGGGGATCTTCATGTAATGACCAAGCTTAAAGTCTGAAGTGAACTGCAGGGCTGATGGAGGGTGAATGTACATCTCGAGGTCAGATGTGAATAGGAGTAATTACCTTGAGTCATAGTAATATATCCCCAAGTTTTGAACAACATCATAGCGACTGGACGCCCAGGAAGAGCATACCTGCGATGTAGTATTTTCAGATTCCAGCATTACGAGGAGAGCAAAACAAACTGACCCGATAATCAGTTCGGTGATGACGTTCAGACCCACTTGCTGGTTGGTTATCGCTTGGATCATCCCAATTGGTATCATGTAGGCGAAGGAAATAACCAGAGCTAGTATGAAGAATTGACTGAAATCGGCGATCAATCCTCGACTCGAATAACTGAGCTTGAGAACAAGTAGCCAACTCACACCGGGAATTTGGTCTCCCATACCTCAATAGAGATACACCCGAAGACGAACATGCTCACTTAATGAAAGCATAGATAAGATTTACGCTTTCTATGGCATGGGATCAGGAACTTACAGAAGATAATGACATACCACCATTCCGGTACTTGTGGGTAATGGGCCATGAGCCGGGCGTGAATATCTGGCTGTTCGTGCATAGAGCGCCTGGCTTGGCGCCAGATCTGCTTCCGGTAGAAGAGGCTATTCGATACCGTGAGTGCCGAAGACTCCAGTGCCAGTAAAAGAGAATGACATACAACGCATGCGTAAGAGTCGCAGTGATACTGGCAAACGACAAGCCATAGGACACAGCGAACGTAGCTGAAATGAATAGAGGGCTGTAATTCCTATACTGTGCCTCATTGAAAGTACCATCAGGATTCGTTATAAGAGTCACATTGTAAGTTGCTCCAGTGTTGTCATAAGACGTGCGTGAGGAAATTCTGGCAAGGGACCAGATGAGATTGGGTCCAGGATGTGTGAAAACGACTCACGGCATGTACTTGCTATTCCAAGTGTTGGTGTACTACGTGCTTTGTGAGAAAAGCAACTAGAATAATGTGTAAACGGTATACGCACATAAAGCACGGGTACCAGTACCCCTGGAGATTGTCAGCATCGTTAGTATGGTAGTCACTTATTGAACTAACGCACAGTAGAAAGCGATAAAACCGACAGCAACGTTAGCCTCAGCCCACCACGGGGTGGCGAGTGGGGAGCCAATATAAGCAATCTAAAACATGAGAAATTTAGACATAGGGCATAAGGTCCTTTGAAAGATATCGCTCACCTGAGCCCAGTCGAAAGTAATCAAGCTCATTCCCATTCCATGGAGATACCCTAGAAGGGTTCAGCGAGAGCAACGTATCCCTGAAACTCCATAACCACCAACTTACCAAACATTTGATTAACAGGAATATTATTTGGTGCGATCCAGCAAACCTGGGTAGAAAAGAGAATCAGAAAAGAAGTAGGAAAAAAAATCCAGCGGACCCAGGAGAAGTAACTCAAGGCTTGGAATAAGTATCCGGGGAGGAAATACCAGGAGAAAGAACCCAGGAACGCGTAGAGGAAGAATCTCTCGCGGCTAAGACCTCCACGATTGCCAATACCGGCGTATGAAGTTGAGCTGCAGGGGAACGTGGTTAGCGTCTTGGATTTATTTAGATGATATGGGCACCAACTGGAGCACGTTGAATAATGTAGCCGAAACAAGCTGAACGGGCCAGACTGTAAAAGTATGGAGGACGTGAGCAAGCAGTCGCCAAGACTTTACAGAGTGTACACGACTTACTCATAGCCGGAGGCTGGACCAGGAAGCGTTTAGCAATTCCACCAATGGAAAATCCAATGAGCTGAGTGGACATCACAACCATCCATTGGTCTAGAAGCGAGAAAAATCAGTTGCAACACACGACGAGAAATTTAGTGTTTACATGAAAAGTTGTAGGTCTGATTATAGTAAACTCGCTGGACAGCAATGAGATCGGTGGCATATGCACTCATAGCGCCCACAGAGGCCATGATGGTGACTAGAACCTGATAAAAAAGACCACATGTTAGGATTATCCCCCACTAGGAAAAAGGCGTACATGTTCTTTGATCGAGAAAGGCCCGGGATTCAAGGCGACACCACAGACCGTGACGTTGGGGATGACTTTAGCCCAAGCACGTCCAATAGGGTAGGCCAATAACTGAGCGACAAGCTTCATGACAGCAAGACGTGAGCAATGAAAAGGGTGGCGTAAGGTCAAAGACGTACAGTCGTAAGGGTAACCGACGGAAAACGGAAGAAGAAGAATTGATTGAGGCCCTACACGTAAAGGTGTCAGAAGGAGCCGCGAAATGACCTCTTGAGAAACATACAGGAATCACAATCGCCCCTACTAATCCAATTACCCATGCACGGAATGTGGAACAGGGTATAGTTGGGTCGTCCGTGTTTGCCACCGCAGAACGAACCTCGGGATAAGGCGAGTCATCCTCTGGAGGTATCTCAGTCAAAGGAAAGCCGGACAACAAGTATCCACAGGACATACCCAAAACTCCTTCGAGAGCATCTGTCTGGTCGATGTTTGGATCATCGAAATCAGGCTCCACTGCTTCAAGCTGCTCATCTACGAAAGCATATGGCCATGAGTACTCCGAGTCATCGACAGTGGCACCACCGGAAGGAGAACGTACTCTTCAGTCCAGTTTTCTCAACAGAGTGGATGTCGCTTGCACTACGTTTATCGTCTGCGAGATACGACATAGTGGAGGAGGAGAGGTGGGAAACTCTGAGGTATCGGAAGACGGACGACCTTTTTCTTCTTGTATCCGTTATCCGGTGGCGAGGTCACACAGAGATAAGGTCTGCTCCGCTCGTGTAATACCTACGTCTCACAATGGACAGACACCACCCACGTACAAATTTCGGCTTGCTAAATTTACCACTAAAGGGTGAGCAGTTCTAAAAATTTCCATGGTTGGGAGGTGTACAAATGCCGTACCTTTGGATCCATCCGGAAGGATTTGGACACCCCAAGGAACCATACTTGATTCAAGAAGTCATTCAACTGGTAAGTTGTACCTTGAAGATTGAATGCGGGCTCTTGGCTTTCAAGTGAGGCATGTTTCCCAACTGGACTATGCCGTCTCAAGAGTCTGATCAGAACCCAAACCGACAGAACTTTACACGCCATTCCAAGCCATATGTTGAGGAACAGAGAAGTTAGCATCGTGACCGCGGCCTCCTGAAATCGACAATGCGATTGCTTGCCGTAAATAGCATAGAAACATGCATTAGAACTCAGCTATTACTGTACATATTCCGACAGCAGCCCATGCCAGTTTGCAATATCACGCCAAGGAAGTGAAGGCTAGCTTTCATCATGCTAAAATACAGGGACATATTGGGGACATAAAAAGGATTAGAAATTGAGGTCAGTGGAACGCCAGAACATGATAAGAGAAAACAGCTACGTAGCCGTAAATCAAGGATAACCCAAACTGTCATTCCAAGGTCGACGCTCGAAGCCTCATATAGATACTATATTCGGGTTTATATTTAGAAGATCCCCGGACGGCCCCAAGAAAGAAGAGAAAGACATACACGAACACGAAATCATATACATATGGCCTGTATGCTGAGCTGAAATTTGGGACACACGGAGACAGCGCTGAGGAAGTATCAGGGACAAGCAACTTGACGATAGAGAGCTTCACGTCGATAAGAAAGCCACGCTGGCACACGACAATCTGGCAGGCACTATAGTATCGCCGATTCTAAACGTGGGCAAACGTAGGCCAGATATGGTATCACTGGGGGGAGATAGAGCAGGTAAGCCCTTGCCAAGATGCGTGGAGGAAGATGATGGAAGTTGAAAGGTGATTGGGCTCCTTACAGGATTTGGTGTGTTATTTCCTGACATTTCCCACAGATACAGTCTTCCATATATAGTTATAGATATTCGGAATAGTCCGCTGCGCCGATAAGCCGATGAATTGCAACGTAATACGTCACTGATCCAGCGTAAAATCGGTACCTCAACGCCGAACGGTCTCTTCTCCCACTCCCTCCAACCACAATCTTGCAACTCCCAAACAAGTCTACTTAGCTTGAGTGTATTTCTCCCACTGACGACATCACCATACTTTTACGACACCGACTTGACACCGACACTGTTTTCGTATGGCCTCGCGAAAACTATGCTATCTAATGCTTTTCACCTCGCTTCGTGTTCCTTCTACATCGGTTAATTGTCTCTAAGTCTTCCTCTCGCAAGCGGCAACTAACACACAACGGGTAGTTACTACTCTGTCAAGTTCAACCCTCTGTCTCTGCCAGAAACAGTTCAAATGAGACCACTAGCATGATGCCACTCAGCAACCATAACGACTGGTGTCTGAACTCCTCGTGTGCAAAGTGACAGGAATTCATACATGATGCATCCACATAAGTATGTCATATCTGGAGTCCCTAAGCACTCACAGAGTACCGTGTACATACCCCAATTAATCAAATTTCCTATATGTGAGCTGCCACTCGGTCAGTAGAGTATACTAATGCGCCACCATGGGCTTTCTGAGTTCTCTCTCAATGGGAAAATTCTCAGAAGGTTCGGCCTTCGCCGCTCCCCTTCATGTATCCGGCATCGTTTACCTTTCCTCGTTGGAAGTGGCCGGCCCCGGGACCTGATGATGTACTTAGGTAGTCATTAGCATGCCTTCTGGAACTCCAGTGTACCAGTACTTGGTCCTAGCCCGGGTAATACACTCCTCATCTGCGCATGGTGGTTAAATGTGAATGATCCCTAATCGCCTTCTATTTTAATAAAGACGTGTACAACTAAGACACAGCAAATAGACCTATATCATTACGTAGGATAATAATTGGTATCAGAAACCACCGTCAATCTAAGTGGTTAAGAAGATAAATGCACAAGGCAAAAGCTCGGAGAGTATACACCTACACAGCCAATAAAGTAAGATAGAATATGTGACGTACCCTAAAAGTTAAAACTACAAATAAAAAACCCATGATACAGCATAGCGAGATTCATCAACATGCAAACCTAAACATAGGAAGCAGTCCTTATGCAGAAAACGTTCTAAACCTTCACCAGTGTTGGCGATGCCGCCCTCCCCTTGGCCTTGGGCTCGATGGACGAGGTTGACTTCTAGGATCGTCATTACGAGAACGTCGATCATAATAATCATCATCCCTGTCTCTGAAGGAGTCAGACCTGCTATACCCATTGGAGGGACCTGATGGGGGAGGAGGCAAGCGCTGGCTATATCCGTGTGAAGACGAAGAAGAATAACCACTGACAGTGGAGGTGCGTGTAGGAGGGGGCGAGAATTGGCGATTATCATGAGAAGACGATGTATAAGCTGAATTGGAGTGGGGACGAGGCGGTGAACGCTGATTATTATGATGGGACCGCAACGACCTAGGAGCTGAAGGTATGGTTATAGGCTTTTGGGGTAGACCGGCATTTGACGGAGCTACGACGGGCAGGGAAGGTTGGTAATGAGTTAGAGTGTTCGCGGGAGGAGGGTTTAGTGAAGGTGACGGGCCTATAGGTATGATTATAGGCTTTAGGGGTAGAGTGGCCTTTGGCGGAGCTACAGATGTCGAGGTATCGACGGGCGGGGAAGGTTGGTAGTGAGTTGGAGTGTTCTCGGGAGGAGGTACCAAATGGACTACTGGGTCTGGTGAAGGAGACGGGTACAATGAATCGGGGTTAGGAATATTCCCATTGCTATGCCCATGGGCTGTTATTCCACTGTTAGGTTGCGTCTGTAGAAATGGAGAAGGCGTCTGCATGGCTTGATATGTCTGATTTGAGTTTTGCAGTACAGTCTGTTGACCATTGAGGGCCTGCTGCGCCTCACGAATGGGCGCAAGACGATCTCTGGTAGACGATGATTGCCTACCAGCATTACCAAGTTGAGGAGCAATCGGGGATTGCTGGCGCTGATGTTGAGACTGATCATCGGCTGGTATGGGTATCAATCGGGGGTCTCGGGATTGTGGTTGACTAGCAGACCCAGGGTATGGCGCTGGCGGCATCGGATAGGTAAATGTACCATAAGCTGGATACACAGAAGGCGGGTGTTGGACAGGAGCAGGACCAGAAGGACTCCCAGTAGCTACGGGTACACCATGGTGAGGATATGCTGCAGGAACTGAAATCATGCCCTGGGATAACCCAGGAGGCACCATCTGCGCATTCCAAGGCTGCTGGTCGTGATATTGTTGACCAGCTGACGGTATCCCACTTCCCTGTCCGAATTGACCTTCACCAGGTTGAGGAGTATTCAAATCACCCGACCGTCTCCGGCTCACCGACGGCGGTAAAACATCATCCACCGGGCTCGTCGCGTCGTGCATCTCGACATCCCCGTCATGTAGTAGTCGAGAAACGGATTTCGTTCGTGAGGGCTGCTTGTTCCCCAACCTCCCATCACCAATGTTACCACTCTCCACCTGCTTCCCTTTCCCAGCCGAACCCCTCACTACCCGGGTACGTCTAGCAACTTGAGGAGCACCATCTGCTTCATCTCCATTCCCATCACTGATATCCTCGGGAAAAGAAGGTTTCTTCGTCGCGCGACGATTCTTCCCAGCGACCGCAGACGCAGAGTCTGAAGAGGGTGCAGTGGTAGGAGCGGCAGAGGCCGATGACGCTGCAATATTCGCAGTCCTCGACGAGCTCGGATGCTTCGTCCGCTGTTTAGCAGCTGGAAGGACCTCCTTCACTGTAGGCGTCTTCTCCTTCTTCACAACTGGGGAAGAGATGGAACGTGTAGGATGACTCGAAGACACTGACGTGATGGGCTTAGTCTTCTCGATCTTGAGGCTCAAATATTTGCTAGAGGTAGTAGAGCTCGCATCAGATGGAGACGCTACCGCCACTTTCTTAGAAGAAGAGACTTCGGTCTCTCCACGCTTTCGCTTGCCAATACTGGTCCTCGGCTGGCCCTCGTTCACCGGAGCATTTCTGGCAGAGGCTGAAACAGCTGTAGACGTGGAAGAGAGTCGTGAGGAGAAAGATGAGGTCGATAGAGCAGGTGCTGGCTGAGATGTAAAACAACGGCCAGCACCTTGGCTGATGCCGTCACTGACGGTCTCATTCCCGTAAAGAGCTTGCAGTTGCCTGAAGTACTCTTCGGGGATAACGGGCACAATCCTCCTCTTCTTCGAGCCTGATTTGGCAGATGGTGGAACTTTGATAGGCGGCAAGGTTCTGCTCCTCTGGTCGTCATCCTCGTCGTCGGCATCCTCTTCCTCGCTCTGACCCGCTTCGCCAGGAACAACTTTCCCGGTAGCAACTTTGAGTGCGTAAACCGACGTCTCCCAGTGATACAACGTGTAGAGAGCACACTTGTTCCCCTTCCCATCACCAGGAATCTCCTCGTTGTACCCTCCTGCAGGCGTTCTTGACATATTCGTATAGTAGCTGAAAATGAGCTCGAGTGCGTCTTTGTACACTTTAGCATTGAAGCGAGTACTATCACTGTCGTCCTTCTTTGAGCCGTCCCGTATTTTTCTCCTCAGCATCCCAATCCCTTGCGCTAGCATCATCATCGACCATTCCTGCTCCTCCGACGGCGATGACCCAGACACTGCTGCCATTCGCGTTTTGGACAACCTATGCACCAGGAATGCCCCCATGATAAAGTCCCACGAGGTCAGGCCCGGGTCCTTTGACTTGGCCGTCTTGGACGTAGTCCTCCTCCCTGGCTTCTTCTTTGACGGGGTCGTAAACGCAGCAGGATGGTATTCCTCGTGTCTAGCGATGAAGATCATGATCCTGATGCTAATCCACATGTCCAGCTCAACTTCAGGGGGAACGTCACCGTCAGGATTCTGTAACCATTCCTCGATTTTCTGCACACTCGGTTCTTGGGGATGTTTATTGGTTTTCTTCCTCGTCGATTTAGGCGCGCTCGTCCCTGATGCTGTGGCCCGACCAGAGCTTCTGGTCTCCTTGCCCATGCTGGTACTAGACCCGGGGAAGTCATCAAGGTTGTTCTTGAAATCCTCGTATATCATGAAAAGGATGGATGCGACGCTTTGGAAGCCTTTTCCACGCGAGGACTCCCATACAATATGAGTATCAAAGCCTTCTTCCGAGAGGACCAGGTTGGTAATACGACGGACTAGGTCAGCCCGAGGACCGTTGATGGCATGCATGCGCTCAGCTGGAGTGAGGGCCATGCCGTTTTGGACCCGCTGGATGACGACGACACCACAGGATTGGCAAAAAGGAAGGAGGAAGACAAGAAGAGGCATAAACTTGGTCAACAGGAAAGAACATTGAAAGGGAAGCAAACACGCACTTGGAAAATTTCCCGTTCCTGTTCTCTTGTAATGGAGTAGTACTCGGCCACTACCATGCCCGCGCCTTTAAACTTCTTCTTCATGTTCTCTGACATCACCTTTCGGCCTGCTTTGCCTTGAGGATTACAGTACCAATATTTGACCCCCGAACGCCTGGGAGTGGAAAACAAGAACGCATGAGGGACTGAGGAGGAAGACGATGGATATATGAAGGCTTACGAGTCCTTGACTTGACAAACCACAGCGAATTAATGTAAGGTTTGAAAAGGAGAAAGCACAAGACGTACACGGTATCTGGTTGAGTCGAAATGAAATGAAAGAGATCAGCGATATAATGGCGAGGAAGAATGCTGGTCAGACCTCTCCGTCCATGAACCTTAAAGCAGATCATGAGGAAGGGATAAGAACGGGAGAAGGAAGTCTACTGACCTTTTGATAGATGACAGCCTTTGTTTTCCATCAATGCACGTTTTCTGATCGTTGGATGGATCCACAGCTGCCGTTGACTGATCAGCGGTGACGCAAAGTAAAGGTCATGTACACATACCAAACAAGACAGGCGGAACGAAGAAATTGTGATAGAGACTGTCTAGCAAATGGATTTGCTTCGCGTCTGTCCACACAACCTCTGCAAGAAAGGATTAGAACCGAGCAGCTACCATTCTGGGCCGGCAGATACCTCGTTGATAGTCAGGTTCAAGATTGATAGTTTCTCCGCATATCTCATCTACGCGTGAAAGAAGTAAGTCCGCAGCTAAACTTTTCATGGAAGACGACGCACTGTACAAGGCCTCCGCAGTCAGAGTGCGCGAGTTGGGAGCCCGATCCATATAACGCTGTATGTTTTCTTCCTTTCCGGATTTGGGTTTGACGACTCGTTTCGTCGTCGAGCCTGAGTTTGTTCCAGTCTTCTTTTGCGTGTTAGCCGAGGGCTTGAGTGCGGGAACATGCTGAGCAGCAGCAGGAGGTGGTGGAGGTAGCGGAGAGGGTTGAAGCTGATCTTCATCGTCATCTGAAAGAGATGTGAGCTCGGAATCCGAGTCTGACGGACTCATTGCTGGACGAAAAGGAGGGGAAGACGACGGGAGGGGGAAAGAGGTTGGTCAGTCCCGTGACTCACCTCATTGAGCCAAAAAAACGCGTTCGCATCCTCTTGTCTCGTACCACGACTCCCCACAGCGCTTTTAAACCTCCAGAGTCCTTTGTCTTTGTCCTCGCGCTTGGAATGAATAGAAAAGGTAGGGTTCTCCTTTTGGCATCATTCTGTTACATAGCCGATAGTTCACGCGGATCACTTCCTTACAGGAACAGTACTCCCACTAGTATATGTTGAATAGAAACAAAAAGACACTTTGTATCCTTATTTCAGAATGATGGCGAGAATCCATAGGCTCTGTTTGTCTTCTCTTCTCGTCGCTCGATGCGCTCAGAGCCTCGGAACCTCTCACTGGAACCATCTTCGTCATGACAACAACATGACAATCTCCTAGATCTTTCGAGAATGATCAGGGGTAAGACGTTACAGGTACACTTCGTTATTCTGGTCATTCATGGACATTTTCTGTCATTCATGCGGATGTGTCAACACATTTGTCTTCGTCACTCGATCGACGGTAAAACACTTGCTACACTCTCGGATGGCTTTTAGGTCCAAACGAGAGTCACCTCTTACTGTATTAGCTTGAACTGGATACATCGAGATGGTGCACCCTATATTTATTAGGTTAGGTTTAGTTACTATGAACATTAAGAGAATAGTCCATTCGATAAAGGAAAGCGCTGGAAAATGATGTATATGAAATGAGGGGACATCAAATAAAAGAGCGAGCATGATGAATATCCATAGAAACATCAAACAAAGTCAAGTCGGTGAGTAGGAATTCGAAAGTCCCGAAGAAAATCCTTCAAAACTAAGCCCATGGTTGCTAAATAACGAAAGTCTTCAATATCAGCGACTCGGACGAGGTAAGCCAAGGACACAGTAAACATTTACTTACACACTGCTTACTACCAATATCACCAGTCTTCCTAAACTCATCCACAACCTCGTCATCTCCTTCCCCGCTAATCACATCAAATGTCGATAAAAGACCACCAAGTGGAACGCCATACGTAGCCTTGAAAAGCGTGAACCCAACCGGCTTCGCGACTCCGAGTCCCGTCCACTGCTCCATCTGGACAGTCTGCTTGATCAACTCATCGACGATGAACCCTTGCCTCTGTTGCTTGATAATGACCTCGAAGCGTACAGGTTTATCAGCACGTTCGTCGCGAACGGCAGCTACGATAGTCATGTTGCGTTTACTGGTGTCTCCTTGGAAATCGTCTCCGGTTATGCAGGATTGGGGTTCCAAAAAGATGACTTGGTCTTGGAGAGGAAATCCACCAGAGCCATTGTTATCGTAAGTTTCGGGATCGGAAGAAGCGGAGGTTTTTAACGTGACGTTGAACTTGGAAATAGATGTCGAGGCGGGGATGGATGCGTTGAATTCGAAGAACTAGTATAGAAAAGTCAGTAACATCCATGATAACTGCAATGGTAAATGACCGACGTTCCTTGAAGCTTTCAACCGAATTACCACCGAAACCACCTTGGAATGTTGCAGGCCTGGTTTGAATTGTACAACCATCGCATGCGGTTCTGTTTCTGTCGGCATAAGGCATACTGACGACCCAATTTTCCAACCCAGCGCTATTCTTATCCTTCAAAAGGACTCGGATGGAACCTGTGAAAGTGATGTTGCCTGGAATATCGCAGAAAGAAGAATCAATGAGGATAGTTGACGAAAAGGAAAAGTTCGGAAACGAACCACTTGGTGTCAATCCGATCTTGGGATTGTTGGGTTTGATAGGATAAGGTGTGATGGGATCGCTGAGTTTCACGGAGGATGGAACAGTGTCCATCATGCGCTCGAAAACGTGGCCACACATGGAGCTGAACGCTTTTGGATCTTGAAGGTAGTTCATCGTGATGTTGCTGTCCGCGACTGCGATGTAAGGGAAAAAGAGTTCAGAACAATGTCTAGGCTTGTGAATATGACTGAAGATACGCACGGAACACACGCTTGTCCGAATTGGTCGCCTCGGGTCCTACTACGAGCGGATTGGACGTGTTGCCATGGATATATTCGACGACAAGCGCATTGTCGAATTGAGCTTTGGTACTATCGAAGGGCAAAAGGTCGGTTTCGTTTTGACGGCCTGGACCCGCGATTTCGGGAAAATCATTCCCATGGACGACACCTAATATGAAGGACATAATCATGAGCTCTCAAAGAGGGACGACAGGAAGAGCTTACCGAGAGTGTGCCCACATGCAACCTATCGAGTTTCTTATCAGAACAGAGAAAGGATTCTGAAGTGAAAAAAAAAAACGTACTGAAGCAATCATCTCCGTAACATTGAACCCAGCAGTGGCAAATCTCTCTTTCATCGTCTCTGTAGAGTGTGTCGGCCCCGGTACTCCAGACGGCCCAGCCTCAGTCGCATCTATCCTACCAGCTCTAACTTGCACAAGAGGACCACCACAAACTCCCAAAACGGTATACGTTCCCAAAGCAGTCAAATCCGCCATAGAAATCTTGCGTGAAAAGAGACTACTCAAGAACCCATAGGTGACGTTGAAAGCCGCAGTACCTTTATTTTCCGGTCTATCCATTTCGTATAAGAGTGAAGCATCGAGGCCTCCGGTACCTGCGCTGATGTCGGCGGTGATCATGTCGTGGAAGAGAGTCCGGATCCAGGATGCTGAGCCTTGAAGGTTGGAATTTCCACCGGAATTGAAGGAGCAGGGATTGACACCGTCAACGATACCACGACGCGCATATCCGGTTTGAAGGTACATAATATCCTCGAATTCATCGTAGGGCGAGGGCCAAGTGAGGTCGGCAGCCTTTGTGAGGAGAGGGACAGTAGCAATAGCGGAAACCAGCCATGACTTCATTAGGAGTGAAATGTGCGGAAGAGAACGAGGAGGAGGAAAAGAAAGGGAAAGAGAACGAGGACGGAGGAAGGGAAGAAAGGGCTGAGTTTGCCTTTCAAACTCTTTATTCAAACTCTTTAAATAAGTATAAGCTTTGAACAATTTCAAATTGCCTTTTAAGGATGGATCTTCCTTTTTGAGAAAATCATTTGTTCGTGTTTCTTTACCGCTACTCGCTAGTATGGAAGCCGGAGCGAAGCGACGGCCACCTCACTTGTATGTAATAAATATTAGATAGCCGAGACACTCCGCAGAAATGCGGTGGTCAACTACAATATTGTGGTGACGGACCGTCGAAACTGAGGACAAATTCGAGTGTTTCGCAATAGGCGACATTACTACAGTATATGTAAGGTAACCAATGTCTTTCTAGTATTACTCCAGTTGAAACATCTTGGAAACATCCGTCAATATCATACAAGTCATCGTAGAGTAGTCCAGCCTAGAAATACCCAAACATGTCCTTCTCATACTCCTCACGCGTGGACACTTTCCTCGAGTCTACTCCAGACATCTCTAGATCTCCTTCTCTTCCCGTAAGCGGAAACTTGGGTGGAGGGATGGCAGGTGTAGGTGGTATCGGAGGCAAACTCGGTGCTTGCGACGTCAACTTTGAAACAGAAAGAGATGAATCCTGTGTGCGTATGACGATTAGCCCTAAGCCAAAGTAGGCCATAACGGTGAGAGAACCCCGTCATGCAATAATGGTCAAACAATACTCACATTAAGATCCGTAGCCGTCACCGACGCGACTAGAGGAGAGCTGGGAACTGGAATAGTATGTAACGATGCTGAACCAGGTCCTGAAAGGATAACACTCGAAGGATTGGGCAAATGCTTTAGTTGCGATGGTTTCCTCGATGGTGATCCTGAGCTCGACCCAGACCCAGACGACGACCCATTATACACATGAGGAGACATCTCCGCTCTTCTGACAGCTGCTTGAGCAATAGCTACAGCACTGGAAAGCTGAGGTGGTACAGCACGAGCTGACACTGATGAAGCTTGGGTCGTCAAAGTTCGGCCTTGACCCTTCTGACCCCCTTGACTCCTGGATTCACTGGGTTCTCGTGAAAGTGTAATGTTGATGGGAGCCGAGCCAGCTGGGGGTAATGCAGGCATAGCGTCCCTATCTCTCTCGCCTCTGCTTTTACTCCTCTGCCTGCCTCCACTCCTAGTATCGTCACGAATCGGCTGGGGAGACCGAGAGCCACCAGCACTTTTGGTTCCACTTCTTGACAACGACGAAAGTCCGTGCCGAGTCCCATTAGCACTGGTTGACTTGGTGGGAACACCCGCTTCAACATTTCTTTCCCTGCCCCTAGTCCTCCTCAAACTGCTCCCTCTCCCTCCACTCCACGCATTCTTCCCACTCCCAGCCAACGGCGCAGACGCTAATCCCAACGCCAAATGGAACTTCTCATACCTTCCCTCCCAACCCCTCGGTCCCTCAATCTGACTAGACTCGACACTCATATACCTATCCTCATCACCCTGCCTTCGATGACCATGTCCAGTGCCCGTCGAATGAATATCAATCTCCTCAAACTTGCCTCCAGACTGCCCAGACGAAGCTCCAGACCTAGGGCTACGGTCATGATCCTTACCAGCACCGTACGTGACATACGGATCTACACGAAAATTTCCTTTATCCCCAGGCGCACTCTTCGTCATCCAAGACCAATTTCTAAACCCTCTCCAAGCCAACTGTGCAGCGCTCCAGGGACCTCCAGATCGAGCAGAGCCGGTTCCTCCAGTTCCAGGTTGACTTGGATTGGTTTTACCAGTACCTATCCCCATCATTCCGGTTCCCAATCCCGTCTGAGGAGCAGTACCGCTACCAACAGCTGTGCCCGAGCCAACGACGCTACCCGTGTGTTGTTTCTCGTTGATAGACCGAGCTGTACCAGGTGCACTCCAAATTTTACGAGATGCTGATGCCACGTCACGAGAAGACTTGCCGTTACCACCACTGCTTTTGTTGCCAGGGCTGAAAGACCAACCGCTGTAGCCTAGTTCTGGCTGTTCAAAGACGTCGTATTTGTTGTGGTGGCGGTGACCGTGGTGTTGACCGTGGTGACCGAAGGTCCAATTGCCGGATTTAATTGCTTCTTGGCGACGTCGACGGCTACGATAGATAAAGTAGGCGACGCCAATGAGGAGAAGAACGACGAGCACTGGAGAGGTACCAAAGATACGGTCAGTATAGATTTAGGGAAGATATAAATGTGATAGGAGAGAGTAAAGAGAGGTAAACTAAATCAACGGCACTGACTACTCACCTGAAGTAACCACAATAGCTGCAATAGCACCTGCAGAAAGAGTATCGTGACAGGTTACGTTGCCTGAGCTGCATTTGCCAACAAATCGTCAAAAACTCTGCTTAAAGCATCATTCCAGAAACTTACTCATCGGTCGCACAAACTTTCGCAGCAGCAACACCTTGAACCACCGAAGGTGATAGCATCCAAAGAGCAGTGCCTGAGACGATAGCGGACCAGTTCGGTGAGCTGCCGATGGTGCTTGAATTGGGGACGGGATTGGAACTGGAGGAGGACTGCGGGTTCGAAATCTCTTGACGTGGCGAAAGTCGAGGATACGCTGAAGAAGAGAAGAGTCAGAACAATACAATTGGTATAAAGATGAAAGACATACCAGAATCCCAAGATGTATTCGCTTGAACCCGTCGCAAAGCTTCTCCACCTGTATATTCGGACTGGGCTCGTCTCCCGCCATCCCCAGAGTAAGACATAGATCTACCAGCTACACCAAGACCAGGGCGGGAACGGGAAGGAGGGCTGCCAACCACGTGTGTTCGTGTCGTCGTGAACCCATGCAGCGTACTGATGACCAGAACTGGGACATTCATAATGCGGCGTGGAAAGGATTGAAAGGAAGGAAGGAAGGTCAGGTCGTCGACCAGCGATAAACGAAGTCTTGACACGGGTGGTGTACGTGTTAATGGACGTGATACTGCTCAGCAGCACACGGGTGGTCACCAGGACACTAAGGGGATTAGGTCGCTGTCAAAGCGATTCGTTTCAAGCTTTCGCAGGAAGGGGGTTTATTTAAGAGGGTCGCGGAATGCGCCAGACGGGGTAATAATGTAGGGCCAGATGGGTAGGCGGTGTAAAAGGCGCGGCCTGATCTCCAACGACTCCTCAATGCCAGCGAATGACGGTCACGAACAGGCCAGAATAGCCACTGGTGTATGGATAGTGCATAAAAACCCCAGGACAGGGATGCACATGCGCAATGCCAAGCAATACATCACCATGAGGACGATGATGGATGAGTCTCAGCAAGGGCTCAGTGGGATAATACGGGGAAGGCTTCGGTCCTGGAAAGGTCGGTTATTGAGCGTTCTTCGCTAAGCTAAGAGGCTATTCCTATGCAAACATTATCTGGCTACTCGCGGTGACGATTAGATATGCCTTGCGCATGCTGCGACTGAAACTCACCAGTTCAAACCTCGAGCACAGCAACGACATCCTCCGTCCTTCTACGTGGCAATTTTGGGCACACGGGTATGTTGACGAGTTCACTGCAGTTGCTTCATCCGCGAGCCGCAGAACCGCACTGTTTGAAGGATAACTCTACTCTAAACTTGCTAGCGTAAAAATTTGACGTCAGTATGCTTTGGAGGGCGGAAGGAGATGGAGGAATAGTCAAAAGTGCCAGGGCACGCTTTCGAACAAAGTGGTAGGGCATTTGAGGGAGTTGGAATACCATGAGAACCCTCTTCTGGCAAATGGATGCTTCGACGACGACGACGAGAGTAACACAAGAATTCCCACGATCTAGACTCCCCAACCACATCATCGTCAACAACAAGTTTTCAAGCTCTGGGACTGGTGTATGCTGCTATATGCAACTCACTAAGTCTGGTGCACAACGGAACTAGCACTTGACGCGTACGGGTCTCCCAAGTCAATTGCGCTTTCTGGCTACAACGTCCTTACTCAATCTGTACGCAAAGTTCCTTCTCCCGAATCCCGAAATGGCCAGCCTAGAACGCTGGAAAAGCATAATACCAACGAGAAGCTACAAACGTTGTTAACTTGTACCGAACCATCCTCTGCGGTCTTCTGAGACGTCTTGTAAAGTTCTACATGCTAGCTTCCATGTCTACGGTTACGGTTAATCCTTATGGGTAACCTACAAATCTCCGCGACTTCTTGCTTTCATACAGGTGAAATCCACTTGCGCAATCGTATAAAAGCCGTCCTCGACACCGGCTTTTTCTTTAGAACATAGCTTCATCGATTCCTACACACTCTCTCGTCAATTCTACCATGGTTCGCATGTTTACCTTCTTCCTTGCCTTCACTTCTCTCGCTGTGACAACTTTGGCCAACCCTACTGCTAGCAACGACGTCTATCGACTCGTGCAAGACATCAACGGTCCTTTAGCATCCGACCTACACAACCTCAATGTCGGGATCCAACAGGCTCATCCCATCGACGATGATGTATCTGTATGTGGTAGGCTTTGCATAATGACCTGAAAATTCATACTGACTGAGTTATACCATTGTCATTCCAGCAACTTGGTCACCTCGCTTCGCAACTCTGTAACGACATCAACAAAATCCATTCTTCAGTTGACTTCAATGGGGTATATATCTAATTCTCATCGTCTGCCAGACAACTGACGTCTCCTTTTACTCATTTTCTCCAATTTCCCTTATACGACAGCAAGGCATCTCCGACGAAGACAGTGAAACAGTTATCCAAGCCCTCAACAGTACCTGCTTCCCAGAATTTGATGAAGCTCTTAACACCATCAGAAACAGAGCTGAAGAATTCGTTGCCTACAGAGAAAACATCAAGCAGGTTTTGTTTGATACCCGCAGCTGCTTCCAATTCCTTAACATGTATTTTTTGGGCATTTACGCTGTGAGTGTCCCTTACCTTAAACCTTGCAGGTCGTGCGGCAATTTTCGCTGACTCAAATACGATTTCGCTCTCGTAAACGATAGCCAAGCCGTTTGGGTGAAGCGAACCGTCTGGCTGACAGCGTCAGTGCCGACTTACAAGCGGCCATTGCGGCCTACAGCTTCTGATGGTACATTGCCCGAGTTAATGTTAGTAGGCTAGCACAATGTTCAACTTTGGCAGTCCATCTTATTTAGTAGCGAAATCCGACTTTGACTTTTCAGAAGTTTTCTGACCACCGGGTAACCGCTATAATATGAAAGTAACTGAGTAGTGACACGAACGGTCCTACAGGTACTCTACTATTTTCCAGAAAAGCACACGTTGAGGCGTTCTCAGGAATTGGTTCTGCGAAGAAGTCAAGCCAAGGCGTCCTCCAAATCTAGAGCCTTTTTAGGAGGTGGCTGTGTGATGTGCTCCTATGCCAGAACGACGGCATCTTTTGGCATCGTCCTCACATTTAGGAGGCTAGAAAGCCGGAGACGAGATGTAACGGCTCTAAAATATAGCCGTGAAGGGTGGTGAGTCAATCTCTTCTTGCTTCGTGCCCAAATCTCCAAATAAACCCGTTCTATAACAGAGAATACGAGGTACAGGGTTCCATGGGTCCGTGGGACACCGCACTCCTTGGTACATTTGACTCGGAAGGGGTGTCCCTCTCAGGTATTCCTCTCGGACATTTGACAATGAGCTAGATTAGCAATCTATTTACCTTTCTATGAGAAGTCCGAAGGTATTTTACCTATCTACTATACTAGAACTATGAGGATCAAGCTAAGATTGTACAAAATAGCTAAATAACAAACGAAAGATGCAATCTGACCTTTCTATTTTTTCAACACAAGTAGAATACCATGTAAGGAATACATACTGTAGCAAAACAGAGCTCCGGAAAGAGGAGGGATAGACGAAAGGGACTCGAAGTACATCGTGCTCGGGAAAGGTGTCACATCACGCTTTCCTAAAGGAGAGACAACCCCAGAATGGAAATGCCGTGCTCAAGAGTCGCAAAAACAAAATCGCGAGTCGCGACACGCAACCGGCAGGATAAACATGAAAAATTTTCCTTCCCAATCCTCGACATGGTAGGCCGTGCCAAGTCCCAGGCCGTCAAGAAGAACATCGCATCATATGAACTCTCGGAGCTGAAAAAGAAGGCAGTGCAGAGATACCTGGATGAGTTGGGAAAGCCCGGAGGAGAGAAGAAGCTAGGTCTTCGAGAAGTCTGCCGAGCCATCTCCGATGACCACTTCGAGAGGACAGGACATCGCATTGCATTAAGCTCGACTACTCTTGCACGACATGTGAAAGGAGGCCAAACTATTACGGAATTCAATGCAACAAAACACCACCTTACACCCGAAGAACAACAAAAGATTGTTAATTTTGCTGTCGAGTGTGGAGACCGTGGGTTTCCCCTCAGTCCTCGTAGGATCAAGCAGCATGCTGAGCATATACTCAAGTGCAGGCTGGGGTCTCTAGCACCGGAGAAGGGTCTTGGGAAGGACTGGGCCACACGCTTTATCAACAAGCACCATGACGAGCTGGGGAGATATTGGTCTCGACCTCTCGATGACAAACGCGGTTGTGCTGTTAATCCGGTCACAAAGGAGGAATATTTTAATCTATTGAAAGGATGTCGCGAGAAGTACAATATACCAGATGAGTTGGTGTATGGTGCTGATGAGAGTGGGCTACAGACAGGGATAGGAAGCAAGGAATACGTTATAGGCAGGAAAGGGGCATCTATAGTACACCAGCAACGCAGTGGTGACCGAGAAAACATCACCGTGCTCCCTACAATTTGTGCTGATGGTACTTGTCTTGCTCCGGCAATCATCTTCAAGGGACAAGGCTACCAGACGAAATGGCTGCAAAATAATCCAATTGATGCAAGGTAATGTCAGCACCGTCAAGTGCACCAAATTAGAACTCACCACTTGCACAGGCTCTCATACTCGAAGAAGGGATACATTGAAGGAGAGATCGGAGTTGCATGGCTGGAAGACTTTGACAAACAGACCAAGGGCAAGGCAGCAGGTCGTGCTCGTCTGCTTCTGGTTGATGGACATGCGTCGCATTACACCCATGGCTTCCTCAAGTATGCCCGAGAAAATAATATCCATGTTCTCTGTTACCCCTCGCACTCTACCCACGTTTATCAAGGCCTCGATGTAGTTCTCTTCAGCCCACTGAAGAAAGCTTGGAGCTCTGCCTGAGATGACTATGAACGGCGGGGTTACAAGGTCACAAAATCAAACTTCTTCGCAGTCTATGCAAAACCACATGTCGAAACGTTTACGTCAGACAACATCAAGGCAGCATTTTGAGAAACCGGCGTCGTACCTTTCAATCCTGACAAGATAACGGCCTCCATGATGGCAGCTAGTCTGGAGACAACAACTTCCAGTCGACGTACTATGCCTCTCGGCCTCACAGCCTCTGCGAAACATGTCTCAGGTCTCATCGCCAGCGAAATAAAGAAACACCAATCAGATGAAAACATACCTGCATCGGCCTCAGGTAGTGACTCTACAGCCACACCTTCCACTCCACCCATAAACACACAACCTCTTCCTACCACACCTGTTCGAGTAGCCCATACTGTTTCATGCCTTGCGTTATCGCCCTCTTTCGAATTTCTCATATCCACCCAGCCGCTACACTCCACCTCAGTCCCTCCTCCTTTGGTCACGACATTCATATCCCCAAACAAGCGTCGTTACGAGCAACTGCTGGCACAAGGGCCACAGACAGAGTACGAAGCTCAGCTCCAGGCCGCTGTTCAAGAACTTGAAAATGCCAATGCTGTGCAGAAAGGTGTCATGACGGGGCTTCAAGCACAGTCTGTCCTACAGGACCAGTGGGTGCAGAAGGTGCAGGGACAGTTGGAGGATCACAATGAAAACAAGACAAGGAAAAAGTCACAACGTCTACTAGCTGATGGCCGTGCCAGGATGCTGACAGATGATGAAATGTTCCGCCTCATTGAGGATGCTGAGAATGCAAGGTTAGCAGAGGAAAAGGAAGCAGAGGAACGGAAGGAGGGAGAAATGGCTTGGAAGGAAGAGATGGAGAAGTGGGACACAGAGGAAAAAAAGAGAACTGCGAAGAATGCCTTGAGGCTGGAAGATTATGAAAAGGAAGTGAAGAAGTGGATGGTGGAAAAAGACAATGCAAAATATGAAAAGCGACGGCCACGTTGGAAGAAACCTACCAAGCCCACCTCGAAGAATGATGGCCTCCTTCGAGCTACACCAAAACCCAAAAAATCTGACTTCGTCAAGTCAAAGACACGGACTCGGACCACTGGCCCTCCTTCTAATCAAGTGGCACCATCTCAGGCTCAGCAGAATAATGATGGAGGGAGTGAGGATAGTGATGATAGTGATGAAGGAGCAGATGTGAACGGCGACGTCAACGACAGTGATGGACACTCAGACGATGAATAATCAATAGAACACCTTGTATTGAGTACTACAAATGGTTAGCTCTATTCAGTCGTCAGTTCGTATCCTCGTCCTCTTCGTCTTCAGTATCCTTGTCCTCTTCATCTTTAAGAGCCAATTTCCGGCTCACAAGTTCTACAAAGTTGAGAGCATCCCGCATGCTAGAGAGCTGCCTGTCCACTCCTCTTATTGTCCATGCGGTTTCCATCATTCGTTCTTTGTAATCACTGAATAGAAGATCGTGCAGAAGCTCTGCCCCTTCGATGAGGGTGATGGCGTGTCTGTAGCACTGATCACCATGGGTTTCACGGACTGGACTAGGAGTGTCTGTAAAGGCAATGTAAGGAAGAGAACCGTAAATTGCATATAAGTTATAACATACCTGGATAAAATGGATATTCAGGACTCGCAGAATGAGATGAGGTGCAAACACGTTTGCGTTCAGGGGTGGAGGGAACACTGCCGCCAGTACGTTTGGACATTGGTAGTGGCCAAGATGTCAGTCCGCCTTTGGATCGCAATAGGCGAGATAATCGGATCTGCCCTAAAATGGGAATCACAGCTGATGTGACAAGTGTCCCAAGGACTCAAATTCAGCCGATAAGAGGATTTCTTAATAGATTGTCTTCATCGGACACATTGTCCCTTCCAAATGCTTAGCAGTAGTAGTCAAAACTCATCTAGAGATATTTATCGTGGTGCTTGTCAACTTTGTTCGTCCGAAAACTCAGTCTCCTTCAATTCCGGACCTCTTCTAAATTTCGGTGTATCAAGGACCCATGGAACCCTGTAGAGACAAAGTAGGCGTGTGAAGCAATGGTAAGAGGTAAAAAGACTAAGGAAAGCGTAACCGACTGTGTAGGTACTTATAGTCCGGAATAATATAACTCCGTAATCCCGAGACTATCCGATGACCCGTTACACGAGAAGAATGCTAAACGCTGGCTTTGCACCACCACTAGATGAGGTTTTCTTTTCACACATACTATCTTTCGGGTAGTCTCGTGAAACCAGATTGACGATACCCACTATGTGTGTATGTAGTAGGCGGCAGGCGCTATGTGGATCGTTGAAGAAACACTCGGAATTCGTTGTTTGATTGCGTCCAATTTGTCGAGGACAGTAGGAAATCTCCAACTTCAAGCCTCAGGTGTATGATCAGAATACGAGTTCAGCAAGCTGCGAGCGGTGCCACTAGATTTCCCTTGTGGATTTACGACCTTCACGGATCCAGGATTCGCGCTAGTCTTCAAACACTTCAGGTTACTTCACGAAAATGACTGAATGAGCCAGACTCACTGCGGAGCGAATATGCCAAAATAACTTCCTCGTTCTTAACCGGAAGGCCAGTTACTGGAAAAATGCAGAAGGGGCGGTACACTACTCGGTCGCGGTAGGATGCAACGGGCAAAGTGCTGACTAATCCACCAAATTTTTCTGTTTTCAATGATTTCTCGAGTGCAAACAAGGTGGTCTAGTGGCCCCTACGAGCCCGTGGAACTGTACTGGTAACAATACTGGGCTCTCATACATCGACAGGCAAGCTAGACGCGATGACCCACCTTTTGGCTTGGAAGTTTGTTTACTGTTCCTCAGCATAGCAACGGAATCTGAAAGAGTTGGGACAGAGGGGACGAGCTATCACTAGATTGCTCACGGGCGTGCTGGGGAGTAGATTGGTCTCGGTACATTAGGGCCAGGTATGCTTTCCGTCCACTACTTTCTAGCCGTACGCTCGTAATACTCTCACAGACACGACCTTTCGTATAAAAACCTGGTAAGATGCAAATTTTCTCTTCAGAGTTTCCTTGCTTCGTGTCTTCACCTCCATCGTCATCATAGCAACTCTTGTTGTTCCCAGCTTCGTTAACGCTCAAGGGCACGCTCCTCAGAGTGCCAGTGCCATTGTGGAGTCCATTAGCGGTCCTGTCACCACCGACTTCCGGTTTCTTGGGACTCTGTTCGGCCAGCGTCAGCAGAACGCTACGTTCGTCCATGTAGGTTGTCTCAGATCATGAAGTTTAAAGTGCTTACCGCAGACTCGTTCCCTTTCTAGCAACTCGAGCACATCACTGTGCAATTATGCAACGGCATGCACCACACTCAGAACTTGGCCGGGCATGTCACGGCATATACCCATGCGTTGCCTGACGGAACATTGAACTAATATAGTGTTCTCATCTCTATACAGGGGCGTCTCTCTTCCGCCGACAGTGAAGATGTCGTTCAGGCCATGATTTCAAGCAGGCCACCTATTCACGATGCTCTTCATAGAGTAATTGGTCATGCTACCGGATGGAACAAGAGACCTCTCATCAGGATGAGTCTCAACAAGATGCAACGATGCTTCTGGGATGCTGATGGAGCGTTGAATCGCATCTTGGCTGTAAGTGTGCACCCTTCTTATTCCGCTACTGTAAGTTATTCTGACTTCAATCCTATCACTAGATGGAACGTTTGGAGGCCATTAACCGTATCACTGGCTGCACCAATGCGGACTTTGCAGAGGCACTTGGGGCGTTGGAGACCACTGGAAGTGGTAATCACGGCACTGGCCATGGCGATCATTAAGACCTGGCCGTCATTGAATTGTACTAGACAACGTTGCAGAGATGAGTTGGTTGACCGTCGTTCTACGGATTTCATTAGTTTTGTTTGCTGTGCTACTGTCTTAGTTCTCGTTCTCGTCTTTCTCAGTTGCTAATTCTCGCTGTTATCCAATGTTCGAAGAGAGATCCGGTGTTCTACACGATATCGAGACGGACCAGAAGAGATGGATAGAAGAAGTTCAGTTTCATTTCGTCCCGGCAGAGGACGGACTCGGAGTGCAGAAGTGGGGAAGGTGGAGGGAAAAACTCCAGGGGGACGGAGAAAAATAATTAAGGATATAGGGCCAGAAAATTTTTTAACACCTCCGACAGCTGAACCAACTAACACCCTCGTGGGAATATACTATATATAGAAGGTATTTGTAAGCACGTGTGCGCATTATCTGCCCAAATAAGTCACTTCAACCTCCCGCTACCGTCAAGCAAATTTCTGCTTTGCGCAAGCCCCACATTCCCATCTGTTGGAGGGATATGCGAGCCCTACACATGTCAAATTGTACTTTTTGAAAACATCAGTATCCAACCTTCAACTGTCTCATGACAGGGCTAGCACTCACAAATATTGTCTCACATTGGTCTCGCAGCCTTTTTTGGGCAAGCAATGTCATGGTTTTGAGGATCTGAGGCCTCTTCTTCACTTATTTGCTCTCCACAGATACATGTCATTGCTTTGTACACAGTATTAGTACTTTTATTCACCTGTGGAAGCTCAGGCATGTTACTGGGAGTGTTCGACATGGCACTCAGTACCAGTACTTGCCCTTGCAGACTCAAATTTACCATCAAAAATGGTACTGAAGTACTAGAATTTTCTGACATGAGAAAAATTTTTAAGAGGATCTTGGGCTGAACCCTGAACTAGCTGTATATCACTTGGGTAAATTTTCCCTCCCCCTTGGAAAAACTGAAAAGATGGATTGTGTTTGTCTGTGTTAGGATGTAAAGGTGTCATCGCCACTGTGGCTTTATCACTGTTGCTACGCTCTCAAGCTCTTAAAGTGGTCTTGACGGTCTTATCAAACTATACGAGGATAGCTATGACTTTGAGAAGGGTGACTATGGCTACTAAGCTAGATGGCTGCATTTTGTATGAGCTAGTGTTTTCCGATTCGCAGTAAAAGAGAGCTACCATATTACAGAGATTGTGCCAAAGAGAAGCAAGTGTTTCCTTGAGAAAAATTGTCCCCATTGCCCCCCGCCTTGTAACTTTCATTATACATCTCCACCGCCTACATCCTTGTCTTCTACAGTGACTGTTACTACGCTCTTAGGTTCTTAAGGTGGCCTTGAGAGACAGGCCTCCAAGGTTGAGTGCTGCCAGTGGGAGTGGGAATGGTGATAGCCGGATCTTGATGACGACGCAGGGGTTGCAGTGTAGCAAGAGGCAGAGGCAAGTGAGCGATGTTCAGAATCTCATTTGGCAGGTGATGAGCCCGGGGTTTCTACTGTAGCCTGGGTGCTATCATTCTTGTCCAGTCATATCTCAGATGAAGCCCCTAGCAGCATTCAGATCCCTGATGTGAGACCATACATAACATGCACCACTTCCCAAGAGATTAGGAGGAGCATTAATGGTGGCTGCCCTGATAGCATACATGTCCCAGGGAAGTGGAGCCAGCCTAGATTAGAGAACGCAAAGAGAACGTAGTTGTGTCGAAAAGACTCGATGCGAGTGGGACGTGATGAGAGTTCAGGATGCGTTACAGGGCTTTGCATAATTTTCTTCAGGTTGTGTCCACACGCACTTGTTTATTTGTATTTATGCCTATAAAAGGTAGCCATTTGTGAGAAGACTCCGGGCCAGATCCAACATGTCAGCTGTTGTCATTCCATGTGAGATTTGAATTAGATAACAAATACAAATAAACAAGTGCGTGTGGACGCAACCTGAAGAAAATTATGCAAAGCCCTGTAGCGTGTGTATGAAAATATTCATATTGGCCCATGACCGGTGAGACTCGGCATCTCAACTGAATGACACACTCCCCCCCCCCCTCCCCTCATGGGAATCGGACAGATCTGAGGCCTCTTGTTCCTCCTGGACCCTCGCTGCATCCAGACTCCTTCCTATTCAATATTTTCTCCAATGCATGCACATCTGATTGCTTGTGGAAACTTGAATTACCCTCTGCAACGTCAGGCCAAGGTATCAAGAGTAGACGGATAACATATCCGAGCCATTGGCTGCAAATATTTGTCTTAGTCTCTTTCAAATTCCCATCCGAAGAGATGTATATGTAGACCACATACACCAATAGTGGGAAAACACGGAAATCAAGATCACTAATAGCCACTTGCCTGGTACAAGCCTGGGGTTACTGCAAGCCTGGGGCTACTGCAAGCCTGGGGTTACTGCAAGGAGTCACTACTGTACCTGTCTATTAGTAGTACTTACCTCTTGATGGGATGCTCAAACTCGCAGATAACCGCTCAACTGTGGCTCAAGCACCAAGATCATGATTCTGATTTATGATGTGCTATTCTAAAGCATGATTCAAGAACGTCTCAACCAGTGTGCAGATGATGGAAAGTAATTCACTGCTCCAAACCATTGGCCAGGCCAGGCTGTATTATTTTGAAAATTTTAGAGAGAGATTGGAAATGATATCTAGGCTCTCTGACCTAGCAGTTAAAGATGGAACAAGAATTTTTAAGCCGTGTGTTTGATCTGTTCCTTTTATGTATGCAATGTGAAGGTTTGATATAGCTTGACTTTCGTAACTGTGAGGGCACACATCATGTATCATGTCAGAGTTTGGGTGTCTGTGATCCTGGTGTTCTTCCACATAATTATGATCAAAAGTGTCTGCTGCCTCCAGGTTTAGGAAGCCCTTTCGGAATTCCAGCTTTTAGCGACAACGGCTGTGAGACATTGTTCAAGCTCCCGCAAAAGACACAGACCTATTGCTGAAGAGTATTCCGGCTGCGCCAAGTGATTAGGAGGAGCATTATAGCGTTAGTGGTGGCTGCCCTGATAGCATGCATGTCGCAACGCAGAGGGACTCAAGAAGGGTATTAGTTGCTGACATCAGGGACAGGGATAGCTTGGGGATAGCACTAACCAAGGTTACAGCCGCGATATCGGCAACAGCTGTGAATTCTAGGAATTTCATTCCAAAAACAGAATCTGAACTATCACGGTAATACTGGCAATGTGTCGCATCGCATCCAGATTTCAAAGTCTCACAAGGTAAAGCCATACGAAAAAGATGAAGGAAATTTGATTGTTACATTCTGCTATATAGCTGTTCATTTGTATATGACAAAGAGAATGAAAAAGAAAATCAGCCAGCCAAGCAAGCATAACCAGAAAAATGTTTGCACATGCAAAACAACAAACATCCAACTCCGGGCCCAAGAATCAGACTTGACCAACTCACAAGCACAAACACCATAAGCCCTGATAGCCTTTTGGAACCTGTTGTTGATATGACTAGCAAGAGCTTGCGCTGTGGTCTCACAACTTGGCTGTGGGATAAAGGAGGAGGATTAACGACTCTGGCAGCATGATAAAACAACAGTGAAGAAAGCGTACGGAAGCGACGTTCTCCAATGCACTGGCAACACCCTGGTAAGCCATGTAAAGTTGTTCGAGAGTCTGCAGGAAAAAGGAGGCAAAGGCATGGAAGTCTCCAGCCCTGTTACTGGCAGTGGTAAGAGCTGAATCAAGGTCGGGAACAGTGCATTGGATGGCTTGGATAATGGAATCAGTGTCTTGATCGTTGGCACACCCCTACGCAAATTAAAGTCGGACAACCATTCTATGGGATGCATATACGAGGACATACCCTGAGGCCTAAAGCCAAACCCCGGGTGGTTTGCATATCCACAATAACGGCCTCAGCAGTGCACCTGATTTGCTATAAGCAAGGAGCAGTACCCTGCACAGGAACGACTTACAACAAGCTCCAACCCATTATTGGCGTGTGTGTTAGTGATCTCTATATTGAGGGAATGAAGGTCTCTGGCAAAAGCATCGTTGATGGATTGAAGGAGGGTGGAGACGTCATTACTGGCAGCAGGGGCAGGGCCAAGGTGACAGTAACAAGAGAGGTAATGGTAAGGACAGAGGCAAAGACACGAACCATGATGTTGGACAAAGTAAGTTTACAAGGGTGAAAAGTAGAAGAGTTGAGATGGAAGATGTAAAAGCAAGAGACTAATTCTGAGGAAAGGGAGTGCATTTTGCCTGGCTTTTATAGGTTTGGTTGCCTCTAAAGCTGCAATAGGACTACTGGCATGCACTGAGGGACTCTGAGTCCATGCCTAGCGCACAAGGATTCTGTGAAAGTGAATGTTTGAGTGGGTTTGAGTGACTTCGATGTATCGGCTTGTGTGGGGTAAAGAAAGCTATTCCATTTCTTCTTGAAGGTATGTATCCTCAGCGGATGGTGAGAATCCAGAGAAGCATCTGTGGTAGAAGATGCAAGTTTTGAAACGCCATGATTGGGAGGCTCCTGAAACGGTGTTACCACTACTGTCTGAGGATATCTGAATGACAATGAGGTTCTACGCACATTTCACTGTGAATGTCGAAATGGACCATCATTATCCATTCCAAAAAAACGAATCCAGCCTCCTCCTGCTGGACATTCTCTCTGAAACTTCACATATACACTCTTTTGGTCTCCTCAAGGCATTCTATCAAGTCTTATAGCGGGAAAAGCACTCCTTTTGAGTCTACACTGTCGAGGACGTCAAGCAGTCACTTTTTGCTGCTCCTCCTGTGTTACACAGCCACAAGAATGTGACTTCCATCCAATCACAATGCTTGAATTCTTGCTACAGGCAGTCTCAACACCTCATCTGCATTCCCTGCTGCATGTAAGTCATTTCTTGCTACCTGCACACCCTCCTACACACTCTACACACCCTACATACACTTCTCTCATCCAATACACACACATTCCACACGCAATCCATAACAAAAAAAAAACTAGGCTCTAATGCCTCCAAGCTCTAACGCTTGAAAAATAAATGAAATAAAAAGAACACACAGACAAACATCGTTCTCCCACTAGGCTCTAATGCCTCTAAGCTCTAATGCTTGCACGCATCCTTAGAACTGTGCCATATCCCTACTACTCACTCATTTAGGCTCTAACGCCTCTATTCCCAACAGTCTCTACCTCCTCCACAAAGAAGCCTATTACGAAACAGACCACACTGTCCTTCAATAAGCAAGCCCCTACTCGCCCTCCTCCACAAAGTGGTTCTTGCAGCACTCTCAATCCTTTGGCCCCACCTCAATAAGCAAGCCCCTGCTCACCCTCTACAAAGCGTGGTTCTCATGGGACTCTCGATCCCTCGGCCTCTGCCCTTTCGGCAACCCCAAGACAGGCATGATGACGTCTTGTGCAGGTCTCTACCAAAGGATGACTTCTTTACCCTCTAGCTCTTGCTTTACATACTCTCTAGCTCTCTCACTCTATAATCTCGTACACCTTCTGCCCATACCTCACACACTTTAACATCAGAATGTATACCTTATTTTCTCTTACATCAGGAGCATCAATAATACATTAGCTTCTACTCTGTAATTGTGTACTCTGCTCAATATGCTGGGGGTAACACACACCCTGTTCAATGTCTCCAGCTCTACTTCTACCGCTACCTAATGTTTGACCTCAATCCAATGGCACTCAGTCTTACTCATCGCCATTTACAAAACTAACCATGCCTTGACATCTTTTGCATATGCCGTTTCTCAGCCCTCTTTGTAGGCTCGTGCACACTCTCTTTTACAGCTGCATGATATCCCCGACATGCACCCATTTATACCACACATATAGCTACCAAATCTCTGCCTACCTGTCACTGCCAGCTGGAACCCTGCCTATATTAACTCTCACCCTTCTCCTGTTGCTCACGCACTTGTACATCCTCCTAATCATTTCACACATGAAATCTTGGTGAATGCACTGACAAAGTAATTAGGGGGTTATTTCAACACAAACTTCAAATCCTGTAACCATCTTTTGCGATATTGTCACTCCCAACACCCAACAACCTCCACCAGTCCATGCCAGCCCTGTATGCCCTGCATGTATTTTGCAATCCTTTCGAACTTGCAATCTAGTCACTTCTATTAATGTTTGATTAAACAACAACCATCCTTACCTACCTGGCCATGCATTCTGACAGGTTCAGGATGAGATCTCTGTCCAAATACTCAGTCATATCCCTGAGCACTGGACATTGAGCTTCTTAGTCCACTTCTGCTATACCTTCCTCTCCTCAGAAAAGATCACTATCCATGCTACTGCACATAGCATGTGGATGACCTGCTAAGAACTGTTCTCCTCATATATCAGAAGAGCCTTGAAAAACATACAGATCTATACACCTATGGTGGGATCATTCTTTGTTTGATGCAGCACTACATTCCCACTCGTCTCCATCCACAATCTGCCACAGAGGCCCATTTCTGGCATCTCTGTTCACGGAGCTTGCAATTCTGCCACTTCAATATCATCAAATCACCCTTGCTATGTGCTGCCTTCTGTACATCCTATTGAGAGACCGTATCCACTGTGCCATTGCATTTCAGTTGTAAACACCACCAATGCTTTATATCCTCCATCCCAAGTCACAAAACTCTGCTTCATTTCACTGATCCAATATTATTGGCCCTCACTCCATCTTACACCATAAATCTAATATCATCAAATCCATTCTGCCTTGACTCTCGCTATGAAGTCAATCTACTCAAAATCAATTTCTTCTCTTCATCAAGCTATCATAATCTGCCATCCCACTATAACTGTCCTTTGCATTACCCTAACTCTACCTTCTTTTCATCCTTCACAATCTACACTCAGAATCAATATCTTTGCTCTACCTCACTCACAGCATCATCACAAATTCCACTTCCCATTACAAGCATTCCCTTCTCTCCAGCCTTGCAACTTGAATCCACATTCAATGTCAATATCTTTAATCTACCCCGCTTTCACCCCAACCCTGTACTCATTATTAAAACCCTCTCCTAATACCTTGCATTCTGCACTCAGAATAATATCTTTCTCCACTTCACTCTCAGCTCACCTCAACCTCATATTCTATCAAAACAATCTCCTAAGTCCTCGCAATCTGCACTCGAAATCATAACTTCACTCAGAATCACTCTCAGCTCACTCTCATATTTCATCAAAGTCTCTCATTTCTAGTGTGGTTTGAGCCATTCAAGTAATCCGGGTTCTACGCTGGACAATCGTACACTTGTTCTCCTTCCATCTCAATTTTCAGCACATCATCAAACATGATTCGACAATTCTGATTTAGCTGTGCAAGCTCCTGATCTAATCACTTGCCGTGGGACTACCGTCACAATGTTGACGTGCTCAATTTCATTGGTAAGGGCTTAGAGTAGACGTAGGCCGTGGCAGGCTATACCGCGTCTACACCTGGCATGTTCATAGAGGACCGTGCCATGTATTTCTATCTATCTATCTATCTGCTTTATTCTAAGGGAGGGCTAGGAGTCAAAAAGGAGTCATTTATCTTGGACAGGCCTTAACCATGTATTAGGGAGGTATAGAAGCTGTGAGAAGTGAGAGAACACCATACAGTATGGGTCTTGGCTGATTAACAGAGTCCGAAAGTCGGTACGGAAGTATGACTAGGATACAAATCAGCAATTCGGCTTATGCCCTATAGTGTTAGTCCTAGTGTACTACGTTGAGGAATTTTCCACTTGAAACGTGCATAATGGGAAACCAGCCCGAGTTTTTTTCGAGAAGGAGGAGAAGTTACATGGGTGTCAAGTTAGTGTCAAGACTCAAGAACAGGCCCGTCGCGATGATTACATGTGTTGTCCATGTGACCTTTATTTGTGCAGACATGGTGCTGCCAAACAGACTGCGTTTTTTTACCCTCATGGTCTCTCCTGGTCCCGGCAGCTTCTTGTACGCTAGCAACAATGTGGTATGATCAGATCCGTTAAGCCTGAGTTAGGCTACTGGAACCCTGACCAGCATGATTACAAGACAGCCTTACTTGCGCCGCAAATTTATGGTAAAAACTGGCGGAAGTCGATGAACTAAAGGAACGCGTCAGTCAAGCGTCAGTGGTGAGCGTATTACTACGCACAAAGAATATCTGCCAAGTTCTGATTACATGGATTGGTCAATAAGATCATGTACTTTATTCAAGTTCCGCCGAATCCTTTCAATTTTCAACCCGTTCCATACGGGCTTTTATACTTTCACTCAAGCCCTTCCTTTTTCAGTTCCCCTACTAGCCATCCAAGTCTCTGGTCCCTTCAGGTATTTTACTCATCAGCAACGCGAATATTTCAAGTCTGGCGAAAGTAACTTACTGTGCGATTGTTCACCCTCTGATATTTGACTCTCCTGACAAACCACTCTTCCGCTGTTTGTCCAGGATTAAACGTCTTCATAGCCCATTCCGAATCATTCTCAATGGCGTCATTCACGGCTTCAGCAATGAGAGGGCTCTGATCCGTCAATGCGCGAAGCTGGACGGAATTGCCTGGACGAAAGAAGAAGACGAGGGACCAACGGTCAAGGGTTGATTGTTGTCCAGGAGGTGGTCTGTACCTCGTGTCTATGTGAATATCATGTCCTGATAACGATGCATGTACTCACACCACCCTATGAATATTTGACCTCAGGATTCCGCCGCTGAGAACTGATAAAGCGTCTCCGACATTGCAGATTGCATGTCCGGGTAGTGGCTACAATATGCAGAGTCGGTCAATCAACTTTCTTTTCTATTCAGTATTTGCGTACTCACCCTAACGTACTGCCACTCCTCTACTCCAGGAGGTAAAACTTGCAATCCACCAAGCCGATTATGCAAGAAGCTCAAACTACCAAAGTCCGTATGAGCGCCTATTGCCATCCTATCAGGCGGACGCCCAGCTTGAGCAGGACTCTTGATGACCCGCGTCTCACTTCCACTAAACTCCCCGCTGGCCGTATGCAAAAGATCTAACCTACCCTCCGGTAAGCCGAGTTTATCGTTGAAAACTCTCAGTATAGTATCGTTGATTTCGACGGACTTGCGGACGAAGGGAATGATGCTAGAATTCATTCGGGCGTTGACGGTATGAGGGTATGTTCGACGAGAAGGTTTGGGATAGGAAAGGACGTCATCTTTGGCGATGTTTAAGAATTCGACGGTGTCTGGAGTACCGTCTGCGTTGACTGCATGCGCTCCCGCCGCTTTATAGCTACGCATACTCAAGTCAGGTCCAAATAGCCAACGCTTGACATAAACTCACCCAAAAGATATTCCAGCGTCTCCTTGCTCGAATTTCATTTTCTCTTCTATGGGCAGAGCCATAGTCTCTGCTCCCATATCAAACATTCCATTGACTTCGTCGTCTGCGCCGTGATTTTTCAGGCTAGGAGTGATCAGTTGAATTCCATCTTTCGTCAAAGGCAGTCGCTGGAACGACATTATTCAAGGACGACGTACTACCAAAATCCCAATTTCGTCGCTGCACTCCAGAGTCGATCTTTCTCTCCCATATCCCCAGCTTTCAAAAGTTCGTAGTCGATAATGAGCAGAGCGTGTGTAGGAACATCGTCCGGGAAGGGCGGAAACGTGGGTACAGGCATTATTCGAGATTTAATTGCGTGAGTGGTGTTTGTGAAGTCGATTGAGAGTCTCAGAAACTGAGCGCTAGGCTATGATGCAAAGCGGGGCCTTTTATGTTATTTTAGCTAGTGGGTACCAGAGATCATGAGGCCAGTCTTCGTTCCTCGGTTCGTCTTCAATAACAGGCTGAAACTTAGTCCAGGCGGCGCAATGCATGCCGAAGGCCTCTCGTAGACTGATAGTGAGCGTCGTCGATTTGGGCAGATTGTATGCCTGGGTGGTGATACAGCAGATCACGAGGCCAGGGTTCTTCTGATGATCTCACTCTGCACAGGCCATAATATTCATCAGATGCTCAGAGATGCTACCAATGATCATGAGATCCTTTTCATCGTTCGTGAGTGCTCCGTCCTTGTGACGGTCATTGTCTGAAAGTACTCCAGAATGACGAAATGGCCAAAACACTATTAGCTCTTTCTACTGTAATTAGCACGCCGAAAAGACAAAAATATCCGCTCGACGGATAGATGACATTATTGTACAGATATATCTCATATCTGTACAAAAATGTATTTCTGTACGCCTTTCTACCGAGCGGATATTTTTGTATTTTCGGCGTGTAGTCATAGGCAGCTGTCGGTAGCAGTGTAAATCTATCTATCTATCTATCTATCTTTCGTTGTCCAACTCATGACTGGTTCAAAGATAGATGCCGAATCCTCTTCAAGTTTGCGACGGCCAGAGGAGACAGAAATCGTGGGGCTAGTTTCTCCTCAGTCCTCTTCTTCTAAAGTTCTTGGCGGACGGTCAAGCTGAAAGCCACTTACAATTCAGCTCTAGCATGTTCGGACCTATTTGCCGTGTGTGGGAGCCCAGAATCATTTACCCATTCTATAGATGCGTTTACGCCAAATGTCCAGGGATATCTTTTCGGAAGTCACCCGTGACGGAAGGCATCCACCCTCGTTATCCGTCCAGAGCGGCGGAACTCTTCAACTTGAAGCGTACGTGTCCAGACTCCCTTTTGCCGTTTGCCGGGCTGACGCGTATCGTCCGGCAAGAATGATGTCCGACTGCCGACAATTCTTCCATCTGAGACCTCTTCCCGCCGCTCTTTTTTTCCGTATCGATTCATAATTCATTCCTTCCCTCGTATTCTCCACAAGAAGTCTAGCAAACAATGCATCAAAGATCTCACTTGTGGGAACTCACAGCCACCTACACAAGTGGCTGCAAGTTCTATACAGTAACTACTGCTTGCCGCCGATAAACGTAATGCATTCTGGCAATAAAACGTAGTCGTCTCTATGTCAGAGTGTATCGTTCTTCTGACTCAGCTCAGCAGCGATCTCCTATATGACGTCGACCGCTTCGGAAGTCATCCGAACGTCGAGATATAAAGGCAACCATGGCCAACGACAAAAGCCTTACAGCCTACCAAAGAATCCCCATCCCAGTCTATAGCTACAATGTCCTTTCTCACTCCACCTCTAGCTCCCAAAACCAAACTCGGTCGATACCGCCAACTCAGTCCTCGAGCAGCAATCCACGTCTCGCCGATCTCATTTGGTGGAATGAGCGTCGGAGACGCGACGTGGAATACGTTGGGTGCGATCAATAAAGAAAAGTCTTTTGAGCTTTTGGATGCGTATTATGATAATGGGGGAAACTTTATTGATACGGCTAATATCTAGTGAGTGTGGGCACTTCTGCGTGTTTTTGGACTTCTTCTCTAATCTCAACCATGCAGCCAAAATGGATCTTCTGAGGCTTATATCGGCGAATGGATGGAAAAGAGGAAGATTCGTGATCAGATGATTATTGCTACGAAGGTAAGTATTCAGCACATGCACACTTCTACTCTTTTCTAATACTTCTTCGTCATACCATCCATCCCTTGGCCTTTAATTAACAGTACAGCAACTTCACTCACAATGGCGACAACAACTCCATTGCCCAACGTATTAACTACGTCGGTAACAACGTCAAATCTATGAAATTGGCTGTCGAAACCTCCTTGCAACGTCTTCGTACGAGTTACATCGACATCTTCTACGTACACTGGTGGGATAATCACACCTCTGTCGAAGAGATGATGGATGCATTGCATAATTTGGTTGTTGCGGGCAAGGTGCTTTATCTTGTAAGTGTCTTGAAATTTTGCCTACGTGAACGTTAAATGACATGGCTTCTCCTTTTGCATTTATTACTAGGGAATCTCAGACACCCCAGCTTGGTTCGTCGTGAAAGCGAATGCTTATGCCAAGTCGGTCGGAAAGACTCCGTTTGTGCTCTATCAAGGAGAGTACTCTGTCCTCAAGCGTGATATGGAGAGGGAGATTATCCCAATGTGTGCTCAAGAAGGTATGCTGACTTGCTGTCGTTAAACTGATCAATGTCTTGGCTCATCAATATCTGTCACTTTCCTGTCCTGCTGTCCGTATAGGGTTGGGCCTTCACGTTTGGGGCGTCCTCGCCGGAGGCAAAATCCGTACCAACGAGGAAGAAAAACGCCGTCTCGAATCCGGAGAGAAAGGCCGAACGACGCCTTGGGATGCAGAGTGGCTAAGAAAACCTGATCAAGTCAAGGTTTGCGATGGACTCGAAGCTGTTGCGAAGGAAGTGGGGGCGAAGAGTATTGGTGCTGGTAAGTCAAATGTCATAGTCGATCTCTTCGTTTCGTTCTTATTGATCTGATCATGATTCAAATGTCATGATGTTCCCTTTACATCATAGTCGCAATTGCCTACGTCCTGCACAAAACGCAATACATCTTTCCCATGGTTGGAGGCCGTAAAGTCGAGAATCTCCTCTCCAACATTGAAGCATTGGATATCTCCCTCACGGATGAGCAGATCAAGTATTTGGATGGATTGAAAGAGTTTGATTTGGGATGGCCGTATAACCTCTTTGTGAGTATGATTTGGTCATGGAATCACAGCCATGGATTGGATGATTCTTTGAATACTCACTATTCTATTTTCTTCTTCTTTCTTTCTTCACAGGGAACTGCTGGGACATACCCAATGCTTGTCACTATCCATGCTACGGTTGATCCTATCCCAAAGCCCTCGCCTATTCAGCCTGTAAAAGGACAGTAATACACACCCTCGAGGAGCTCTGAATATTCTGCAGTCGTGGATTTATGATACGTCAATGTTTGCTCTACAGGGCTGAAGGAAGAGCACTCGGTTGAATCTGTACGGCAGATACTTATTACTTAGGGACATCATTCGTTATCGCCAACACAAACTATCACTTGATGATTAATTATAATCATGAAAGACTTGAAACTCTTCACACTTCCTAGCCCGGGTAATACACTCCTCCCTCCCTCCCTTCATCGAGGTGATTAAAGATGGTTCGAGTTTCGCTCGAACGATCTTCTTGAAAAAATATTGATGAGAAATGTAAAGGATCCATCAGAATATTATGAGTATTATTACTCACAGAGAAGATTACCCTCCACTCAGTTTCAGATACTTCAAGCTGGGGATAATTTGCCTCGAATCTCACACAAATGACATTTTTGTCATTTTGTTGGAAAACTTGGATGCAAGGTTTCGAGAGCGCCATCGATGGGGCTAAGCGTCTCTGTACACGTCATATGGTGTTATGACTGAATTTGGACAGAAGATGGGCATCGAGAGATTACGCGTACGAGGCCCTTTAGGCCGAGTTAACCCATGTCGACCCACCAATTGAGTACCAAACTCTCTCACGGGTTCTAACTTTTACATGCCACCTTGGCAGCGCTCCGAAGTCCCCGAACAGACGCTCAACGACACGTCATTCCTGCCTTCCCTCCGTTGGTATCGATGCACAGGCCCACCAACCAGCACGACGAGCTTCAGACGCGTTTACCTTCCCTCAACAGCCGTCAAAAGTCATCAAGAGCCGCTCTCTGAGACTCTAAATCAATATGGCTACCTCTAATCCAAGGTCATTTAAAGGCGTTGTTTTGCGCAGAGCGATCGCGACCTCCCAAATCTTTTCCACTGGTTCAAACTCCCACTCCTGACAACCGAAATTTCAGTCTGAAATTGGTCTGGACTGTGTACAGTGACTGCTGACGTCGACAACGACGTGTTGAAAGTCCTTTTCCCTCCTCTCACTAACCACCACCATTCCTCCTCTCTGGTTTCTCTTGCTCACGGTCATCCACTTTCTTCATATACACATCAGGAAACTGCAGCCAGCACTACCGTTGAGTGCAGATTTACCTGGATGAAACTGGGTGAGTCTTTGGCGGACCGGTTTCTTTTTACTGCTACTAATAGCCGGTGCTCTCTGCAGAAAATTATACCATGAAGCCTTCTCATCCTGGCCACGAGTATAGGGCTGTGACTATGTCGGTGGATATGGGCACCTAGGTACGTATTCTCTCTGTCCTTTGCTCTTCCGAGTCCGGTTGTCAGATTCCTTCGTAAACTCTCATTAACAATGCCTCTACTTTGACTTCCATTTTCACAGGGCATACTGGACACCAACTCGATGACACCACTACCGTCACGACATCTCATTCTTTTTCATTGCGAGAAGGATTATGGAGAAGGACATGCAACAAGAGACTCCATGTCTGCATGTTATGGAGTTTATTGGTATATTGTGTAGGATGATGAGGGTTCATGTTCCATCCCTTCAGCAAACTTGCGGTTTAACTAGAAGGCCTGCTGTTTACAGTGAGTCATTTTTCACTATTTTCTTTTTCTCTTTTCTCTGTAATACTTTCACCTTTGGTCTCAGTGTCTTCCCATTTGGTCCTTCTTTCTTCTGTTCTTCTTGCCATGGGTGCATCTTCTCTCTTGTCTCTTTTTCCCTTTCATATTGTCACATTTTTCTATTCTACCACTGCTTTTCACTGCTTGTGTGAGCATACATTTGCCTAGTTGTTGCTTTATGTTTCCTGGGATTGACATCTCCATTGTACAACTTGTGTATTGGCATGTACAGTATGTAACAAATATATCATTGTGAGTCCTACTATACTTGGCTACCTATTTAGATGCTCAAAAGCCAATGGGAGGCCTCGTACCTTGCCATGCGAAGCACTGGCCCCTTACCTCAGTAGTAAAAGGGAGATTAGTACATAATGATACAGGTTACACGCTTGTTTCATGAAATTTCTTTAGGAACCAGAACAAGGGAAATGTGGGCGCTGCGCGCGGCACGATAACGAAGCCCAAATCTGGTGTAAAGTGTGGGGTGAATTTTGCCTAGCTGCCGCAAGGTCGAGTTGCCTTCAAGGTGGACCCTGAGCTCCCCTCGACTGCCTTGGTTTACCAATATGGCAACCAAGCTGACGAGTTTTGATGGCCTCAAAACTCGCCCCGTACCTCCATCCGCATTTGGGATGTGGATTTTGACATCCATCTTTTTGTTTTCGACGCGTCTGACATCTTTCTTCCAGAACTTTGAATTAGCCGACTACGTCTTGTGCCGCGACGCGTCACACGGCACGTGCTTTCCTTCTTCCCGTTCCTCGATGTTACGGTTTGCTCGATGTGCTCCTCGTAACGCAAGACTCTTTTCCTCCTCTACTCCGCTACACAGAGTCCGCTATGTCAGATTTGGGTCTCCTCCTCCTCCCCCCAATCCCAACGGCAGCAACAAACACCGAAGCGGCGGGTTCTTCGAGTCTGGGACATGGCCAGTCAAAGTCGGAGGAGTATTCGTTGGATTGGGGGGGTTGTATTATGTATCTCAGTGAGTATACCGTTGTGTATATGAAGGCGGAGATGCTAAGGAGGGTGTGTACGTAGTCTAGAACAAGTAGAGGAAACCGGAAGATGGAGATTTATGAACGTTAGTCCAGAGACAGAGGCTGAGGTGCGTTTCCCCACTTCTATTCCTTCCCCCCACTTTCTCTAATCCCATCCAGGTCGGTAAAATGTCCCGCTCCCAAATCACCCGACAATTCTCCTCTCAAATCCTCCCTTCCACCCATCCCCTCTCTCTCCACGTCCAACGTGTCGTCTTACAAATCCTCCAAGCCAATAACCTAGGCACCCTCAAAAACTCTCCCTTATCCCCCACCCAATCCCAACACCCCACACAACAACACTTCGACATCTTCCCCGACACCTACGGTGCTCCTTCCAACCCCTTCGAGCCTTCATCCTCGCATGGCGTCCTAGGCGGCTCAGGCGGGTACGGCTGGTCCGGGGCTCCCTCAGAAAAGACGGTACCTGATCAAGTCGCTGGGCCACAGAAGGAATGGGAGGTGATTGTAGTGGATAATAAAAAGATTGTGAATGCTGCTGCGACGCCGGGGACGGTGATTGTGTTTACCGGGATACTGCCGGTGTGTAAGGATGAGCAGGGGTTGGCGGCTGTATTGGCTCATGGTGAGTTTGTCGTATTTGGGGTTAGGGAGGTGTAGTTTTTGACGCGTTTTCTTTTTTCTATCTTTTCTTTCTCGGTTGGGTTGCGTTTTGTACCGTTCGTTGATATGGGTATGGGTATGGATATGAATATGGCTGCGTAGAGATTGGACACGTCGGTGCGTCTGCGTCTTGGTCTTATAACTACCCGTACTGACAATCTAATCTCTCTTCTTTTTCTCCCTGCTTCCTCTTCTTTAACCCATGCATCGTGCATTCCCGTCTCTCCCTCTCTCCCTCTCTCCGTCTCTCATTTCCTTGTCCCCCCACCTTTCACCTTTCCGTCTCTACTCGTCTCGTCCAACTATCATATCTCCAACTATCATATCTCTAACTATCATCTCGTATCATATCTCTCGTCTACCCATCTACCCAGTCGCCCGTCACACCGGCGAACGCCTCTCCTCCCAAGTCATCTCCATCGCCCTCACCGTCTTCATCTCAGCTACCCTCGCCTCAATCGGAATTGGTGATTATGGATTGTCAGCTTGGATAGAGGAGGTTGCGGTTGGGTTGCGTAATTCGAGAGTCATGGTGAGTAAAGTTTGAGTAAAGTCGTCTTTCTCTGGTTTGCCTCTAACTTGTTATTGTTACTTATATATCCTATACACTCACACTCACACTCACTCTTGGATAAACGAAATACGATAACCAGGAAACCGAAGCCGATTTAATCGGACTACGCTTGATGAGTAAAGCGTGCTATGAACCTGATGCGTCGCCTGGGATGTTTTCTCGTTTGGGGAGGTTGGAAAGTCAAGGAGGAGGAGCAGGTGCGAGGGTCCCAGAGTTTTTGAGGACACATCCGACGAGTGAGACGAGAGTTAAAGTCCTCGAATCCCATCTCCCAGAAGCGTATGATTTGTTTAATGCGAATCCGGAATGTGCGAAGATGAGAGAGTTTAGGGAGGTTAGTGGGAGGAGTGGGAAGCCGGTTGGGGCGTTTATATGAGTATGAATATGAGTGGGTGGAGTGGGAAGGGGGGGTTGGAGTTGGGGGTTAGGATGTAAAGACTAAAGTAGGTGACAACAAGGCTAGAAAAAGGTGCTCCTACCCTCCTTTAGCCTTTAGTACTTTGTCGTTATGGGTGAAGAGTATACCACAGTAAACTCCCTCTTAATGCATACGTTTTTGTACGACGAAGCCCACTTTTACCTACCAAAGTCCTCTCTTAATGCATAGCTTTTGCCCTCGACCGAGGGGTATGCACTAAGAGGAAGTTTACTGTATATTATATATCTCACCATACACACTAGTAGAATTAGATGGAATGGAACACCACCAGCTCACAATCACCAGCACAAACGATTGTAAGTCAGCCCTGCTAGTTATGGCTGTCTGGAACTCGCCTCTGATGTGGTCACAAAGGTCTTGCCCTGCGGTCTCACGGCTTGGCTGTGGAATAAAGGAGATGAAGGGTTAATGACTCTTATAGCATGATCAAGAAGAGAAAGAAAACATACGTTCTCTAATGCACTGGCAAGACCCTCATAGACAACTCATAAGCCTGGTGAACTATTTCGACAGTGGCCGAAATAAGGGCGCGGTATACACTGTGGGGTCCCCATAGCTGGATTTTCAGACTATCATAGGTTGATATGTCATAATCAACCTATGAACTCTGACATCCTATATCGTAGCTTAGAAACTAACCTACAAATCATGCTATTGTAGGTTACAAACTACCCTACCAATCAACCTATCTCAATGCCCAGAACAAATCATACTGAACCGTAAAAAAAAACCTATCATTGACTGAAGTTCAATCAATTTCTTTAGCGTGTTATTCATCCTGGTCATATAAGGTACGCTTAAGTACACCACTACGATCAAATAAAACCCATCCCCCTTTGTTCCGATTCTTCGCTCTGGCCATGAGACATTGCACACTCTCTATCCCAATGACATCCAACGGACCATAGCCGGAGTAGAAATACATGTCCATTTCATGAAGTGGTTGGGTTTCGTCCAACTTACAGCCACGGATAGCGACAAGGCAAATCTCCTCTCCGGGATCCAGTTTCAACGCTGCGCAAGCTGCGGGATCTGTAAACCAAATCACGAAAATGCGTTCCAATTGACCATAGAAATCCCTCAAAACCATTTTCGGTCTGCGGTTTTTCATTCTTGCGTGAATATCAACATAAGCTTCATACTGTAAGATTTGCATTTTAGATACTTGAGATGACTCGGATGTACTATAAAAAGACTAAAGCTCACCCGAATGAACGTCGCATCTCGACTATCTTCAGCACAGCTACCAACGCGAGATGCATAGATTGTTTCGCCTTCCTCTGAGTCAATTTGTTGAATACAACCCCAAACTTCAACCTGTGCTGATGTGAAATGCTGTCGTACGACTCGAATAGTTATACTCCGAGTGTTAAGTCGAGTTACGAGAGCCGCACATATGCTCGTAGTCAGACCTGCGGAGAGGTGCTGATCAGATGATGATGCTTTCGGTGGGCGGAGAAGCCATTCGGGATCTAGATTTTGGAAATGTCAGTTTGACGCTAGCACTCGTAGTGTAGGAAAGCTACTCACTAGATCGAAGTCGTGAGGATCCCTGAGGGAGAATAACCTTAGGAGGCCCGAGCCGTAATTCTTCAATGACATTATATGCGAGCTTGATTTGCGTCAATTGAGCAATTTTAAGCACATAACGGTCCAGCGAACGATATGGATAACGACGGCTTCTGATGGCAGGCTGCAAGGAGCCACAGTACCGCTCCATCGGGAAAGCCCAGTAGCACCACACAGGGCCCATAGCCTCTATGCTATCAGCAATATGCAGAAGAGCATGAATTGTAAGGGGGCAAGTTGACACACGATCAGCTGAATGCTGGTAGTAGTACCTATCCGAAAAGTAATCACTAATTGGCAAAGGAAAAAGTCATGAGCAAACAGAAACATGCCTTTCGTACTTCTGAACCCACTTGACAAACCCCACTCGGATTTCGTCAACTTCATCAATTGTAATCTCAAATTGCAGACATTTGTTGAGCAATTTGACCAATGAGACAAAGTGGTCGTAATACTTCTTTCCCAGCCTCTTCCGAAGCAAAATGGGTCCGAGGTATAATGTCCAGAAAGACCACATCTCCGCCGAAACATTGGCCTTTTCATTGGATAAATCCGGTACTCGCGCTCCAAAAGTGGAAGGAATGGTAGAACCAGAAGCGGCTGTCTCAGCCCCAATAGCCTGCCACACTGCTTTACTGATTGAGTAACTTTCCGATCCGTCGTCAAGACCTTTGAACTCGCCAGTCCAGTGCAGAATAAGGTTTTTGACAAGGTTCTCCCATATGAGATGCATGAAGTTGTATGGGAATGACGTAGGAAAGATGAGGGAGTCCAGGAAAGATAATGCTGGTATCTCCTTAATGCCATAAGCACGAGCAAGCCTCTCTGCCCCAGCATTCGTAGTTGAAGCCTGGACTTCAGCTGCTTGAGCGAGGAGTTGTAGATGGGTACGTGTAGGAAGGTTGGCTGGATCATAATGTTTTACCGCATCCTCGTCGTCGAGCCATTCTCGGTTCAAGGGAACATAGTGAGTGTTCGAATCAGGACCGACGACACCGAGAATAGAGCACATACGACACGGGGACTTGGCATTATGACCCTTCATGTGCATAAGCATCGAAACCGCTGGAATGTCACCAAACACCACGATAAGATGTGCTCGCAATGGAAAAATGACATTGCTGAGAGCATCATAGGCCCGGACACCATGTGCTAGACGTGCGAGTTCTTCGAGGAGGGGCCACAAGAAGGAGTCGATGTCATGAGGCTTTTTAGGGCCCGGAATAACACCGAGGGAGAGAATGTTTTCGACATGGAAGCGAACATCGGGTGGAAGGTTATAGTTAAAAAGAATGAGTGGCCAGGCAGTCTTCTTGCGGTGTTTGTGGGGAGCGAAACCATCAGTCGAAAGTCCAAGCGCAATGTCACGGTCGTCTTCAAAGTACTTGTGTACCAAGTGCTCCTTATTGACGTGGACATGGCGGTGCAGAAGTTTCCGGTATGTAGAGCCGTCAAAAATATCGGAGACCTTCCCAGCCTCGTGTTTGTGATCCTTTGCACGGTACTGCATTTTCTGGGCCATGGCTTGACTTCGCATGAAAGCCTGGAGACGAGGGATGAGAGGAATGTAGGTAAATTGTTTCCGAGGTTTGCCATTGGGCCGGAATCGTGACTCATGGCAATATGGACAAGCGTCGAGTTCTGCATGGCGCCCAGTGTAGGCACAGCAAGAGTTTGGACAGCAGTCGGATATCCGAGGCTCTACTCCTGATAGTCACTGCGTTTCTCAACAGTGTGGCCAGGCAGCGCTACGCCAAAACTACTCATGTAGGCAACCAATAATCAGAAACTAGTCCGAACGTAGCTATTTCTGGCTACTTTCTGGATTGGCCAGGTAGGCAGACCAAACAACGGCCGCTACGGCTGCTAGCAAACAGCATAGTCATCATTTACATCCATCCGACTTCCTAGGTAGTTGGCATTAGTTAATGCCTGGCCAGGTTCCAATTGTATCTGCCTACGCTCTTACTATCAACCGCTGCTACGGACGTAGTCCGATGAATTTCATTCCTTGCTACTTTCCGATGTCTAAATCAAATACCGTAAATTTATTTCATTATCGCGACACGACGCGACGCGACTTGGACGTGACGCGACACGATATGCTCATATATACATACATCTATTCCCTCTCAAATAGTCAAGATCTCCTAGTCAAATGCCGTAAAATCTCTGTTCATGCAACTGCAATCAGTGCTACACGCACAGAAAATTGAAGTAAAGTGTCATCACCTAACCAGGTACACAGTGGCCTGAATTTGTCCTCTGGCCTGCGGATGTACTCGCCTGTAGCCGACCTGCGAAAAGGCATAAAAGAAGGATTTAATAATTCGGTTGCTTAACTGTTATCGTTCGCACGACATTGATGTTTGGGAGCACAAACCTCACCTTCGGAACTGTCGAGCCTGCTCCAAATACCTCTTCTCTGTCTACTATGCAGACACCACCTCCAAAAAATGTTCCTGGCAGCCAAACGAACAATGGCTTGAGCTTCTCGCCTGTATTCCACAGTCAGAACATGGGCACACCAGAAAATACCGATGCTGAACATACCATGCAGCCATTTATGCAGCCCTCTCATTATGTGCGTGTTATGTTTGCACTCTACATTTCCATAAATGACCTATCGGCTTGTTGTCGACAGGGCCAGGGGACAACCAATCAAATAGGTTTTCCAATGAGCATGTCGATGAGCATGATGGTATGGGATTGATAGGCGTAAACGATGAACTTGCGCTGACGATCTTGAAAAGCAACATCAGGCACCTTCGGGTTTATCATACAATGAGAACGCACCGTTGAACAACTATAACAGGAACATCAATTATAGCTCCCAAGACCTCTTCGTGAGTACTGAAAAACTTGTTCTCTATGTGAGATGTCAATTAATATTCAAAACACTTCAGACGGTTAACAATTCCCTCACCATACCTCCAGCGGCTCCGACTCATCAGATATCGGTGATGATGCAACAGATGCAAACTATGCATAACACCCTTCAGACGACACTCCAGACCCTTACGAAAACCCAGGAGAACTTGGACCGACTCTCTGCGGAAACAACAAGCCGATTTGAGCAGATTGAAAAGCTTCAGCAAGCATCTGAACCACCTACAAGACTTGGTGGCGCTGAGAGGGAGCCGTCAAGTGGAAAGGTGAAGAAAGGAAGGCGTAAGGTGCAGAAGAGTGTGATCCGAAATGAATATGAGCAGGAGATAAAGGTGAGTTTTATATTATTTGTCAAACAATCATTTGGGATTCTCACCTAGATACCCGTCTAGGTTGCAGTCCGAGAGTTCATGGCTGCCAAACTGGGCGTCAAATACACACCATCAGGGCTCGATAGTATCCCTGATCCACTTGAAGTTGAAGATGGCGAAGCACTTCCGGTCAATGATCTTGGTGAAACACTTTTGCGTCCCAATTGGAAACACACTGCTTCTCATCCCATCAATAAGCAGTTCATCAATGCTGTTGTTCAAGGTCTTGTGGCAAATGAGCAACATTTGGACGAAAATAAGGTATGCAATTTTACATACCTCGCAATAGAAAAGCCGCTGATGCAGTAAAAGAAACGGTTCTCGTTGATTTCTTCTCAGGAGCAGCGAGAAATGGTCCTAGCCTATTTTCTCAACATCAGGGCTCAATGGAATGAACGTAACGACCTTGAGAAGATGGAAAAGGCAAAGAGGAATGACAAAGCAGCAAGGGAAAAGCAACGAAGGAAAAGAGTGAGTGTTAGATGTTATACAAAACATATATCATGTCTCACCTTTTTAGATGGCCAATAATTGTCGTCAAGTTGTGGATGAAGTCAAAACAAAACTCGAAGAGGCATTTGGTGCTGGATCTGCAGATGGTTTAGGTGACATTATCGACACCGACAATTTCGACTCATGTCACAGTGACATTGGAGAGGCGACGAAGGAGGAATGGGATCAAGCAAAAGCAGCTGCGGGACTGGCCAATGTGAAGGGGGCACTGGAGGTACGCAGAAAGGAATATCTCAGTATCAAGGCAAGTACACATATCGAGGGTTGCATACCTGTGCGTTCACTATCTCATTAACGTCCATGTTTAGATCCAGCGTATTCATCAACTCTTGATGAAAACCCAACGTGACAAGAGAACAAAACAACACCAGGACCGTACAACTGACATGTTCAAAGGCCCCAAGGTCAATCACTTTCGAGGTGCCCCAGACCCTAATAAACCTGGTCTCACAAAAGCATTCATCAATCCAAAATGGGAAGACAAGTATCGGAAGACAGCTGCTGATAGTCTTCACTTCCGTGATGACGACCAGGAGTGTCGTGTTCTTTCCCTTGAGATACCGGACAGTATGTTTGATCAGGAGGATTTGGATTGGCTTGCTGATGACGAAGACGACGAAGACGACAATGAGAAGGAGAACAACAGTACCGATGCTACAGTCAGTACTCAGCCTGCTATCACAACTTAATATTGTCGCCCATCCTGTAAATTTTATTTAGAATATAGTAGGTTAATGCATCGAGATGTTACTGTACCTTGTTGATAGTCACCGTTACCCAAAGCTTTGCATTGCCGATAGCTAGGTCAGCCAGAACGACATGACTCTTGATCAGGTTTAATGGAATGATGGTCCGGTCCAAGTTGTATTCCTGATGTCGCCATAATGATGTCTTGAGATTGGCACTGAGGGTAGATCCATGAGTGAGCACCTTGCAAACTATAAAGGATACAGTACTTGACAAACCTCTGAGCCCAGTCCAATTGCGGTGCTTCATCGGCACCACATGGTACCAACCAAGAGACACGTCCTAAATGATGGACTGTTGATAGTCCTGGCTGGTTGAGAACGATGATATCTGTCAGCTCGCCCACACGGTAACGTTGAGTATTGGTTAGATCTGCGACTGCAATAAGAGAGTTGATATTGGATGCACTACGACGTGAGGCCTGATAACGTCGATGTCCGATGATTACATAGTCGAAGAAGACAGCAGTGGGCAAGAGAGGAATTGCAGGACCAGGTGAAGTAAAACTCCGGATAGCAAATGGAAGAGCGTTGGACAAGTAATGGAATATTTCACTGTAGACCAAGGAATCCATTGTTTTCTCGGTGAAGAGGGCTCCAAGTTGGTAGTCCAGGCCACCTATGAAAGTTTGAGCTAGACGGAAACCATACCAATGAAGTGCGCACCGTCCTCTGACGCTTCGTCCAACTCACGCGACAGAGCCTGGACTGTCCCGCGGTCGTCAGCTGTAGCCTTGTACATAGCAGTGAGGCAGTTTTGAATGACTTGGTGTCCTGCTTGATACCTGGCGGCCATCTGTACCACGTCCAGTGAGATATGTGCTGTACTATTATTATGTGACGGGGCTTACCACTCTGGACTGCTGGATTGTCCGATGAAATTCTCGGAAGAAAGACACTTCCAATTCACCTCCCGAATGATTGGAGCTGTTATAATTCTTGAGTACCTTGTTAATTCTCTCAAAAAGAAATGTCCAGAATCCGTGAAGTGGACCAAAGTCCTCAACACATTCTGTAGTGTGGGTGCAGTAATGATGGTTTGGCTTGATGGCAGTTGGACCATAGAGCTGAAGACGATACTAGTCAGTCAAGGTTTGGGCAAGATGGCTGTGCTGTACATACGTGGAGTAATTCCATGCAATAAGAACGGAGGAGGGTGTCGGCTTCCTGTGCGTCCTCTTTCGTCAATTGATATGCCAATAGGATCTTGAGAGCAGCAGAAAGCTTGAAAAAGTTCTGAGGATCATCGGGGTGTAGGTTTGGCTGCCTTTGACTATCGTCTTCTTCGCCCGCTTCACTTTCTGCTGGGAGTTGAAAGTCTGCTGAGAAATCATTGTCGCCGTGCGGCTCCTCCTCTTGACGTGCTGCTTCAAAAAATTCCTGAATGCTTCTCAGTATGGGCTTCAAAATCCACAAGGATCCTCACCTCAGCCTGTCTTGTTCGCTTATGTTTACGGCCAGTCCGACGTGGAGGATTTGCTGCACGTTCTGCTTCCTGACGAGCTCTTCTGGCTGCTGCAGCAGCTTTGCGAGCTTGTACAGCGGCTTCAAAATCTCCCAGTCGACGAAGACGAATTTGTTCAGCTGCATTCTTGTCAGCAGCGGTACCGAATTCTTGCCAGATTTGAGGTATCTGTCCAAGGATACAATATGTGTCAGTGGGTTACGCAAGTATCTTTATAGATCATACCGCAATGGGACAAACAACGGTTGCTGCTATCAACCACTGATCAGCGGTCAGGGAACCGCCAGCTGGTTGTCCCATGAGTGTTGGCAATCTTCCTAGGTACGAGGGTATTTTTATCTATGTTTGTTAGTATCATGCATATTGATAGTATTGTGAAACATACCTGAGATAAAATGTCATGAAAGCGCTTCAGCTCCTGTGTCTTTCTGAGGACTTTGAAGAGAATCCAAATACTATAGAAATGATTCTTGACGAGCCCTTGATAATAGTTAGGATCAGAGGTGACGAAAGACATTGAAAGAGAGAGACTTGCCCAGTAGTAAATTGTGCATAGGGTCAATAACGATCATCCGGACACAATCAAAGTATGGGAGATGGTTTAATTCAGACCAACGTGCAGCATGTTGTTTGACGAAATCTTCTCGAGCCTTCTTGGTGTCAAGGTTTGAATACTGGTGTCCATGGGCAGCATGTTGTCGATGGGTCCTCGGCATAAACGCTACAGTGGCGAAGCAGAGATATCAGATATACATATTATAAATGACAGAAAAAGATCGACCTGACCATTTTTCTGGAACGCAGCTGCTGTCGCTTTCTCAGAAAGCTTGATCCAACAGCGGGTGCAGAAGAAGGTATGGCTGTGAGAACCAAAACCACCAAGTTTGTGTGCGGCAGGTTTGTCACATATGACACAAATGAGGATGACTCGCACCAGACGGCCAAAGGGGAACTTGTTTGTTTTGACTATAAAGCCATGCCTCCACAAACGAAGTAGTTCATTGACGAGTATATGTAAGAAGAATTGAACCTGTTCACAGTCTTGCTCCTTTGGCCCAGGAAGGATTCCCCATAATAAAATATTTGAGGTACGATACCTGTTTGGTGAAGTCAGCCCAGTAAAAAAGATAGACTGGATCACAACAGAACATACCGCAGATGAGGAGGAAGATTGATGATATTGAGGGACATTGGACCGGAAGTATGAGAAGGCGAAATCATACTACGAAGATACGAGAACCTTCGAACATATGAGCTTACATGTTGGGTTAATGCAAAAAAAGACTCACCAGTCAACTCCGAGACTCAGCCCAATCCGCAATTCATTGTGAGGAGGTGGATTCTCAAAGAAGCACCGTCCATCAGGGCCAGGTATAGTCTGGCATACCTTGCCATCAAAGTTGTCGGTGTAAACACCTGGAGAACGGGGCTTATTGCGCCAAGAGTCCAGGACTTCTTCTACCTCGGGTACAGAAAGGATTTCACGAAGTTGTATCTCGACGCTTTTCCTTGCAAACTGCACCCGCGGTCTGTGGGAAGTGGTACCTGGTTTTGCGTGCTTGTCTCGGACTGCTCGCGTCTTGAAGAGATGGGGATTGCCAGGACATCGATGGCAGCGGTGGTGAGGAGAAGTTGATGATGGATGTGGCTCCAAGCACTCTGGACAACATGGAAGAATTTGAAAGTTAGGCTCTATGCCGAGATGGGAAAGGACGGTCTTCAAGGTGACAGAGGGAGTAAACAAGGGGTCCTGTGCTGCACCGAGGGTTTGAATAATCTGGAACACAACCACTAGGACAACGTTACATGCCACGAAGGGAAGTTTGCAGTATGTGTGCAGCCACGAGACGAGGAGATAGAGAAGGAATATTGGCGCTGGCGTGTTAGTAGCGTCGATAGAGCCGAATGAAGCTGGAAAGATATCGTCATCGCCGTCGTTGTGAGTATACTGGAATGGATCGGAGAAGTTGCCATTGGGTTCGACTGGATCTCCAACCTCGATAGCAAATGCCCCAGTGCCTGCACTGGAAGTGGGCATAGGTGGCACCTCCAAGTCCACGTTGTCCTCCTCCTCATCCACGTCGTTCCAAACGTCACCAATATCCTCATTGCTACTAGCTCCTGCATGCAAAGGTGGTTCTGTAGATGTCTGAGAAGACGCGGTAGGAATAGTTGATGTATCCTCTACCTGCTCCGAGAACGAATCTACAATACGAAAATCGTCTTCGAAGATATGCTGAAAAGGCTCCAATTGACTGTTTGTCACTTGGGACGGCTGCAAAATTCGGGAAGGAGCAGGAGGAATGGGAGTTGCAGCGGAGGTTTTCGATAAACGATGTTTCAAGTCTTGCCTGTCATGATAGCTTCTGGTCTTTCTGGGTATTTTCCGGCCATTGCAATTGAACGTCGTGCAGTTGCATGCAATGAGGTTGACCATCTGTTTCTAACATGTCAGGAATGAACGGATCCAACATCAAAAGGAACATCTACCGTGCAATCGCTTGAAGTTGGAAGTTTGGGTGTTTTCCTCTACCAGAACAGAAGCGGTCGTGTAGAAGAGTTGGAACAACACATGACCGTTGTTGAAGAAGTGAACGATGTGGAGGTGTCTGGCTACGCCTGCGTACAAGGCGTAGCCAGAACATAGCTTGACGAACAAGTGAAATTACGCGTCCAAAATGGGTAACTTTAAACTCAGACCTGCGGCCTGCCAAATTTGCCAGCTATACACTTCACCACTGAACTGCGAGCCAACGCCTGAAAACGGTGTCAAACTAAATACATATCGACATACTAGACACTATAGAGGCTACATGACAAGAGTATCATGGATCCATTTCATCTCCCCCGGTCTCTACAGAGTAAAGAAAACATGAGTTCATACAAATAAAAACCTCAACTTCAACACTGAATTGCGAGCCAACACCTGAAAACGGTGTCAAACTAAGTACATATCGACATACTAGACACTATAGAGGCTACATGACAAGAGTATCATGTATCCGTTTCATCTCCCCCGGTCACTACAGAGTAAAGAAAACACGAGTTCACACAAATAAAAACCTCAACTTCAACACTGAATTTTAGCAGGCATCCATGTCCATTCCCTCTTCTTCGGCCTCTCCACTTAAGTACTCTTCTCCTGAGGCACAGCTTTCATCAGTGGAAACCCTGGAAACTGAGCTTGCAGGGGAGTTGAAAAAATGAGCACGACGGGCATGTCTCTTGAAAGAGCTCTGGTTGGAGCGCAGATTTGTTGGAAAGGGGCGCTGAAGAGGGGTTGCGGTAGGGTGTTTAAATGGAATGGGACAGGGTAGCGGTTGCGCCAAAGCCTGTGCGCGATTGGAGTGCTTCTGCAGGGTGTCGGACACGATCTGCAAACCCAGAACTGAGGACTGAGCCGAAACGGATAATAAAAGAAACGACTCACCGAATTAGCTTGCGCCCACAGAAGTAACGCATCCGAGAGACCCTATATGAGCAGATTAATAATGAAAAGAGAATGACAATCTAGATACACACCTCTTCCCTGTTTTCGGGGCTCATTGCAAGACCTGCCAGGAAATCACATATCCCAAGACGAGGCTGTTTGAAATCCCTCGTCTCCCCAACATCCATAGCTCGACACCAGTCGGGAACATAAGGGTCCATCTTGACGTTGCTCGGATTTGGGTATGAAACGCGTTGCAGGATGGCAGGTGGGCTGCGTCGAATGTACCTGTCTGTTGCTTTCGATGGGATAGAGACTGTGAGATAGAGAATAAAACGGTCTTCTTCGTCATAGTCCAAGAAGGGGTCGTCGGGTTCACTGACTCGCAGGCGGCCCTAAAACAGGCCAAGTATATAAATAAGTTGAAAGAAGAACAATTATCAGGGCACATACTGTTTTGAAGACCTTCTCTATGGTGCAATCCACTTGCTCGTCCTGACCTCGCGGCAAAGCCAGGCGTAAGTCGTTGTCTTTCCTCCAATGGTGCACGTTGGCGTTGATCCAGTTATCTAATCTGGATGCTTGTTGACCCCTATACGCTAATTGGAGTCCTCCAAGACTGGTTTTGGCCACGCCAAAGGGGTTCCGCGGTCCATGAAGAGCTGGAGAAACGGGAGAAGACGGCATCAGCAATGGACTTCAAAGAAATCAAGACAAAAACTCGGCTCACTATAAACGAGAAGGTCAACAAGTAGTCACAGCGTAGCAAGATGAGGCCAGAACGTAGTCAAATAGAGCTACAAGCACGGACACGAATGGAACAACCACCAGTAGACGGGATGTGATCAAGACGCGGCTACTAGTCAGCTACGTCACACGAGAATTTGGCTACTGCGTTACTACAGATTGGATTTGGCTACGTCCTACATACACTCGCGCTACATATATCTCGTTCTTATGTTATGACTACGCTGACTACACCTTGTCGTCAGGTCTTGCTACACCTTGACCATCCTAGCCGGAAACGCAGTGAGTGCAGAGACACGGGAACGTATTCCATCAAGCTTCGGTAGTGGAAGCTGGGATGAATGACGAGGAAAGGCGTAGGGAGTTTTTGCAAATGCACGGTCAGTTGTATGTGTTGTAAGTTTGTATGCGTATGCACGACAAATATCTAGATCGTACTCCAAGTATCGCTACGAAAAGCATGAGAAAACGTTTCAACAGTCAAAGTAAAAGGTAGACGTACCTTCAGAAGCGTCACGCTCATAGTCTGCTCCAAACTGCTCCTCAGCGGAAAGGTTTCCTCGCTGTGTCTGGTACCTCCACATCAGTAAGTTCCGAAATTTATGGACGTATGGCCGCGTAGCAACCATACGCTCCATGCGACTCCATACCAAATTTGATAAGTCCGTCCCATACATCCGACTGACATGGCTATGTGGGGCTATGGGCGGCATGGACTAGTATGGATAGGACGACATATTAGAGTATTCTTTTGAGTATACACTCAGTCTTTAAGTTAGTTTATGAATCAATCAAAAAGTATCTCATTTACATGATGGTCAGCGTACTTATTGACATAGAATGATTGATACAGGTCAAGCGATAACGTATGGGGGAGTTCGGGGTGGACTGGTGTGTATCCGTACACTGGGATGAGATGCACGCCTCGGACAATAGCGTCTACATGAATGACTGCGAGATGAGGATGACGGTGACGTGCATCCCTGAAAGCCGGTCTCACCACCCACATTCCAGTCCGTGGGTCTGGGGAGTGACCATGAGCATTAAACCAATGGACAAGGGCACAAGGATATGTCTTATCAGCCTCCTTGAAGGAGAAGAACAAGAGAACCCGAGCTACACTCATCCCACGGAAGCCACACCTCAACTCATTAATCGTCACCAGCACACAATCCCTTCGAGGAGAACCATGCCAATCAGGAGTAGAACGGATATGTTCGTGAGTCATTCCCCGAATTCCAGAGATATCACTCGGTGCGTAAAATGTAGAGACAGCAGAATGGAAAACATGGACTCGGGATGAGATTGTTGGATATTCTTCGCTGGCTTCATCAATCTGGTCATGAAGAAATTGTTCTGTGAGGCGGAGAAGCTCAGGCTGTTCAACATGCTCTGCTAAATCTCGGAGATAGCGAGGATATCCTTTCTCTAGAGACAGTGACTTCAGCAAAGGAAAGTTAGATACTAAGAGAAATAACACACCTGCCGTCTTTGCCAACTGTACATCTGCCAAAACGAGCTCCCCATCAATTGCTCTAACGTCATCCTTTTCAATGTCAAACGGCTCGGGTACGTCTTTGTGGAGTGATAAAAGTAAGCCCTGATCCACCAAATCAGCTCGGAGAGCCATTAGTTTGTCGATCCGCTGATTCGTCAACAGCATCTGACTGAGTGCATTCCAGCGATTTGAACGACGCCAAGGGCGCTTGACAGCGGTAATATGTCGTGACTCAGTAATGGTCGAGCACAGACCATTCGGAGCCCCAAAGTCTTTGATGAGGAGAGGGTAGTGGATGATAGAATGAAGTCGAGGAAGGGAGAAGTGTTCTCGAACACCACTAGTGATATATATGTTGCGGAAGTGGTGAAAACGATTGAGGCACTCTTGTATGTCCTCTAGTGTAGATTCGTCAATGTCGGAACGGCGGGCGAGGTAACAGAAGTCCAGAAACGCAGTCAGACATTTTAACATGTCATCGGGAAGATATTCTGCAACCACAGGTAGGAACACCTAGAAATTGGTCAGAGGGACAGCTAATAGGTTGAGCACTCAGACACACACCTTCATGAGTGCTTTTGAGTCATCGCCTGTCCACTGCTTGAAACGACGACCTTGTGGGAACCGACGCAGACCTGGGAAAGTCGGAACTGCAGCCATGCTGGACTACAATTAGAGAAGGAATGAAATGCGTAGAACAAAATATTCTTACCGGTAGTCAATATCATCCATGATTTTGGCGGCCTCCTCCTGACCATGCTCTATCACAAGAAACTGAAAGGACCACTCCACAAGCATGTCCTTGAAGCAGCCTTTGATGACTTGGTGTAGCAGGTCTGCAGATATCATCTCATGTATGTCGGCACGAGGAAACTGAGTAGTGAAAGGCTAGTAAACAATTTGAGTAAACATTTGGTGAGGATACAGAAGACACACATACTTCAACACCTTGATCAATACCAAAGTTATCCCAGAGTATGTCACCCTTATCTGCGTACTCTTCTAGAAGGACAGCGTCCAGGACTCGGCTGCGTCGTTCTGCAGGTTCATCTAAGTTGGAAGATGGAGCTTGACATCTAACTCAGAGCACCGGAGTCAAAAACTTGAAAGACGAAATGCAATAATACGCACCTTGCACAATATCCTTGGACAATTCCAGCAAGCAGAGCTTGTTCGGGATAGTCGGCTATAAATGCTCCAAGGTCATATATCACTCGACGAAAATACCCATCAGGACAGCGGCGGAGTATGGGAGTCATCATGGCTGGTCGGAGGGAGCCCAGAATAGCTGCAATTGACGAGTGGTAGAGCTGTTTCTTGAATAGACGGAAATCGGGATTATTGTCATACTTCCTGTCCGCTAGTTGAAGATTAGTTAGTTAAGGAAAAGAGGAAGATGAGAAAACCACAATACCTTTGGGTATAGCGAGGAAAGCTATTGGAATAACTGAATTGCGGTGCCCACGTCGTGCTGAATTATGAAGGTTACCCAATGAGAGATAGAGGGGATGATATTCCACGTTGCCAGTAGCAACTGACACTGTGGTCTTATCGGCACCAAGAACGATGGGCGTATACATGGAACCATAAGTAGCGGGATCATCGGCATAAATCTGGGTCTATGAGGGAGTACATGTTAGCTTATGAAAGTCTATGAGAGAGAAAGCACATACCGCATGCCTCCAGGCATAGTTTGCTGACATAAAGTCGCTCCACCGACGCTTGCCTTCCCGATCCAGATGAACAAAGGGTGCGACATCAAACTCCTCCGCGAAATCGGGATTGGAAAGCATATTGGAAATGACGATGTCTGGATCCCGGTACCACACCTGGTACGATATCTTTTGCCATTGGGGAGTGTCGTTCGGGAGGTTGGGGTCCAACACGGTCTCGAAGCATTGCCAGGGTGTGTCATCAAGTCGGATTTCGTCAATAGCCGTATATAAGTCTTTGTGGTCAGTGAAGGGGCCATCTGCTCCATATTTGGCGGAACGAGCAGCCCACAGGTTCATCAACTCGTCGATATTACCACCAGACATCTGTACACTGCGAAAAAGGAAGTCGGCAATCTTGAAATCGTTCTCCCCACTAAAGGGAGCCCAAACGTTGTCTGCGGCATTGTGTCGAGGTGGTGGAGGTGTACCTGGAGGAAGTGGTGTACCGTTTTCATCACATCTTTCACCTGAAAAAACATGCAAGCTAGTGAGTAAACATATGAAACTATAATTGTGTATACTGACCTGTAAGGTACGGATGATAATTTCGAACTTCTCGAAGTGGCGGAGGCGAATTTCGGGGAGTGCCAGGACTGCTGGATGGCTCAAACGAAGGTGTAGGTGGTGTAGGTATTCGTGTTTGCTCAGTTAGAGGTGCCGACTGGGTAGACTGTGATGCATGACAGTTGGGATGCTGCACGTGAACATGCCTTGTACGGTCTGAATAACGCTTGAATTTCCTGCTGCAACCCGGAAACTCGCAAAACACAAAGGAGGACATAACGAATTAAGATTTGGGGGTGGATGGTTGGTAATGGTAGGAAATTTACTAGCGGTCGCGATGTGAACAAACAAGACCTTAGTAAAATTTGTTCCGAGTTTCCCCTGGTCTACTGCCACCTCATCCAATCAGCTCACTGTCCTGTCCTCTCTCATCATCATGCCCCCCAAGGAAAAGAAGACAGCGCCTCCAAAAGAGAAGTCTGAACCCAAGACTAAGAAAGCCAAACGACAACCGAAACCGGCACCTGCAAAAACCATGAGTACTCGTGGTAAGACAGTCGACATTGATGAAAGCTTAAAGAAGCGTACCATGGAAGAAATTCGTGCCAAGGCCACACAACAGAAGGAACAGAAGGAAGAGGAAAAGAGAGCGAAGGAGAGAGAGAAGGAGGCACAGGAGGCACAGCTCAAGGCTTCGAGTCTACGAGTTGCCCATGCCATGGATGCTCAAGCTGCTTTGGACAAGAACTTTGAGTCTCTCCGTCCTGACATTGATACGGACACTGACTTACCTCCTCCGCCCAAGACTACTTTCCAAAACCCAGATGATGAGCTTGACTTTGATTCTGACGACGGTCTCCAGACCAATGGCTCAGAGCCTCCACCCGAGTCTACTGTTGGTACTGACTCGGATTTTGGTTTGGGAATGGATGTTGATGATGCCATGGACACCAACGACGACGAATGCAGCGATGCAAGCTATCAGCCTGAGCCTCAGGACAACGACTCGGTTGACGACGACTTTGGCCCACCGCCCGAAGACATTATGGCTATCTCGGACTCTGAGAAGGACGAAAATTCGGATGACAACACCAAACATATGGAGCCAGGTATGGCCGAGTTGTGGAAGCAGTTCATGGCAGAACACCAGGCCAAAAAAGATAAAGAAGCGAGAGACGAAAAGTTGGCGGTAGCAAGGGAACAGAGGAAGGAGAAGAAAAAGGTTAGACTTTCCTCACTCGCAGATTCATTCTAACCAGTAACTCACCAGGAGGACAAAAGTGCTGTCCGAAAACAAGTCAATGCTGCCCGTTCTACTCAATCCCAGCCCCTCGTTACTGCAGTACAAGATGCCCAACTGCGGAAAAGGCGTGAAGCGCCATCGGATGCTGAGCAAGAAAAGTATGTGTGCCATTTAAATGAGTATGTTTTTCAGACTGATAATACATTTACTTACAGCCCCAAGCGTCCAAAAGCACCTCAGACACAGACTGGTCTTGTCCCAAACTGGAAGGCCAAGGTAAAGGCTGCCAATGTCACGAAACCAAAGGAATCGCCAGCTACTTCCGACGGTGATGCACCTGAAGCTGGAGAATTTGATGTCGACGAAAGTCCCGAGCTCCAGAGAGCGGCTAGGGCTGCTAAAGCGAAGCCAGCAAAGGTCGTCAACGTTGGTGGTGGTGGTAAAGTGAAGAAGGTAATGAATGGCTTCTTTTTTCATTCAAAGTCTGATGGAAGGTTCCCGCAGACTGTCAGTCTCGTGGCAGCAGATGTCCGTCAAATTGATATCAAAGAACGCCGCGGCGGTGCAACATCCAAGGTTTCCTCCCGTCGTACTACCTACAACCGCAACTCTATCCCTTTGCTGACCATTTCTCACCGCGACATCTTCAACGCCAAAGTATTCGGTACCCTTCTCAAATGGGGTGGAACTCAACAATCTCAGTTCAGACTTTCTAGCCTCCCCGGCTTTGGGCCTACCATTCTCCAAGCTTGGAAGGATAACCTGGATGGCTTGGATGACTTACCCGCTCACTACCTTGACAGCACCGGCAAAGAAAAACCTCGTATCAATCATCCCGCAATCATACCCTTTGTACTATTTCTTTTTATTTGAGAAAACCGAATGCTAATACACCTCTTTTTTCAGCTGACAACCAAGGTTAGGACATACAGAA
>JAACJM010000137.1:0-227287 GCA_013368315.1 Tetrapyrgos nigripes
GAGTAGCAAGCGCTAAACGAGCGCTGTCCGGTAGGCATTCTATCGGAAGCCGAGCCGGAAATTAGTAAGAAAATCGTATATCCAAATTGCATAGCCACACGCGGAAGCGTCAGATTATAAGAACGAGACCCTAAAGGCCTCATAATCGGTGGTTTACAATATGTCACTGACTGTACTAGGCCAGACATTGCATACTGCACTGGTCAACTAGCAAGATATCTTAACGATCCAGGTGAAGAGCATTACGCTGCAGCTAAACAATGCTATCTTTATCTAAAAGGAACTTGCGATTACTGGCTCAACCTAGGGAGCCCTACTATTACTTCTACTTTTGGATTTGCCGACTCTGATGGTATGTCTACATATGGCAATAAACCAATCATGGGCTATGCATTCAAATTTGCTGAATCACTTATTTCTTGGTCAAGTAAGCGAGGCACACTGGTAACTTTATCAGTTACTGAGGCTGAACTATGCGCACTCGCACATGCCTCACAAGAAGCTATTTATTTGAAAGGCTTTATAGAAGAAATTCTAAATGCCGAACAGGAGCCAGTACTTATCAACTCAGATAGTGCATCTACTTTGGCAATTATACGTGCTCCTGAAGAACAACATACTCAGAGAACTAAGCATTTCAATATCCGTAAAAACTTCCTTACTGATCGAATACATCAACGATACATACGAGTTAAACATGTGTCAACTAATGATCAACTTGCAGATATACTTACGAAGGCTCTCTCGCTGATAAGATCAAGTGTTTCTCCCGAATACTTGGGATATCCGCTTGAAGGGAGTGTTGGAATTAAGCAATTACGATCATGTTACTAAGTTACAATGCATACAGCATCACTCAGGTACTGCGGACTTACAGTCAAACGATCACAGATATACTCAGACTATTTATATTATTATACTACTTTGATTAATGATATATACTTGAGAGTCAAGCGAGATACATTCACACGCTCTTATCCCCACTTTGTGACTCTCACTAAGATTACTCACTAAGATAACCTAAGTTTAACAATTCTCATTGTTCAAGATGTGTAGAAAGGTATCCAAAATTTTCACAGTATCTCTGAGAACAATATAAAATTACTATGCAGACAATATCAGCATTCTGGAAACAGCATTCCCATTGTTCAAGATGTGTAGAAAGATATTCAAAATGTGGACAGTATCTCTGAGAAAGATATAAAATCACAAGCAATACAGCATTCTGGAAACAGTATTCTCATTGTTAAACATGTGTAGAAAATATTCAAAATGTGTACAGGATCTCTAGGAAAGATGTAAAATTGCAGTAGACAATATCAGCATTCTGGAGACAGCATTCCATTGTTCAAGTAGTGTAGAAAGGTTCCAAAATGTTCACAGTATCTCTAAGAATAATGTAAAATTTACAGCAGTCCAGCATTCTGAAAACAGCATTCCTATTGTTTAAGAGGTGAAGAAAGGGATCCAAAAATGTACAGTATCTCTAAGAAAGATGTAAAATTTCTATGCAAGCAATATCAGCATTCTGGAAACAGCATTCTCATTGTTCAAAGTGTGTACAAAGATATCCAAAATGCGTACAGCATCTCTAAGAAAGAAGTAAAAATTACTTAAGAAGTCATTCATCTTTGCCATCTTTGCTGATATCAAACCAGTGTTCCAGTCAACAAATGATCAATTCCATTGATCTGGTATCTAAACTGGACTGTAGAAAAGTACGTAGTAGTAGATATGTACATGCCTGCGCCAGAGTATATACACAAGAGGCCGTGCAATAGTGTATTGAGACATAAGATCAAGAAACTGTGCTATTTGCCAAACACGAAGGTCTCATCCCATTGAATGCATTTGACTGAGATGAAGAGAACTTCTGTGTAAGCCCTGTGATAAGAGCAGATGGATGGCTGCGGTGAGGAGGAGAAGGAACATTATCTTCGTCGTTGCTGGTGATGACTGCAGTAGAACTTTCACCTGCACGAGACATGGCTGTAAATTCTGATCAGAAGCAATATGAAAATATGAATTATCCAACATACATCTCGTTTTCCTTGAGTTCTCCAACCGACTCCGACGAAGAACCTCTTTAAGATCACGATCATACTCTGCATCTTCTTCATCACTAACACCTGCTACCTCTGAAACCTGTCCCTCCTGCGATCTATCCTCTCCACCCTCATCTTCAGATCCTTGGTTCGAAGAGTATGAGGAAAAGAGGGGCTGGGAAGGTGGAAAGGGGAAGGGTCTTCACCTTTGCTCCAGGCAGTAAGATAAGTTTGTGGAATAGTCTTGTACGATGCTAAGGATTATATTTGTGAATATAAGCATAAAAAATTATAATCACACAAAAAAGAGTAAATACTTACCAAAGACCAAGACATTGTTCACCATGAGCCCTTTGACTTCGACTTGCAAATCCGTCTGATATATTCACCAGTAGGAAATATGCCTTCCACTCCAGGGGCAAGGGTGAGGCGTCTTCCTTCACGAGTGAGAGGTGGACGGGGAGAACAAATCTGGGGCCAGTATCCTCCAGGAAATATGTGGTTATTGACGGCACCATCGGAAAGGCCTGGGAAGATGCTCGAGAAGCAAATTCATCACATCATCAGGGGTTGCATCCTTGTTGATCACATATCCCTCGCATCTATAAGCAGCAAGGCCACATGCTCTGAGATGTTCAAGGGTGGTGTCCAGAACTGGATTTTTCCTCTGATATCGCAACCTTCCAGCATAAAAAAGGGGGAGTCTAGAATTATCCAACAATCAGAAGAGTCTGAACGAGAAAGAGGTTTTTCATTAAAAAAAGATTAAACGCACCTCTTGTTCTTGGATTCCTTCAGGAAGGACAGCGAGCCATGGTGCTTTGTAGGCTTCAGCAATGTCCTATCCATAGACATAGTCAACAAAATGAAATATAGCGGAAGGGTCATTGGTTACGCACTGCAGATGAACTACCCTCAGATACTCCTCTTCTCTCTTCGGTTTCTTTCTGGGCTACCCTCCTCATACCTGCGTTGGCCTCCTTATCAGCTGCCTGGAGGTAAGAAGTGGATAGTTTCGATGAGGAAGAAGAATTGGGCTTGGACTGTTTTGCACGGATACGTTTCAGTGCCCGGCCCAAGGACTTTTTGCCTGAGCTGGAGCTGGAGTCGTCTTCTGAGTCTGAGGGAGAACGAGCGCTTCTTCCCTTTGCCTTTGTTACGAGAGCCCATGGAGACAGATAGATGGAAAGCACAAGGAGTATAACAGGAATGAACGACAGAGATGACAGCAATTCACTGTAAGAGACCAAGGAACCAAGGAACGACAGATGTTGACTAAGGAAACAATGAACGACAAAAGTTGGGTTGTGGGCTAGCTCTGGAGACATTGCCTCACGACGTTATTATGCAGTTGCAAACTACCATTGCTTGTGTGTAATTTTGGAAAGTAAGGAAGTGTCATATGGAACATTCTATCTGATGTGCTAGTGGCCAAGCAAAACCACCACCAAATGAAATGCCCCAAAGGAAGGTTTCATTTGGAACATTCCAAGAAGGTACTGATACTGCGAGCTCAGGAATATTCACTCCTTTGAGGTGATCTCTTTGAAAACTTCTGCTTCAATGCCTCATCGGTTCATCTCTACAGTTACAAACAGGGGTAGTAAGCTAGTCAGCTGCCAAAACATCATTCATGGCCACCAGGGACTGAACCCACAGTCGCGCACGAGGAAGCCAGTCATCTACAGGTAATGCAATTCGTTGCTCCCTCGAACCCCTACGTCCTGATCGCAGAATCTCCACCGATGGATAACCATGTTCATCCCATTCATCATCTCGTATGTTATATCCATATGGTAAGATGTTCTCACCCACAACAGCCTCTAACAGAGCAGTGAAGTCATGACGCTGTTTGTTAGAAAAAGGATCTGGATACTTTGGCACCGAGATCGCAGCATGCTTGAATTGCGATTGGATGCTTTCTGCTACATGTTCTGATGGAAAATTTGAGTGTGTCATTCAAAGAGAGCACAGAATTTCGAACCTTCTAAGTGTCTGAATGAATACTCATCATCTCCATCTGCCTCATCCTCGTCACTACTCTCATAGTTATACTCCAAATCCTCCTCATCTGAGTCTGAGTCTGAGTCTCCGAGTTGTCTGAGCGATTGCTGAGTCTGAGTCCGAGTCTGTGTCTGAGTCTGAGTCTGACTCATCATCTGCACCATAGAACCTCTCAATCACAGTTGGATCAACTCCCTCACAGTCATCATATACACCATCTTGATACATGCCAAGAAATCGCATGTCCTATACAAATGTTCAAAATATGGAAAAGATAAGAGGACATGTGCTCTACGCACATTAGGGCTTTTGTTATGACCTTCTCCTGAAATAGGATGTGCATTCCATAGCTGAGAGAACTGTTCGCAGTCTTGGTTAATTTTATCCAAGAATAGATAATGAAGGAGCCAAAGATGAGCCGGCTTCTGGATGTCAAGTCCGTGCTTCTTCTCCAACTGCACAAAGAACGCACACCATGGTCTTGCAAATTGCACCCCACTTCAACCCAGAGTTGCTCTATTCGGCTGTTCCTGGTTGATCTGAAGGACTTAAAACTTTGTGGAAATTTGAATAAGGTTACAGGCTTACTTTCCCCACATGTATGAGGCACGATTAAGGCCATGCCTAAGGATCATGTAGACAGAGACTTTCTTGTTCTCTCCACCCTGGTCCCATGCACTCTGGAAGGTAAATCATACTTCTCAACTGCCTTTTAATAAATACATCCAGAACAGTTGAGGCACTGTCACTTGTGCTAGCGCGAAGTCCGACAATCTAAAAAATATTAGTGTAAGAGTACATAGGGAATCATGATACTTTGAAAGTCATCCGCACCGTTCGACAAAATCCATCAATGATGCCATGAATAACAATTCCCCATCTGATCAGCTTGTCAAAGCATTTGGTCGTGAGACCTTGTACCGGCATCGACGAGTAGCAGTATAATGCCGAAGTACTTGTCCAAGAGGGTCAACTTGGTCAATGGAATTTTGGACACATAGCCTTTGGATCCGCAAACTGTGATTATTTCAAAGGTGGCTTCTGAGATACCGAACTCCAGCTTGCAGATGGTGAACACGGAAGTCCCAGACTATGGCATCAAGGTCAGAATCACTGATGTTACTGAACTTGTGGGAAGTTAATATTGTATTGCTTCAGATATCTCAACAAAGTGTTGCAGTGAATGCCAAGAACATCAGCCATCTCTGATTGGTTGATACCTCAATGAGACGCAAATGCATCCTTGAGGACTTCAAAGATAGGTACCTTCCATGGTCAGCCTCGTTTTCCTGATCTCTCAATATTAACTGCATGTAACTGAGATACATTTGAGTCTCTGACTCATATCAGTCAGATCAGTTAATGATTTTAAATTAAAAGGACAGTCACCTTCCTCCTGTATGCTCTGCAAATGCACAAAAATCATCAAACAAATCTGCATACATAGTTGCTGTCCACTCCAGCCATCCAGAAAGTGTGGGATAATTGTCGATGCCATCTTCAAATGCAAGCAACAGTGGGAAAGCATCTTGTACTAATGGCTTCCATATGGAACGTCATTCGATGTATTTCTGAATCAGATTGGAGTGCTTGGATCGCAGCAGAGTAGATGTCAGATAGAGCAGTATACACATGTTGGACATTAGGAGGCCATGATAGAAGTCCATGTGTAGTGGAAGCCGGCAAACTGGGAATTGTATCTGCAGGCATATCAAAGTGAGATGAAGGAATGGCCTGTACAGTCATGGGGTTATACAGTATACAACATGCTCTATAGATTAGAAATCAGAAACACCTTAAAGGACACTCAAAACTGGCCTGATTAACCCCATTCTCTCTTTTCTCTCTTCCCTCTTCGATGGCTGGGTGTGCAGCACAGTGGAAGCACCATGAGAAGTGGTATTGGAGTGATCAGGAAAGGATGGTTGTCTTCAGGGTATGTTTAGTACTCATAATTCTTTACTTGATTTTCCGCTTAACCCCTCAACATCCACACTACTACAGGCAGAAGATGTCTTGTTCTGGATCACAGTCAGTCCACTATGCTTGCACTCAGTACTAGTCAATGACTTGGTGGAGCTCTTGAAGCTGCCTTCCTTTCACAATCTGAAGAACTATGAGAAACTTCTGGAGAAGGCATCTTCAGCACAGGGAGTAGTAGACATACCATCAGATTTTTCTATGCTGGAGCCTATCTTTCTGGACGGTGTCACTGCAGTACAATTTGCTCTCATTCTAGAGTGGGTTTGGCACTTGTGAGTGTTTCCTCTACTTATCTTCGCTTTTTTCTATTGTTATGTATCACACTGAACTCTGCTCCCACTTTACTGTTGACATGCTCATCAAACTTCTGCATGCATCCTGCTGGTTCATAATGCCTGATTGCTCACGATGGGCTATTGACTGTCTCAAAGAAGCAGATCCACTAGTCTCTCCCCTTGACAAAGTCGCTCTCAGCATTACCTTGCCAGTTCTTGATGAAGATTGGCTCATTCCAGCCTTACATACTTTGATTCACGCCGGCCCAGAGCAGATTTGTGGTGAGGATATGTCCAGGTTAGGAGGCAGAATAATTGGGATTATTGGTGCTGCACATGCCAGGATACTCCATGAGCATGCTAGAATTGTTCAGTCTATTCCCACAGTAGCTCCCAGTCCTGACTGTTCTGCTGGTCGGCATGAACGTCTTTGTGTGCCTTATTGGACCGAGCTATGGTGGAGTGTGATAGGCAGGAGATTGATCGATCCCGATGACCCCATTCCCCTTGATGAAATCACCCATCTAGTGGAGCAAACACCGTCTACCGAGCTTAGACCTTCCTGCAAGTCTGCATATCTCCAGGCCTGGTGGGACGGGGGGGCATTGAATGTTGAGGATCAGATTGTCACATCCACTACAGTATCCATCATTGATTTTATTCATTCACTTCATATGTGTCCAGAGGAGTTTTCTCCTAATCAAACACTAGCTACCACTATGACTCTTACCTAAATTTCCATTTCCTTCCATCCAACACTTCCCAGCCACACCAGTTCTTCACGCTCCTTTATACATACATACCACTACTAATTAATACTCTGCTCCTTTTTGCATTCATATGTTTCTTTGTCTAATAACATATGTGACGCTACATATGGTGTGTTAATCATAAGCTCTGGTATTATTAGTGGATGCTACCAGGGAGCTGCGAGCACTAGGTATCAAGTTTATTATGACATCTATTCAAGGAATTATTTTCTACACAATCTCCACATATTAGGCTTGAGTTTAGACTTAAAAGCAAACGAGTTTACTTACAGTAACACCCTTTCCAGAAGCCAAAATGTCTGGGGACAGCGGAATGAGATGCATGTGACAAGTAACTCTTGTGACTGATCATTAGCCAAGATCACATCAGAAGAACATGTCAGCAGGTTAAATGAAATCAAAATCCGGGTGTCAACTTTTGAATAAATACGGGTGTCAATTTTCAATGAATACAGGTGTTGACCTTTTGAGTGAATACGGGTGTCAACTTTTTAATGAATACGGGTGTCGACTTTGTGTCAATATGGGTGCACGAATAAAAGTGCACTTGGGACAGCATAAACAATGGTGTATTGGAGTACCATAGACACCATAGGATCGAGACCATATCCTGAAGGTATGCAACCCTCTTCCCTCATCCGGGTCAATGCATCTGTAAAAACCCTCATTTTTTCGCTTCCAAAAGGTTTTGAGTGATCAGGAGCGTCAACTGCCTGATATGATGAATCTTCTGCGTCAGAATCGCGTACTTTGTAAGATAAGATATATAATAAAATATTGAGACTGACCAGATTTGCACTGTGCTTCTACACCATTCCATACCTCACCATCTGCTTCACCCTCATTGCTTTTGATCCCATGCAAGGAATCAGCTAAAATAAATTTTAATGTTGTACAGAAGGACCACATACAAAACTGTCTACTTACCTGAATTTGTTTCACTGGTGATTTCAACGTCTATTCCATACCACTCTGGATAGATGCACCTCAAATTAATATCTGTAGTGAAATATTTACATACCTTCAGGATCACTCTCTGACTCAGACTCATCTGATGAATGTCCAGCTCCTGTTTGATGTGGACGGCAGTGTATTGGAGTACAGTACACACCATAAGATCTAGCAATTGTTTCAGGAGAGCAGCCTTCACAATCATCTTTGTAGAGGCTGTGTTTCAACTGGCCAAGAAAGAAGAGATCCTGTCATAGCCAAGTATCCAGAATTTCTCAGAAATTCATAATGAAATTTGAAGGACAATAATAACATTCACCACGACCAAGACCTGAAATAGGATGTGCATTCCAGTCCTTTTGGAACTCCCTGCAGTCATCATTTATAGCATCAAGAAATAAGAACTGTAGAAGCCAAAGATGATGGGGATTCGTTCTATCCAGATAATGCCTTTGTTCTAAACAGAAAAAGAATGCTCTCCACGCCCAAACAAATTGAGTCCCAACTTCAACCCAAAGCCTTTCAATACGAGTGTTATGGGTTGATCACCCCAAATGAAACTTCCCCTTCTAAGACCATGATGAAGAATCATCATCACTGATACATCACGATTCTCACCTCTTCGATCTCCTCTCACACGTGATGGCCATCCATACCTTTTGACAGCATGGGAAAACATACTGAGCACAGTTGACGCTCTATTATCTGTACTTGCTCAAAGCCCAGTGACCTTTAAATTAAAAGCGCAGCATCAAATCCAAGCCACCTGAAAATCACATCATTCCAGGCTCACCTTTCGGGAGAATCCATCAACACAGCCATGAATCACGATGCCCCAGAGAATCAGTTTATGATGACTGTCAACATGCCAAAAAGGTACGGAACACGCTCAATCTTCTGCTTTTGCTGTAAGCGAAGTGCATGTCCCAATCAATCAACACGCTGCAAGGACTCACGTATCCTTCGCCTCTGAATCTTTAGACCACTTCGCCTCAAGTATCCAGTGAGATATTGCTCTCCTGAACGTGGCTTTTTCTGTTGGAAAGTTTTGACAACATCGTCCAGTTGCTGATTAGAGATTTCGGAGGACTTGTAGTCAATGTTATGTTGTTTGAGACATGAGGTAAGTGTTTTCTGAGAGACACCCAAGGCCTTTGCAAGCTCCATGATCTGGATATGATGTTTGGGGTTCATGGCTTTATGCAGATAGGATGGATCAATGACCTTGCGAGGCTGGCCTCGTTTTCCAGTATGAACAACTGTGACAGGGTTGATAAAATGTATGTTTGGATTTTCTTCATCCCTGACAGTAAACAAAAAAAGTGTAATTTAGCGTACTGTACTACTTTCTAATAGCAAGAAAACACACTGTCAAGTGCCAGCCTCTGCCAGTCTGATACATGTTGCTCCAAATTCCTCTGCACAGTCATATATCCACTTCTGCAGCTGTACATCCTCAGAAGAATCGTCAAGTGCAATGAGTAAAGGTACAGCATTATGGGCAATGGTCTGCAGATGATACTTGGTACGCCATGGATCAATGCTTGGAAGTGAAAGCACACTAATTGCTGGTCGGTATACATCACATAGAGTCCAGTCAGCCTGGGCAACGTTGGCAGGTTGACTTGAGCAGTTACGAGGTATTGGTAGTGGTGGTAGTGGCATGAGAAGAACATGTGTTAGCCATGTTCTTCAGACCTAAATCCATTGCCTGCTAGCAAGAGAGGAGGAATGGACAGAGACACGACAGGGGTTAATGCATATTTGGACAGTTTCTGGGAAAAAGTAAATCACGAATATTTTGAATGAGTATTTGTTGCCTTGTTTGGCCCTCAATTCAATTAGGAGTGACATCAGTTTTGTTGGTCACTGTAGGCCAAAAAATACTACTATTTTCTATCAGGAAGCTGGCCACACTGAGAAACTGGCTGTTTGCCGATTATCTCCTTTTCTATGACCACTGGTCTGGTTTTGAGGTGTCTGGTAGATGGATTATCAACCAGTGCACACTGATGAAAGAGCTTGTTCAGCGTCAGTAACTGGTGTGTGAGATACCTGTCAAAAGAGGGGCCGAAATTCCAAAATGACGTGTTTTCCTTAATTAGGCTTCCCATGCTCGACAATGACACTTCCGGTGAACACAACTCAACGACGACTGTATCACTCCACAATTTTTTATACTCAGCATAGTTCTATATGCAAAAGGTATAATGAGTTAGAATGATCTCAGCAGGTTCTTCCATTGCCTTGACCAAATTTGCACTTGCGTTGCGAAAATATTCGCTGTTCCACAACATCTACTTCCACAGCTCCAGCGGTCACATCAGGCAATGTGAAAGAAGCAACACTTTGTAAGGAGCACAAAATCAAAGAGTAAGAGTGAGTTCCGGTGCTGAAATTTCAGAAAAACCAGATGGTGGCCAGGTACCTGATTATAAATAGTACCTGAAAAAGCTGAAATTTGATTTCACCAAAAAAGCCCCCATCAGTGAGTGATGCCATCACATCCTAACACGAACAAATACGAACTTCATCCTTTGACCATTTGATGTCTATCCTTGGTTTTTCTCCTCCAGCAACCTGCTCCTCTGCAGCTATGCAATGAACTCTTTTCCGTCTTTCCCATATAATTGTCCCTCTCAATTGTATTGTTCATTGTGCTATAGAAATAATGAATGACCTTCCACCTATCAAATGAAGGGGTGTGCCAGCACTGAGGCATGGCGAGTATGAGACTGGAGGGCGCTGACATGAAAGATATAAACCTAAGATGGTGGCGCTGATCTATCGGTTCTAGGCAGTAACAACCAAGAAATATCTGACACAGCAATGAGATAGGAAGATGAGAACAATGAGAGGCTTTCTGGGGACTTTGGACTGGATTGGCTTAGGCTAGCAAGAGTGAAGTTGGTAGGGATAACTTGGTATATTGCGTGCATGTAAGTACTACATCATGTTTTCAGCAAATCACTCGCGGGCACTCACAGCTGCTTGCACAAGCGCCTGAAAGCCGTGTGAGTTTGTGAGTCTGCAAGTTGGTGAGCTGAGTCAAAAATTCCATGAGTTCTTTTGACTAAACTGTACATAGGGTGTTCCTCCTCACTATGGACCTTACATATTGACCTGAACTGAGTCTATACACTCCATTTACATTGTCTGAAATGGTCCTTCTGTATATTATGCTTGCTGTCATCATCACTTGTGTGTTTTTCAGAAAATCCTTCAAAAGCTACAGTGACCAACAAAATTGATGTCATCCCCTAATTGAGTTTTTGAATTGAATCTGGTCATGGGGGTGACATCAGTTTTGTCAGTCACTAATGTAAATTACAAATAGGGTTTCTATATAGTGTATCAGTACCCAATCTAGGTAAAGAAATAGGGGGAAGCCTGAAATACTTGAGGAAAGAACTCTGTGAGCCCCTGCGAGCCCGTGAGTAAAAACCCACATTTGCTAATGTGGGTATTTATACAAAATGTCATACTATGCACTGAGTCAGTAATAGTAAAAAAATGGGGGATTTCAAGTCTAAAACATGTAAGAGAAAGGCGTATAGGAAGAAATGAGTACAAGATAGGCTGACGGAATTGGTATAAAACATGTACCAGGCTTGATACATGTATGAGTGTGGCGGGAGTCAAGAGAAATGAAAATATACTAGTGAATAAGGAATAATGAATTTGTAAAACAAATGGAAAAGAGCTGACAAGAAGAATAATGATAAAAGAAAAGATAGGGGCTACAACTTACATGTCACTTGTTCCTGATAGGTCTACGTGTCTAGGGGCTGGCTATGCATGACACTGATACACTGTACGAAATTCATGTATAGAAATGTTAATTGGCGGTTAGAAAGCTGGTTCACCACTTCAATTGGTATATAAAGGACTAGAGTGAGTCCCGAACTGCTAGTTAAAGCACTAGTGGACTAATTGTAAGTGCCAGTACAATAAAGCTAAGTACTTATGAATATGATATGCTTATTCTAAGTACTATGGTTGATGTGTACAGTACTTCAGTTATAGTAGCAGATCCACCCTATATACTATACAAAGTTCTATAAAGACTTTGTAACAATTCCTGCTATAATGCACTTAGTACCACCAGTGCGACTCAAGGGAAAGTGAAGCCCCTATTCACAGGCCAGGCACACGTAGGCTATACAACCCAGACTCTAGTGCTAAATGATCACTGGTTGAGAATTGCACCATAATCAGAGAAATCGGAAGAAAAACCCTAGTAACTGACTATGTCTGAACTGGCAGTATAGTAATCAATACCTTGCTTATAAGCAAAACAGAAGGAATAGTCTTTTGAAAGACAGTAAGGATAGATAAGTAGGACAAAGTATATATGTACAAGTTCCTGGAAAGCTCAGCTTTCATATGGTACTAAAGGGATGGACTAGCAGTGAAGAAATAAAACCCATAGTTCATTACTGCCAGTACGCAATCTAAGAAATGAGTCATAATGAAAAAGCCCCAAAAGGGTAAAGATATTTCCAAATGCAGCAGTAAGATCGGCAAGATACACATGTGTGCCTGATGACTGAGGCATTCTTGTTGGTACAAGTGTGACTACAAAAGATATGTAGGACCTTATAGAGAGCAGGACTCATCTGTAAGAGCACTATACTACAAACTGGTGGTATACTAGAAACGAAGTCTATAAACACCAAGTCTATAGTAGTGCCAGAAGAACATAAGAGGAGGAATAAGCAAAAGACTACACAAACCTATAGTGACTGATTGGCAGTAACGGAATGTGAGTCATACGAGTGGAGCCCAGCATGGATGGTGGAGCTATGTGAGTCAGAATGACTATGGCCGCCAGTTCCAGAAAGGTACCCTTAGTCAAGAGGATGAAGTGAAGGGAACAAAGAAAGCCGTATTAGTTTTAGATAATATTGTACATTTCCTAGATACCCTAATTAGAAGGTACCTACTTAAATCTAGTAGTACTAGTAAGCATGGACCAGCAGTTAGACCAATATTTCTGTTTTCTTATGTACCTTTTAGCAGACATTCAAAAGAAATGTAGAACTGTATAGTAGTAGCTGCAAGTAGTATAAAAGGACTAGATATTTCTTGTAGTTACTCAAGCCATGTATGTAGAGTATCTGGACCACAGCAGCTCTAAGTAAGAGGGCGTGAAATACAGACAAAGCTTCTTGAAAGCCACGTACTGTAGAGTATCAGTCATCTCCCTAGCACCAGCTATAGAGACTGTGAAACATGGACTACGCTTCTACCAAATTTACCTCACTCACATCGAGTATAAACATAGTGTGTGGATCAACAGTGTTGAATCAAATTTGTTGGTTTTGTGTGTGTCCTCAGACTTGTGAAACTGATTATAAGGCATTTGGGCCTACAAATTGTGAATTGAAACTGTTGGTTATACTTTGTGGACTTGTTATAGTCTTTGTGTGTTAAATTTGTGTGCATTCGTGCAAAAACCTACCAAAACCCCAAAAGTCCTTGTAGTACAAGTGAACTGTTGAGTATTCTGACTACTCAGAACGCTCACATTTTACAATTTGTATAAAAGTCTTTAAGTTTGTGTTTTGTTCTACACTTACAAAAAAGACACCTATTAACGTATCCTCATACAGTACCAGAAATGGTATTACAGTGCAGGAATGATAAATACACATTATTTTCTATTTGACTTCTTTACTGTTTACCATTAAGAGAATACAAGTGCATGTGAAGAGACTACCAACCTACTTCATTTGTGCATTGAGTCTTCATGAGCAGAATCCATAGAATCAAAAGTGGAAAAGACAAAGGGTGCGTCAGAACAGAATTGGGCATTGAGTCGAAATATGCAGACACCTTAGAGCTGAGAATATATTCAAAAGGGAAGGGAAAGAGAACTGAAACAATGAGTGCTGCAGCACCACTGCTGTGAAAGAAATCATAGCTAAACTTGCACAGAAGCAATGTTAAAGAGGGCAATGAAGCAGAGAAGTACAAGTCAACATCATTGTAGGGGAAAAGGAAGAAAGGTCCAGTTGGACATGTTGAACCCTGTATATGGTCAAAAAAGAAACAGAAACCCTGATCAGAGTGTCCAATATGCAGAAAGAAACGTATGGGAGAAATCAGGACATAATTGACATGGCCACCTGCAGAAATGCAGTGTAAACAACTCAGCCTCATTCTTCAGCCTCGTAACCAGCATACAGTCCTAGACCAACAACAACCACATGCTAAGGACAACGACAGAGAAGCAAAACACTGCAAGAGATACGGCGCAAAAGAGGCAACTCAGTAGGCATACAATAGCGTAGAACTAATTGCAATACATCCTGGAGACATCACAAAGTCAGTATACCGCTGCAGTATACACCTCTACTAGTATGCCCCCAAGCTGCATATGGATTGAGAAAACGTCTGGGATCATGTCTGTGTCACTCCAAGCTATTTGCCCATCATACCCCCTTCCCTCCCTTCTCTATCACTCCCTGAATCACGTCTTCCAAAACCCTTCCCTCATATCGGTACTAGACGAGAGACGTTCTTCCTAACCCGAACCTCTTCCTCCCTCCCTCCCGCACCCCCCACCGCCTTGACACAATTCTGTCGAATTTCCCTTATTGTTGTTCGCTTTCCCCACTACCTGTCTTTCCCAACCCCATCCCACCAACCATCCCTATCAAAACACCCCTCATCCCTCCGTTGAACGAGAAAGGCTTCTAAGAAAGCCCCCCTACCCCGCTTCTCTTCCCCTTACACAAGTCAAACCGTCATATAACTACTCCTTCACCGCCCCCTTCTCCTCGCCTTCCATGGTCCAAGTTCCAACTCCCACATATTCCATCTTCGTCATGCCAGCGATAGCATGAAGCATAAAGGCATGACCGACGTGATCTTAACTCATGAGGTATAAGGATGTATGTATCATTTGTGTTGGGATTGCTGAAGTGCATGGATACTGCGTCTTGAAGACTACAAGACCGTGAAGGTGGGGACGACGGAAGCGAGAAATTTGGGAATGAACTGCCAGGTTGACGCCAACGGCGAATAATTACGGGATGATGCTGGGAAGGGTAGATGGCGGAGGTGGGGGGAGGGGCAGACTTAGAGAGAGTCTATTTCGCATTGGGAGGGAGCGGTAGGATAAGAGCCGTACGAGACGACTTCAAGCGACATTGAGACGTGGCGTGTATGGTGATGTTTTGGCAGCAGGACTAACTGACGATGAGGGACGACGTTGAAAAGTTGAAAGCCTTGGCGAGGAATCCAGAGAATATTGGAAAGATATAGTGGTCGGTAGGGAAAGAGAGTGGGAAATGACGGTGACGATGGATTTTAGACATTGTACGCATTGGACAACGGATATATGAGTGGGAGAGATAAGAGACGAAGGGGGATGGATGTTTCCGTCTTCATTCGGCCACAAAGCTCCTTCAAAGTCGACTTCAAGTCTCCAAGCTCCAAGCTTCACAGCTTGACCCTCACATTCTCGAAACCTCGTTTCTTCGCTCCAGGCTCAACATCTCCTTTCCTTCCCTTCGTCATCTGAAATCTTGGCTATATCCCTTCTCTTATACCTTCACTCATTGCTCGTCAAGTACCTTCCCCATTGGTAACCTCGTTTCGGCCCTCGTCCTGCGAAAGAGCTAGAGACAGCATCAGACGGCGTTGGATAGATATTCAGAAATGCGGGTGTGGTGAGAGTGAGTGTAGGAGTTTGATGAGATAGAGTGCGACCGTCGGATCTTGCTCGTATCTGCAAAGTTGTAGGGAGACCAGGTCGCTGCTCTATTCCGTCTCTTGCAAGTCAAGAACATTGGAGGGCCAGTAGTACCAGTGTACCACCGGTGAGGAATAATAGCACTGTGTCGTACTGACGTGCCATACGGACAGCGGACGGTGGAGGGTGAAGGCAGCTCGAGGTAGAGAGTAAGATAATACCATCGTCCCCATCGAAGCCGTGGTGCTGGGTATGAAATTGAAGTCTGGATCCGTTGGTATGAGAGAGTATTGCTGGGTAGTGACGAGCGGAAGCGGCGGAGAAGCAACGTAGAAAGGGACAGAAATGGCCAGGGAAGGAACTCGACGAGAAGGGAAGAGTTGGAAAATAGGCGACAGGATGTGTTGTGAACGTCTTGGTGGTAAATCGCGTCTCCACTATGGAAGTTCTGGCTTTCCAGTCTCCTCGACCCATCTCCTCAAAAGCACCTCAGCACTTCAAGATTATCCTACAGCCACGTAACGTTCCGACCTTATATCTTGGGCCGTATCGTGACGCTTCCAATGTATAGTTTCTTGTTTTATTTCCAACGTTTCTTCGACGATGAAAGCTGAGCTGAAACCCAACTCCTTCATGGTTGGGGGGTAAGAGTCTGCGCCGTCTTGCCTAGCACAGTTGGCCTAGTGGTGAAGGCAATGGTGTTTACAGGGGACATCGGGAATCGACGGTAGTGCGTGCGGAAACAGTGCTTCGTCGGCAAAGACGAAGAAGCGGAATGCACCAGTGGCTTAGGCGGTGGGATGAAGTGGACGTGAAGGGTAGAGAAATAGAAGCTCTATCCGTCGCTTGGGAAAGGGAAGGAGAGACGGTGGAAGATGGATTCCGACAGACATTGGACTGGACAGTGGGTATGACGGAGTCGGCACGAGGACACTGAAAAATGGTGGTGAGGAGGAGAAACGGAAGGACTCAGCGCCCTTCCACCATCGACTGTCGGCGTTTCTCCCCTCGTCCGAATCCCCCAATTTATCTTCGCAGAAAAGTACTTTGCGAGTCTGACTAGCGCGTAGTTGCCTTCGATAGTCCATTTCGAGTAGTTGAATAGCTTCATGAGATGCAGCACGGCGTTACTGAGAAACAAAAATTAGTATGCCGACGAAAAACAAGGGACAGGTGCAAGTCTTTAGAAGGAAGGACTCACCTAGTATGGACAGACTCTCGGCCAGCGCGACCTCCCTCAAATTCTCGTCTACGACCCATGGATGCTTTCCTACTTTCGTCCTAGGTTCTGCCTCGACGTAACCGACTTGAAAGACTCGAATATGGTAAGACACGTCGACAACAGCGTTTAAAGCGACGGTTTTTGGAGTTTAGGGAGCTGCCTATCGGAAGGAAAGAGATTGAACGAGAACAGGGACAAAGGACATGGTCAGTACCAGGATTGACGTCTTGGATTTGAAAAAGAGAAGCTCAGGGCTGAGTTGCTCACCTTTGTTCGAGATATTTCCTCCTCTATCTAGCCCTAGGTTCATGATAGATCCCCACTCCGTCCCCACACTGTCCTTCCTGTATACAGGGTTACAGAGACTCCGTTGTCGACCCGGTGACTGAGACATGCGGACGAATCTTGATGCATGGTTTGGCTGGGCTTGAGAGAAGTAGAGACGAGCTTGGGTTGAAAGAGGGGGGAAATCCGAGTCGTCGTTTGGTCGTCGTCATGTTGGGAAGCGACCCCGGAAAAATCCGGGTATCTTTAGCGAGACCGAACAACCGGTAAGCTGCGGTCGAGTGCTTCGTCGGGTTGATCATTGATGCTCAGGCTTGTCCTCAGGCTCTAATAATTGCCAAAGTTCCGCTGAGCCCATCTGATTCGGGTTCTCGTCTCAAGGGGGAAAGTTCCGCCTGACTCCTGAGCTCCCCTGGATAGTCTGCCTGTCTACAGCCTAGCTACAGCTTTCTTGTCAAGCCAGCTTACCGCCGTCAGTCTCTCCGGCCTCGAACTTTGAGTTTAAAACCCCCATGCGGACAGCGGCCATCTGATGACAGGCTTTACGTTCTTTGAAATTCTCTACCCCTTCATCAAGCCACGAACGTGTTGTATCATTATGCCAAAGCTGTGACAGCGAGGGAATCTGCAAATCCCTCTCGGTTGATTGGCCAGCAGTGTGATTCGATCATTCGTAATAATAGCAAGCACCCACCTATAAAACCCTAGTTTCATTTTGATACCAGAACCTCGATCGGACGCGTCGACGATGCCGCTTTCAATGAAGCAGGTCGCCTTGGGCTTCTTGGCGTCTAGCTTGACTTATTCCACGGTATCAAAAGCGGATAGTCTGGCTGATGTGGACCATGTTGTTCTTTTCATGCAGGAGAATAGGGCGTTTGATCATTATTTCGTGCGTCTTTCTTCATTTTGAGCAGCTGAGTAAATGTAACGGAACCTTAGGGAACGATGGCAGGTGTAAGAGGATTCAAAGATCCCAAGTAAGTATACGAAACTCGCCTGCAAACTATCACTTTTTCGTTCCTCACACCGCCAATCGCAGCGTTCAAATCAACCCCAATAACCGCTCTGTATTCTTCCAACAAGTCAATTCCCTATTATCCAACGCTACGGACCACCTCTTACCGTTCTACGTCAATGAGGCAGGGGGGGAGTTCGTCAACGGGACACAGTGTATGATAGCTGGGTCGAATGGGTGGGGAGAGAACCATGCTGCGTTGGCTACTGGGACGAATGTGAGTGATAGTTTTTGTAATTATCTTATGCTCTCGCAGCGTTGGTTTGAGTCTTGACTGCCATCTGCAATACTAACATCTTAAATATGCAGGATATGTGGGTAGTCGGCAACACCCCCTATTCGATTGGATATTTTAAGAGAGAAGATATCCCCGTTCATTTTGGAGTTGCGGACGCTTGGACGATTGGGGATATGTACCAGGAGGTACGTCTATCAATATCTTGAACGATTAAATCCTTTGTCTTTCCGTCTGAAAACGTCGAATAATGAATTGTTAGGGTGTCGTTGCAGTAAGTAATGCCCATCTGGACTCCTGAAGTTTTCCATTCATTCATGAACTTACTGTAGTCAACCAACCCAAACCGTGTCATCTGGCAATCTGGTAGTATCAAGTAAGTCATGGTATTTCTTCTTCACATCATCAATTGTCCTGACGGTAATATCAATTTCCTTTTTAGCGTCCCAGGCGGCAATGTCCATAGCACCATGGGTCCGGTACTCGACAACAACGATACACCTGGTTGTTCGTCTTTGGATTTGCATGTGATAAATGGGTCGACGATAATGTCGCCGAAGAATTATAGTTGGTGAGTCTGTCTCAGGTCTCTAGATCTCTCCGGTGGCTAATCTACCGAGCGTAGTTATCCGTATGATTGGAAAACGGTCAGTATTCTTCTTTCACATCTGAGTCTTCTAGCCAATATTCGATTTCATATATGTATAGATACCAGAGTACCTCGAAGAAGCAGGGATCACTTGGAAGGAATATCAAGCTGTGCAAAAGTGAGTCAGATTTTGCGTTCTTCCTCTTCAACGGATTTATTCATGCGAAATTTGGGGATGCTCAGCTTCGGCGATAACCCGCTCGTTTCTTTCGAGCTTTACCAGGTGGGTTACCATTATTAATTCGGACTTGATGGATACGGTGGATTGGAATGCTGACTGATTTCATTCACAGAACCTCGCTGCAACGAATGAGTCTGCTCCTTTGGCTCAAAATGGTATGCCTCCGTCTTATTCGACTCCGGCGGCGAGTTCATTGATTGTTCATTGACTTCGTACTCAGGTCTAGCCATGACGGGAAGTGGCAACTGGCAAGGGGGTTTAGATGATTTTAAAAGAGACGCTGCTGCGTGAGTGATTTCTCTCTCTCTCTTGCATTTCAAGCTGTAGATACTGATAAACTGTACTATTTCTGCAGAGGAACTCTACCAGCTGTATCCTACTATATTGGTCCTGCTGAGCTCTCCGAACATCCACCATTCCTCCTCGGGATGGTGGATGGCTTTGGAAGGAAATGGTTGATGCGGTGGTGAATTGTAAGTCTCTGTTCATCTCGCGCGTATGAGTACTCATGGTTGGTTTTAAAAGCTCCCAAGTATAACAGAACGGTCTTGATTATTTCGTTTGATGAGACTGGTGGTTGGGGAGATCAGTGAGTCGTAGATTTATTATATTGACGGACAAGTAGATGCTTAAGGCGTTCTCTAGCGTTGTTCCTTTCCACTCGTAAGTTCTTACGTAGTTTCTTTCTCTTCCCGTCTCATTTCGCATGTACTCTTCTTGAACGAAGTCCTGAAGGCACTCCTGGCGAATGGATCGTCGTACGTTGCTTTCATACGATATACCTACATGAGACGCATACTATTTTACTGAACGAACCCTATCCCAGAATCCCTTCACCAACAATCTCACATTCGCTGGACCCGGCTTCAGACTTCCTTCGTCGTAGTATCACCATGGACTCGTGGAGGCAATGTTTTTACAGAACCAGCTGATCACATCTCTCAAAATCTTTTCTTGGAGGCGTGGGCTGAAGCTAGGGTGAGCGCTAGCTTAATGTTACCTGAAAAGTTGCTCAATTGCTCAACGTTAACATGTTACTTGATTTGTCGAAAAGGGAACGCCCTTCCGAAGCGCTGAGATCAACGACTGGAGGAGAGAACATATGTCCAATTTGACGAGTATATTTGACTGGGACAATGTACGTATTAGGTTCTATTTCTTCAAGTCTATCTATGATTCAACTAAACCCATACCGGTATACTCTGTAGCCCGACACATCGCCAGTAGAGCTCCCCTTCGCAGAGACGCCTCACTCTGATTTACTCACCTCGATGTTGGACGGACCTCAAAATTGCGAACGTCTATTCGGAGACACGATCCAACCTCCGATTCCGTATGGAAATCAGACTGAAGAGGACTCGTTGGTCACCGAGCAGGGTTTCAAGAGCGTTCGAGGTGAGTTGCACTGCCTATTCTTCTATTATTAGATTCCCCATATATTCATCCTTTCCCATCTAGGTGCACTGACCGAAGGTCGCTACCTCGTCATCGAATCCAACGACTCTACCCTTGCTCTTGCCATCAGCACAGACAACACCACCTTCATCGCATCTCCAGCTTCTGAAACTAAATTCGACGTCCCATCTCAAAGATTCGTCATCCACGCCACAGATCCCACTGTCGCCTCCGCCAATACCTTTAAAATCTCAGCTGGAGCGGATTTCGATGGTCTTTCGTCGATGTATATTACGTCGAATTTGACGTTGGGTACGAAGGATGAGGCTGCGGTGTTTGATATTACGTTCTTAGGTGTGACGGAAGGTTACGTGTTCGAGGAAAGCGGGAGCGGGAGCGGGCGTTTCTTGGGGATGACGAGTGATGGAAAGGTTGGGCTTGGTGATGAGGCGGTTGGGATGAAGATTTTTGCTGTTTCTTTTTGAGATGTTATAATTAATAATCACTGTTGTTGTTGTAGGGTTCTGGAACTGCGGTTAACAAAGATGGTTTGGCTGTATGGGTCTTTGATCAGACTATTGTATACAGGACAGCTTAATCACTAGAGTAAAGCAGATCATCATGGACCTGTGTACATACGCAGATCGTATGGGGCGGTGATCACCACTGGGATGTAAGTGGCGTTTCCAATGACTGCAGCAAGTGCGGCAGCATGTTGGAAAAACAGATCCTTCGTTCAGCGCACAGAAAGACCAGAACCTATACATATACTGCCATGGGTATTAGGTGCACAGACCTTCAGGAGGATACGTTTGGTATTGGTCTTCGAGTATAAAAGGACTGGCCATTGTAGCCCTGTCTCTCAAATCAAACCAGCACTCTCCGCTCCGGTAGCAAGTAGTCCACACACATACAGCTTTGATAGCATGTTCAAACTCTGGAAAGCTCCTTTCTCTCCTCACTGCCGCCACCATGGTCAGTGCGAGCAGCCTTAAAATCAACAACAAATGTGACCAGTATGTAGCACCATCGCAATGCACGTCCGGCCAACTGACACTCTTCCCTCATCTAGCGCCGTCACCGTTCAAATCGCCATCCCAGGCGGGACCAAGCCTGATGTCTCTATTCCTGCTGGCCAAACTGCTGGCAGCGACAAGGGTATCCCCAGGACGGAAATGGTATTGCTCTCAGCTTCATTACCGACCCCGCCCAGGCCAACAAAGCCATGAGCCGTGCGGAAGTCAACTTCACTCCTGGTAACTCTGCCGTAGCTGCTTTTATCAACCTCAGCAACATGTTTGGATACTCTGTCGCGACCGAATTGACAGGCTCCGGTTGCGCCGACTATGTCTGCAATATCGCCTCTGGCTGCCCCGTTTCTGGACCCGGAGGTTCTTGCGTCAGCCCTTGCTGCAAAGATTTCGATAGCTGCCAAGGCGCTTCGTCTTGTCCGGCTGGTGGTCGTGGTGATGTGGGTGGCGGACCTGGGCCCCAAGCCAACTTTTACAAGGGAGCATGCCCTAATTCGTATGCATGGGGAGACCAGGATTCTGACGAGCCAACGCAGAACCTTGGTGGTTACTGCAAGGGTGATGATATCGAAGTCACATTGTGCCCCGGCAAGCCTTCCTCGAAACTCTGATTCTAGGGGCGTTGTAGTCAGAATTTAGAAAATAGGTATATAGTTTAGAAATGAGTTAGTTATACATGTAATTGTCATGAGAATGGACGATAATGAAGAATGAGCAGCTTTGTAACATACTTAAGTTGTACTAGAATTGACATGAATGTACGATTTCCGAGACAAATTCCTCTACTTGTACTCTGGAGACTGTTTCATTAAAGAAGCACTACGCCTCGACCCCAAAACCAATCGAACAGTCAATCCCATCAACTCAACGACAACCACTCGGAAACAGTCTTTTCCTTGGAATCCAATCCTACGGTCTTGATACTCGGACAAGTGTCTTTTACCCCTCGTACAAACGTGACCTTCTCTGGCTCCTTCCACTTTACATGCTGTATCTGCAATTTGAATGCATAATCGCATTGGGGAATGTTTTTTTGAACCACGGAAGGAGCAGTTCTTTAAGTTGATCAGCAGGGATTTTGGGAAGGTGTATACCCACAGACTGGATAGAGAGTAACTCGAGATCGGAAGATTCGGAAACGTTATGGATAGGATGTGGGAAGTGTGGAAAATCTTCAAAAGAAAGCTCGAGTTCCGTGATAGTTTCCTGCTCGAATACACGATGAAGAGCAGTCTCCTATTACGAGGCCGAATGAAATGAGGGTGAGTTCTTTACACTCCATTTCCGCGTGTGGCTATGTCGAATCAATCAAAACTCCCGAGTTCTAATTATCATTAAAAAAATGAATAGCCTTGGGCTCAAGCATTGTACTTGATGGACAAGCTTTTGGAAATGTAACACTATTATTCAAGTTCTAGTTTGTATCTAGTATATCACTTTTTGTCTAGTACACTGACATCTGAATGTCAGACATTGCATGCCAACATCAGACATAAAATGCAAAGGTTGGACATTGAGTGAACATCAGACATCACTGGGTGTGAAGGTCAGACATTGATTTTTGTCCCAAATGGCACCTCACAGTAGAGTAGCAGAGGTAAGACTGTTGTGTAAAAAATGTGTAACTCGGGTCTCTCAATGCCAATGGCATCAATACAGAAGACAGGGCTTTTAATTACCACTGCTATGTACAACACAATGTATGGCTAGGTGAGAGTAAGAGTTAAAGGAAAGAATGTACTTGAACATCTTATATCTACGACCCATGGGAAAGTATGATATAATAGTCTAAATATGGTAACAGCCATTACAGTTTGTCAATGTGAAGGACGTTGAAAGAGGATCTTTTTGACGGTGAAGCCTTAACTATAACCGGCACAGGGCCGGCCTCTGTAGGGCGGCAAAGCCTGCTACCATTTGCGCCGGTTAACTTCACCCACTTGAACTAAACATTTGCATATATGTAAACCACCGCAGGGGTGTCAGGTAGTCTGGTAGTTATCAATAGGGCGTGACACCCACAAAAAGTTATTAGGTAATCAGCGCCGGCAAGTCAATGGCACGCACATTTCAAGTTCCTATCACTTCGTTAATTGATATATGGGCTAGTATACTTTCAGATATACTGCATGCAATTTTTGAGCAAGAGAAATGGAGCTGAAGTGGTACCTACTGATGGAAAAGGATTGTGGCCAAAAGGCTTGACATGCGAGTGGCGTTCGAAACACGTCTGATAGTTGATGTACAGCTCTCAAAACAGCAGAGAGGATCGAGGGGAGCGCAATAAGTCCCAAATAGGAAAGGGACTCGTGACAAGCGCTTCTTTGTTGCAAAACGAGCTTACCGGGGGGTTCAGCGTGGGACAATGCACTCCCAAAAAGGAAAAAAGCACTTGATGCCCGCAACATTGGCGTGAAATCGACCGCATTTGGGAGATAAAACCCACTACCTATACAGTAGCGGGAACTTGGTATTTTCACAGCAAGCAGCTCATTCATTTCTCTTCCTATCCTTCTACATTTTTACTAGAGTCTAGTCCTGTTTTACTCTTCAAGTTGTCAATTAGTTAGGATTCAACATTTACTTTGTGAGGGTGGATAGAAAAGAAGTTCAACAAAAAGTAATATGTATTTTAGCATTTTGGAGAGCTCTGGCCTCATACTCGCCATGCGTCAACGCTGGCCCACACACCTTTCAGAATCAGTGTCAGCAAGTCAATGTCATGAGCATTTCAAGCTCACCTTACTTCATTATTTGAAATATGCATTGATATGATCTCAAAGGGCTTGCATGTAAATTTTTAGCAGGAGAAACAGACCAAAAGTGACACCCTGAGACGCAGCAATTTTGTAAAATACTAGGTTGTTCCTTAGTTAGCTTCATATAAAAAATGACGGTTATTTCTACGCTCACAACCAACTCCTTTTTATAAAAGCCTGCAAATATCCTAGGCCAAGACAGAGACTCATATGACCGGTTTTTGGACATCATCCTATGGACCAAGGTCCATCTCTTGGACTCCCTTCCGAACTCGGCTTTAGCGTCGCAATCGGGTTGGACAGCCACTTTCCAAAACGAGTATCTCGTTAGTAGTTGCTACTTGCTTTAATGTTTATGTACATATGCCTACATACATACCCATGATTATTGTAGTCTGGAGGCGGGTTTGGTTGGGCACAGATTAGGGCATGGACATAAATATATGGACTTGCTATCATTTTGTACATATCAGTTACATTATGGACTAACGAACTACGACGAAACACTCTATGCCCCAGTGTCGTCTTCAATCAGAGGTAGGCTACAGGGCCCAGGGGTATCAGGTTGTGGGGTTCATCTGAGCGAGATAAGAGTGCGGGAAGGGTAACCAAAACGCCGTTTACCGTTGACAGCTGCCGGCAGTGGGCAGGCGGTGTGAAAACAAGGATGCAAGAAAGAATAAAAATGTATCAGTTGGCACTAGTATGCATATGCAAACTAAGATGAAAGTTACTCACCTATTAACCTCCCTTTCTTAGGCATTTCTTATACTCCTACTTCTTCGGCCCATACCTCTCCATCTCCGAGTCTTCGCTCCCATAGCACATCTGTCCTTGTCAGCTGTGCTGCAAACTTGATATTACCAATGAAAAAAGTCTTCCATGAATACAGGTGTCCATCATTGTTCATGGGTGGAAGCAGAAAAAGAGTAAAGTGGACAAGGAGTGGATGGCCAAGAGTTGCGCTGGCAGTTTGGGTGGTTGGATGATGCGTCAGCGTCGGAATTACAATTACGGACGAGTTTTCATCGAACAACCCTCCAATCAACCTCCAATGTTGCAGTATTACACACACAGATGTCTGGTGGTTACAGCTGAGACACCTCTGTATTCACAACAGGTGGTTTCTGACTCTCAAATCAGCTGAGAAGGCCAAAACGCACAAAGCAAATAAAAGTCGAATCCTTCACAATAATTCGCACGCTCTTTCTGGGCGCTTACAGACGCATCCCGGTCTCTGTCTCGCCTCGCGTTGGATCAAATTAGCGCGTTTCACCTCGGAGAGGCTCGGGATAGCACTCAAAAATGTAACTGTACTTCATGAATATTTCTTGCGGCCACACAATGAGGAACACACAGTATATTTCCTTATAGATAGAAAACTGTCATAAAATGGTCAATTTGGGACACTCGTCTTGGATTAGGGTATCATGTGGTGCTCTTAAAATACCCATAAAATGCAGAGATGTTTAAAGTAGCATATAAATCAGTATTTAAAAGCCATCCAGCCATATTATGGCCACCCGAAATTGGTAGAGTGTTAAAAGTACTTGAGATGGAAAAACTTCCAAAAAAGCGAACATACAAAGATACCAACGCATGCATGACCTACTAGAGCATCCGGCGTATATTGGCACTTCGAATGAAGACCTTTTTTTGAGTCATTAGACGTGTAATAATCTTATCTATGAGCTCTGGGCATGATAGAAATCAGTTTATGGAGCCAGAAAGTATCCGTGTACACTGTGAGTTATCATTAACGTTGAATTAACGTCAAGCTCTCCATGTATCAACTTGATTCTACCTATTTGGACACGAACGGTAGCCTAATGAATTCCAAATTGAACTACCAATTGTCAGTTTGGCTGGCATGTGCTGTAGAATTTATATCCGGTGTGGAGACTTTCAGCCACAATTGCTCTGCTCAACCGCGGAGTGATATTTGGTATCCATAAATCCACGGGAAGGATAAATTACCTTTTTGCATCACTGAAGAGAGTTACTGAATATTTAATTCCTCGCTTGCGAGTAGGTTTACATGGAATTGTACAAAACGGCGGGAACGGCGGGGCGCAGCAAACCGACCCAAATCGGCTGCAAAGTAACCTTATGTGAATACTGGGCTCAATTACACTGTCTCAGCGTCATATGTATGTGCTGTAGCATGCACGTATATGTAACAATTTGAACGAATGTGCGATTAATGGTGCATAACGACCCGAGCTAAAGCGGGCAATGCCGAACCCAATCGATGTGGGAACCGAAGTACCGAATATGGTACACCCGATTCCCTGAGCATTCCTATACAATTCCGTCCGTTCAATACATTTTTGTAGGTATACGCACCTACACACGGACATTACACAGTGCTATTTGGTGTTTTTTCATGTCTATAACAATTGGTGCAGGATCTGGATGCCGTGAGAGGATGTGGGCGGGTACCCAAGCTGGGCTGGAATAGTTCCACGGGGCCAGGGGCGTCAAATAGCGCCCGAGCTAAAAGTATTTTCCGAGAGCCTCGATCATCATCGATGGCAGCCTATGGTTATGCTGATGGAATGGGCGGGTGCCCAAGCAGGGCGGGAATATTCCCGAGGTGGCCCAGAGCATTTTGGGAAAATCCCCAATGATAATCTTGCTTTTTATCTACGTATGTACTACTACATATATGCATATGTATGATACACTGCAGTGTACTAATGTGATTGGTATGCACGTATAGGCGCAATATTCCAATGCAATGCATGCCCAAGCAGGGCGGAAATATTCCCAGGGGGTCGGGTACACCAAGTAGCCCGAGCCCAAAGAATTTCCGAATAACCCGAGCCCAGAGCGTTTTCCGAAAAACCCGACGGCAGGTGAGCACTGAGCGAGGGCATTTTCCGAAGTACAGACCAGAGACCGTGGATGGTCCATGAACTACCAATGCTGAGAATGGCAGGTCGCTTACAAATACCGCGTAGGCAAGGATCATCCGTCGTTTTTTATAAGATAGCTTCATGGTTATAACCGCGATTTTTGTAGAAACTTTTATAAAATATCTGTGCTATAGCCTGAAAGTGATACTACCATTAGTGATCCCTGACTCTGACTGAAGGGAGAAGGAGGGAGTGTCCAACCAAATGGCATCATGCTGTGTTGCAAAAGGGAGTCTAAATTCCCATGGCCAGCTCCGAGTGCATCAGGAAAAACTTCAACTGTAAATTAGACAAAAATTGAGCAAAATTGGATTCAATACTGCTGTTTTTCCGATTTTGCTAAATACTGCCAGATACTCTAGCCCCCCCTTGCAAAGTGACACCAATTTTCGTCTTTTTGGCTACAGTCGTGGACAACCAAAGTCAACAAAGTGTCCAGGACCAGATTTCGAGTTTCTGAGCCAAGCTTTTTGCAGATTTGGACTTAGAATGGCGAAATACGTCGAAAAATGGTCTTCCTAAGTTTTTCCCACAACCCGTTTTGGAGTCTCAATTTTTGGGGTCATTTCAACGAAAATTTTGAGTACATATTACCTATTCTACTTATGATTGTTGTGAAGTAGGATTGACGACCACCTCAATACTCACCATCGCGGACTCTGAGACTGATCTGTGACCGCGTTGCTTCCGTACTGCCCATTCCAAAGCCTTTCCAGTCAATCCACGACAATATGTGCTCATACACCTGAAAGAGCGATTAATAAACTTGCGTATGACTCTGGCTGGACATGCATTGAGCCATTTGAACATGGCGTCCTTCGCATCTTGGAATGTTGGTTTGGGTTCCTCTTGATCAGTATCTGTATTTGCACCAGCCCCAATACTGCAAGAAAATGTTAAGCTGGGTTAAATGAGCAATAAGACTCAAAAATGCACCATCTCAATGGGATTAAGTTCACAATGAAATTTCAGTAAAAAGATATACTCGTGGCTGTCAAGGATCAGGGTTACTCATCCAAAATTTCATTGTGAGACAAGTGAGACATTTCTGTCTGACTAATGCCCGAATCCTCAGCTGACAGTACAGCTTCTGTAGATGTTTTTTTGGACTCTTGAGATACTTTAGGCTTGGGCCGTTGATGCCAGAGCCCTGTCATGACCCTTTTGCACTTGAGAGGTCACCCACCAGGCATGGTTGGATTGTTCTTGGAAGTGGAGCACAGCAAATTACTATATTTGGAATAGAAACTTTTGTACCTGATTGCTTATTTTTTTGGTGGATCATACTTGCCTTTGCGAATGGAGTGTTTTCCGCTATTTTGGAGATTTTTAGCGATTTTTTTGGCGGTTGTCTCAAAATTTGGGAGTCAAAACCCCGAACCTCACTTTGAGGGAAATCGGCTCGTTAAAACTGCTTTCTAGGTTTGTAACTACACCAGAAATACACTTTTCTTTGGTCTATGAGGTCGCTTGGCCTGGGAAAAAACTCAATGAAAAAGTTTGTTGACTTTGGTTGTCCACGACTGTATATTTGACGAGTATCTGCTCGCAATATATGACTAGTTTTCAAGTCTTTAACACACACCCAGGCATCAGAACAGGGACAGTTCGTTTAAGAATCATCAATTCAAATATAAAATACTAGAATAACAAGGTTATAATAAGGAAGTGTGTTCAAGATATGTACACTATTACTCCATTCCATCAACATCAATGTCTAGCGGGTCTGATGTGGCGAACGAGACAGTAGACCTAGGAATATCCACATCAGCAAAAATACAAGTGGACTTTTCCGGACTTCCGAAGACTTTTCGTCGCTTTTCGTCGCTTTTCGTACCTTTTTCAGGAGAGGACTTTTTCAGGACTTTTTTTGGAGTACTTTTTTGGGACTTTTACTTACCGAAGTACTTTTTTTACCGGCCTTTTACAGCCTTTGACTTACCCGAGGACTTTTTCGGGACTTTTTGCAGTACTTTTGGACTTTTACTTACCGAAGTACTTTTTTATCGGCCTTTTACTTCTGCAGGCTGCCGCTGAGGGTAGAGTATGTACATACATATGCAATAAACATGCTGCGTAGGACATTGCAAGGAATTACTACTAGTAGAAGGGCAGGCAAGTCAGAAACGTGTGGATCCTGGATGAATTTCTACACGAAGGGAGATTTGAAGAACAAACAATAAGAAGGGGATGAATGGGACGCCCACATATTTGAGCAGAACAGTGGGTAGGGGGGTGGGGGGGGGGATGAGAGTAGAGTATAAAAAAAGGGCAAGAGAGAGCAACGACGATGACGCGACGCGTCGTCTTGGAGGTAAGTGGGAAAATGAGACATTGGCAAATACGTGTTAGTGTAAATTCCGTTTCGCAGTGCTAAGCAAGTAGCGTTGATGTCATTGAGAAGAACATGTGGCTGGTCCTAGAGGCGGGTCAGAAAGAAAGCGGGGGGGGGGGGGGGCTCGAAGGACAATGACAATGACATGGGGGATATAAAGGTAACGGCGGTAACAGCGAACTCTGGCGAAATTTTTGTGCGGCCGTTACGGTCCTGGGGAGTTTGAAACTCCGCCAACCACCGATACAGTTGCGGTCACATGCTGTTCGTTTTGTTGACTCTTCTTCCTTCACGACCACTTCCTTTGTCTCTCAAAATTCTTCTTACTGTCCCGCTAGCCTTTCCGTTCACCTCTGTAAGTCACTCAGTGTCTAAAGTATGTCTAGCTCCGTCTTCTGGGCTACTGACTCGCACTTACAACTTACTTTCTAGGCCACGCTCTGTAGAGTTGGGATGATTATGGGAATATCGGGCAACGTTTTTGGAGTAGCGCTCACAGTTTGAAGGAGTAGTTGTGAACTGGTCATTGCTTCAAGACTCTGGGTGCGTTTCTTACAGTCTCTTCGAGACACCACACAGAATATTTCATCACCCGGGCAGTATCCATTGAAGACGTTCTTTCCCTCTCTGTATGTGCACACCTTATTAGGTACTAGCTCTCCTGATTTTCTTTCCACAGACATGTGCGCAGGTCTACTAGTCTGATTACGTTGTCTTCAAGAGTCTTCTTAGGAAAGGTGTGGAATTTGTATGTATCCAACTAGTATAATCCTTTCTGTGTGTATGTACCTGAAATATATGTGCTTTCAGGCTACTTTTACCGGGTTTTTTGAGGTACGTGAACCAAGTTTCCACTGCCTAACTGACATCTTTCAGTGTCTTTTTCGTACTTTTTTGTGTACTTTTTGCGGACTTCTCAGAAGCCGGTTTGACTTTTATTTGACTTCCATAAGCGATTGGAGTTTTGTTGGACTTGCCTACCTATATTTTCTACCCAACAGAGGGTCTGTTGGCCGACCTCTGTCATTCCACCTGCGTCCCACGCCGTCCCGTAGCCCTCGTCGCCCCCGTTCCGGATCCGCCCCCCGCTCGTCGATTGACAGCCGTCTGAGCTCGCCGTCGCCGTCCCGAGCCCCGACCGCTGTCTGGGGTCTGGCGGCCTCGTCTCTGGCCGCAGCCCTTCGGGTCCTGCACTGGAAACGTGCCCGCCCCAGCCCCCGAGGTCCCCGTCTGCTTTTCGGGGCCAGACCCCCAGCGCTCGGCGTGCTGTCGCCGTCGCGAGCCCCAGCGGCCAGCAGACCTTGGGCCTCCCGCAGCCGTCTGCGTGTCACTCGCCTCGGAACCTCGACCCAGAGCTGCAGACAGCCCTCCCTGAGGTCCCTGTCAAGTTTCCAGAGCGAATGACACATCGCTCGGCTCGCGGTCGCTGTTGCCAGCGGTGAGCAGACACCCCACGTCTCGCTCAGGCGTTCCTGTGTCATTCGCCTCGGAACCTCGACCCAGAGCTGCAGACAGCCCTCCCTGAGGTCCCTGTCAAGTTTTCAGAGCGAATGACACATCGCTTGGCTCGCGGTCGCTGTTGCCAGCGGTGAGCAGACACCCACGTCTTGCTCGGGCGTTCCTGTGTCATTCGCCTCGGGACCTCGACCCGGAGCTGCAGACATCCCTCCCTGAGGTCCCTGTCAAGTTTCCAGAGCGAATGACACATTGCTCGGCTCGCGGTCGCTGTTGCCAGCGGTGAGCAGACACCCACGTCTTGCTCGGGCGTTCCTGTGTCATTCGCCTCGGGACCTCGACCCAGAGCTGCAGACAGCCCTCCCTGAGGTCCCTGTCAAGTTTTCAGAGCGAATGACACATCGCTCGGCTCGCGGTCGCTGTTGCCAGCAGTGAGCAGACACCCACGTCTTGCTCGGGCGTTCCTGTGTCATTCGCCTCGGGACCTCGACCCAGAGCTGCAGACAGCCCTCCCTGAGGTCCCTGTCAAGTTTTCAGAGCGAATGACACATTGCTCGGCTCGCGGTCGCTGTTGCCAGCGGTGAGCAGACACCCACGTCTTGCTCGGGCGTTCCTGTGTCATTCGCCTCGGGACCTCGACCCAGAGCTGCAGACAGCCCTCCCTGAGGTCCCTGTCAAGTTTCCAGAGCGAATGACACACTGCTTGGCTCGCGGTCGCTGTTGCCAGCGGTGAGCAGACACCCACGTCTTGCTCGGGCGTTCCTGTGTCATTCGCCTCGGGACCTCGACCCAGAGCTGCAGACAGCCCTCCCTGAGGTCCCTGTCAAGTTTCCAGAGCGAATGACACACTGCCTGGCTCGCGGTCGCTGTTGCCAGCGGTGAGCAGACACCGACGTCTTGCTCGGGCGTTCCTGTGTCATTCGCCTCGGGACCTCGACCCAGAGCGGCAGACAGCCCTCCCTGAGGTCCCTGTCAAGGTTTCAGAGCGAATGACACATCGCTTGGCTCGCGGTCGCTGTTGCCAGCAGTGAGCAGACACCCACGTCTTGCTCGGGCGTTCCTGTGTCATTCGCCTCGGGACCTCGACCCAGAGCTGCAGACAGCCCTCCCTGAGGTCCCTGTCAAGTTTTCAGAGCGAATGACACATCGCTTGGCTCGCGGTCGCTGTTGCCAGCAGTGAGCAGACACCCACGTCTTGCTCGGGCGTTCCTGTGTCATTCGCCTCGGGACCTAGTACTATTTTTTAGCAAATACACTAGTGATTAAGGGCTGTTCCATTGACTTCGTCTGATCGAGACGAGTCTGACGTCCAAAAGAGGCCAACAGTGCATCCAGCTTCCTTGAGAACGGATCCTCCTTATTCTGAATGTACCGTTGAATGGAGGCGATAGCCTGGAGTGCCTCGCGACGAGTGGGTGCTGGTTCTAACGGTGCATCATCCCCATCATCATCACCGCCATTGATCTCGATATCTTCCAGTGCTTCTCGGGCTTCCATCACAGCTTCATAAATACCCTTTTCCAACTCTATTCTTCCATCTTCGTAGTCTCGCTCCCAGATTGGGTTTAAAAGATTGTCGAGGTTCATGTTGGACCGTTGAAGTACACCTGTTGCCTGAAGCTCATCAAGAACTTCTTCAACCCCCTGCTCAGCATGTAAGACTGGATCCGATATGTTAAGAAGTGATGAGACAGGAAGTGAGACAGAATCTAGAGCGACAGCGGCTTTATTAGAGAAATCTGGCAGAATACCAGACTTCCTCCAACAATGAGCAATGGTAGATGTGTCTACATCTTTCCATGCTGCGTCTGCCATCCTCATAGCCTCCAGTTGGTTGATGTTATAGATATCAGAGGGAGTGATGCCGCTGTCGTAGCAGTCAATGGAACATTCGATGTAGCGGCGGCGGTAATAGGCTTTGAAAGTCTGGATAATGCCTTGATCATTGGGTTGGACATGGGACGTGAGATTGGGTTCAAAATTTTCGACACGAATATTTTTGAGACCAGGTGGAACAATATGGCCGGAGAAATTGTCCTGCAAGAGAAGGATTTTTCAACCTTTCTTTTGGAGCTCTTGATCCCATTACGTAATCCATTCCTGATAGAGAACTGTGGTCATCCAGGCCTTTGCATTGTTACGGTAGTAAAACCCATGTTGAGAACCACTTCGTCCTCCAAAACAGCGTGGTTTGTGTGCTTTTCCAATGATGAAAGGAGGGAGCTTCTCGGAACCGTCTGCATTGGCCGTCAGAGCATAAGTCACACGGACTTTGCTTCCTTTCACACCAGGATTATGCCTGTCCGAAAGCCCACTGTCTGGTGGCATTCTAAAGAGTTTTATGGTCAGTCAACCATAGGAGGGAATATGGAAAAGTAGCGCACGCATAGAAAAGGCCGGTCTCATCCATGTTAAAAATATCCTTCGGCTGATAACCATACTTTTCAATCAGCTCCTTGATCCGCTTTCGCTCTGCCTCTACAGTATATGAATCCGAGGAACCAGCCTCTCCGTGCCGCTTCCACTTCTTCAAGCCATTCCTTTCCTTGAACTCAAATTCAGCCGCTCATCTGCGGGAACCCCCACAAAATTCGCAAATTGCGTCCACTTCTGTCTCAAAACCTCGCCCGTTAACTGGACCTTGTCATTCATTGCTTTCGAAACCCATAAATCCATCATTTCTGTGACTTCTGGATGCAGTGTTTGACAAATTTGCTTGGTTTTGGAGGCTCCGCGAGTGTCGAGGTCATACTAATTTTGAAGAAAATCCATCTTGGCAACCCATCTTGAGAGGGTCCCCTGCACGAGTCCAAAGTGTGCCGCTGTCTGTGTCTGATTCTTGCCATTGTTACGGTACCACTCCAGGACTGTAATCTTTTGCGCCAATTTTGCACGCTGACCAGGAGCAAATTTGAGCTCTGTGTCTTTGGTAGTTTTCTTCGTGGCTGGTTTTGGGTCAACAGGGGCTGAAAACGAAGGTGAGTGCTTGAAAACAGTCATTAGGAGGTCAACACACCCTTTCTCTTTTTCGAAACTGTTTTAACTTCTCCCTCAGCTAGCTCCATCAGCTTCTTAACAACTTCATTTTCCTTCGAGTTTAGTCGTTCAAAAGCCAGCTCATAGTCTGAGGCCTTCTCCAGCTTCTCTATGACCATCTCTTCCTCGACTACATTTGCCTCGTTGTCCAACCACTCCTCATCTGCGATAGAAACCTTCTCCTTGCGGCTCAGTCGGGCCTTGATGTTCTTCTGGAGGATAGAGAGGCCATTTTTCAGGGCAGCGATAGGACTTTTGGGAAGCTTAGCCATGGGTGACTGCCAGCAGGGTGAGCAGACATCGCCTCAGTAATTTTTAGTGTCTTTTTTAGCGTTTTAGCGTTTTTGTAGCGTACCAAAGTGTGAAAAAAAGTAAATTTTTATTCAGACGGACCGACTAACCAGTGTACATATATGGAAGGTACCAAGAAGGTATGCAGTTTGGGTGCCTCGAAATGCTATGCATTACGCACTAAGAGAGACTTATGCATTAACCCTGCCAAACCAACTTGGGAATGCCAAAATCCTATGCATTAAGAGCACTATGCATTAAGGGGGGTATGCATTAAGAGGGAGTTTACTGTATTGTTTTTCCCGACCCACCTCATGTCTTCCCTCATTGTATCAGGCTATAGCACAGATATTTTATAAAAGTTTATGCAAAAATCGCGGTTATAACTGTGAATGCTATCTTATCAAAAACGACGGATGATCCTTGCCTACGCGGTATTTGTAAGCGACCTGCCATTCTCAGCATTGGTAGCTCATGGACCATCCACGGTCTCTGGTCTGTACTTCGGAAAATGCCCTCTCTCGGCGCTCACCTGCCGTCGGGTTTTTCGGAAAACGTTCTGGGCTCGGGCTATTCAGGAAATTCTTTGGGCTCGGGCTACATGGTGTACCCGACCCCCTGGGAATATTTCCGCCCTGCTTGGGCACGCACTCCATTGCAATATTGCACCTATACGTGCACACCGATCACATTAGTACACTGCAGTGTAAGTAGTGCACTGTAGTGGTACATAGATAAAAATTTGAATTGCCTTCTGGCTTTGGGCTATTCACAATCGGTGCACGCTATTAGGGGCTGCACCCAACATGGGAATATTTCCCGCCCTGCTTGGGCACCGGCCCAATCCGTGCATATACTGCGTTCATCGTTATAGATATGCACCATAGTACTCTGTATGTGGACCCCCTGGGACTATTCCAGCCCGGCTTGGGTACCCGCCCACAGCCTATCTCACAGCATCCTGCGCTAGTAGCTTATATACAGACTAAATTTTACGAGGCCTCTTATTGCACTTTGCAAATATAATGGTCGATCGAAAAAAAAAAAAAGTCTTTGAGGTCCGAGGTCAAGGGGTCATAAGTGATTAGTCATAAGTTACTTGTAATACTAATAGGGCGAAAGAGCTTCTCGTCATCACCAACAGTGACCGCCATCCACTCATGGGCAACCGTCGCATTTCGGATGCCGCAAAGCGTATCGCCCTCAAGCTTGATGCCCGGGATCCCAACGTACCTCTTCACACTGACGAAATACTCAAAATCTGTGACATGTCAATCTATACACTGAAACGAGCTCATAAACGATGGAAAACAACTGGGAATGTAGCGAAAGCAAAGGCTGTTGGGAGAGGAAGACTGAAACTCCTCCTGGAAGCAGATATCAAGTTCTTGTTGCGACTACGAGCCCATAATCCTGTCCGCTTCCTTGACGAGTATGCCCTCCTCCTTGAACGCTATCGATATCTCCAGGTCGACATCACTGTTATCCATCATGTTTTCAAACGGCTGGCATTAGTCTGAAACGAGTACAACGTATTGCGAAGGAACGAAGTCCAAAGAAGGTTGCTGAGTTTATCTGTAGAGCTGCGGAGTTCTGCCCCACGCAACTTGTATCCATTGATGAGATGTCGAAGGATGATTGTACCTATGCTCGACTTTTTGGCCGGGTCCAGTTGGAGCGAGAGTAGAGAACTTGGTGCCTTTCATTCGGAAGAGGCGGCTGTCATTGTTAGCTGCTGTTGCTCTAGATGAAGGGATAATTGCATCTCAGGTTATTGAGGGATCTTACACTCATGATGAATTCCTTCGGTTCCTTGAAGAAGACCTGGTGAGTTTGTAATCTTTTTGTGAGAGGATATGCTCAATCTGCCTCCAGTTGCCTGAAATGAACGCATATCCTGGTCCTCGAAGTGTTGTCATGATGGATAATGCCCGTATTCATCATTCAGAAGAAGTCACTGAGCTAATTGAGTCCTACGGTATGTTTACTTACCTTTTCACTATTAGTGGTCATTCCTAAATCAATGCTAGGCTGTCGCATCCTCTATCAACAACCATACTCTCTGCAATTCCAGCCTATCTCAACCATCAAGTCCTACCTTCATTGTATTGGTTTTCACTCATTTACTACCGACGCTGGAATATTTCATCAGTTATACGAGCTTTGTAGCTGGATTACACCAGAAATGACATGGGGATACTATCAGCACTGTGGCTATCTGTATTAATAACATGCGGGAATAACAAAATGTAACGTAACCAACTGGCGTGATAAAGTCCTCCATGTCTGAGGCTTTGTGTATGTAGATAGCTTCTGCTCGTACAACAGCTGGTTTCTTGGCATTTGCTCGTCTCTTCTCGTTAGGTCCAAGTGGAGGAAATATAGGCTGTATAGAGGGGATGACATGGATTCCAAGCCCATCATTGTATGCTGAGGCTAAAGCAGAGGAAGATATCTACATCTGATCTCCATCACAGGGAGTCATGACTCACATTGAGCTAGCCTTGATTCGTATTCTATTTGGTGTTCTTCCAAGCTGCGCATGTCTTCCAAATCCTCCTGTGTATATTCGTGGACTCCTCCATTGTTTTGCAAGTAAAACTCCCAGTTATCGATCTCCAGTTGATGCTCGGGGCTTTGGGAGCCATCTGTTGCTGTAGACATGTTGACAAGGTAAGGGCAGCAACAATAAGGACAGTGTCAGCGACGACGACGACGAGAAGCCCTTCACCCTATTAGTATTACAAGTAACTTATGACTAATCGCTTATGACCCCTTGACCTCGGACCTCAAAGACTTTTTTTTTTTTGATCAACCATTATATTTGCAAAGCGCAATAAAGGCCGAGTTAACTTATGTCGACCTCGCAATTGAGTAGCAAAATTTTACCACGACCTCAAACTCCCACCCCTTTTCCGGTGTCTACCCTTCCCGACCAACCGAGATTCTAGAATAGAATCAGTCTGGACCGTTGACGTCATCATGCCAGTGTGTCAACCTCTTCCCTGTCTGAGTCTCCACCCTTCGCATTTCACAACTGCCATGGCCCAATCCAGACCCCAACCCTTGCGTCGTGTCTTAATTCTTCATATCCTCACTGTCCTACAGAAGAAGAGCCGACGTACGCCCAACATATACAGAATGACTCACCTAGAATGGTCCAATCTAGACGTGATGCGAATTAAGAAGAATCGGGTATCAATCCCCTGAAGAAGTTTGTGTTGGATTGGACAAAGAATAATTTGGAGCTTTGGTTCAAAAAGTTTAGGTGCAGAGGGTGAAGGATTTGGCGTTGTCAATGGAGGGGCAGTTTGAGGTGCAGGTTCTGATTAGGTCGCCTTATTCCAGGGACGAAGACTAGAGATGAATGTGAATGAGTATGCATTTCTTTTGTAGTATCTTTGGTTCCATGGCTCGCTCTTGAAGTTGATAGGTTGTAGTATAGGCTTATACAACTTGTATGGTACTTATATCTGAATGAATTCTTCTTTCGTTGCCATGAGTTTGATTCCGATAATGTACTTCACTATTTGCTCTGCACTCAGAAGCCTTTCAAAGTCGAAAATAACTGTGACTACATGCTTGTAGTTTTTTATCAATCAGCGCAAGCTCCGAGTCCATTGTCTCCCATGTACGTGCACCTGGTGAATTATTATTAATATTACCCAGAACAAGAAATCAGTTCATTACACGCCCGTAGCATGGGAGAGCCCAAACTGTTCAGGACTCACACAGCTTCACCAACCGAGCCACAGCACGCCCAATGTTTCGACTCAGGACCTAGAGGTCACATAGATGTTAGTAGTTGTATCGATATACATACTCATCAGAATAGTAAAGAGAGATTCTGATGCACGACGCACGTACAAGGTAGTCTCTCACAGCCAGACCCTAACGAACCTAACGAAGTTAGGGTCTGTCAATAACCTGAAGGGCCGTGGGTTGTGTGAAATTGCTTACCTAAATATAGTCACGTGTGACGGCAAAACCTTCAGTTTCTCGCGTTTCTGAAGCGGAATATCCTTGAATTTTGCCTTAGACGTATCCTGAACCCAACCAGTTTATTATATTGACATTAGATGTAGTAAAATTGGGCAAACATGGTGAAAGTAACTGCTGTTTGTTGGGCTTCTGAGTGTGGCTGTGCACTGCAAGACGCGGCTGCCTCAACCTTCCCTTGTCGAAAGCCAGTGCTCAACAGCTTCATATCCCAGTATAAATTTGATCTTCCACTAGAAAATGGTGTGCTTAAGCAGCTTAAGCATTTTACATGTGTAAGAACAGCTGAGGTACAGACCAAAGAGGATTCCGTTGAATTCAAACCCCGCTAATGTTACGTAATCTCGTCACACAACCCACAGTGGTCGCGCTTACTCTCAGACTACGTACAAGGCGCAGGCTGCACACAGGAACAGTAACGCTTAGCAAGATACCGTTGGAATTAAGATATCGTTACTAAATACGTCAACGACTCCAAAGCCACCTAGATAATCGTATCGTGGCATCAAAGAAATAATGAGTGGTTAGTCTAGTATCTGATCAGCGTGTTGCTCCAGATACTTACATGGTGTACCCGCAAATGGGTCTGTGGCAGGAGAAGGGTCCGCAAGAACGAGAGTCTGAGCGAGTAGGAGGACGACGGTGGGGCTAAAAAAGTTGCGCATCTTAAACTTTAATTTGTATGGGTGAGTAGTTTACGAGGCCTTTAGGCTGAGTTTTCCCACGTATCCTATTGCCGGTCTCTACAATGCCGACAACCGAACGACTGGTCTAGGCTCACTACATGTCAGCATGACAAGTAAAGTAACCGAAATGCCTAGACTCAGTCTGGACTGGATCCAAGGACTAATGAGTGCCCTATCACCCTTGCCCACCAACGTCACCAGAAATTACACCAAACATGACAGCCCACCAACAGCCCACCGGAACGTGTCAACCACATCAACAACCCAATGACCATTCTTCTAGAAGTTAGTTATATGTGTATACTTGGGGGTAAGAGGCCAAGCTATGCTGGCAGGAATGATTACTATGTTTTCAATCTTACACTTACTTTGGGCTGTAATTTGTCAATAATGTATAACTCCAACCAAAGGTTCTGTAATGCATATCTGGACTCTCTGAACAAAAGTCATTGTAAGTCATAACTGGGGTAGTGGGCTTTCTTTTGCTCTCATTCTGGATTTAAATGCAGCGAACATGGGCTCACAACATGTTTACATCCTTAGTCAACTTCCCTCCACTCACATACCCTCCCCTCATCCCCATAAATTCATATCTATGTCCAGACCAGCTATCACTGTGGGGTTTCTTTCCCTCTTATTCTTGAACTCAATGAGGCCAGAATGGCCCCACAACAGAAATAAATCATGGTCAACTCCCCTCCACTTGCATACCCTCCTCATCACCCCTCCCACAAACTCATATCTCCATGTTCAGACCACTTATCACTGCAGGATTTCCCCCCCTCTTATTCTAGATTTTAATGAGGCCATAATGTGCCTACAGCAGATATACATCCTTGATCAAACTTCCCTCCACTCACTTACCCCCCCTCACCCACCATACACTCATATCTCCATGACCAGACCACCTATCACTGTGAAGTTTTTTTCCCTCTTATCCTTGAGTCCAATGAGGCCAGAATGGCCTCACAATACAAATAAACTGGTCAACTCCCCTCCACTCACATATTCTCCTCCTCACCTCCCCACACAATCATATCTCCATGTCCAGACTACCTATCACTGTGGGGTTTCTTTTCCTTACAATACTCCACTGTGCGCTGTTCACAAGACAAAGTTTCTAGCACCGCTGACATCGTGGTATGTATAGATATATTCCTGGGTAAATGATATATGTGCAATACTAGCAAAACTTTTGCTAGTATGACTCATAAATACTGAGCTTCCTTTCTTTTGCTGCAAAAGAAAGGAAGCTCAGTATTTATGAGTCCGTGTAAAGTCCATGTATGAACAAAATAATGTCTGACGAAAAGGCCTAGTTATACTGTCATGGTCTAAAGACCAAGAGCTCCAAGTGTAAGTCCCAAACCAAGAGACCCGAGGATACCAGCAACATTCAAAACCCTGCAATACAAGTCAATTCTACTGGTTCTGGGATGACGAATAGTCAACTTACAAGTTAGCCATGAGTTTAAGGACACCCTGAACAAGCGACCCGACTCCAAAGAGTACCCTGTTCAAGGATTTATCAACTCCGTTAAAAAGAGGTCCGACAACTGGAAGCTCATTGGCCGTGATGACAACGTTGTCCAAGGTGAGAGTGATATCCTAGTTGAGGCATCGATGGTCAAAATCCAGATATGCAGTTTACTTAGACTTGAGATACTTACTTTAACGATCGTGGCAATGAGGTTGGCAGTGTTGTCGTTGGACTGTCTTTTGGCCTTGTCATCCACCTTACCCGATGCATGGATCCTGGACAGATCGTCGGCGGCGTTGTCGAGAGCTTCGGTCAAATCGTCAATCAGAGGAGACAGAGTCTTTGCGTTTGCGTTGTCGAGGTTCTCTCGAAGGTCGCGTACTGCTTCAGTATAAGCCAGACGTGCAAATCAGAACTACACTCACGAATCTGTGGTAGGATCTCAACCTGATCCTGGAGAGTATTCAGGACACTTCCGACAGTGATGTTTAGTTCAGCCCGACGATTCTCGACGAGGGTCACATCGTTGGAACGAGCCTGAGAGGTGGAAATTGGTTTGGAGGCGGCGATGGAGAAGATGGAGAGAAGACAGATGGCTTTGAAGAAGATCATGATGATGAACTAGCTTGGTGCTACGAGGGGAATAAGAATGCGACTCTCGGAGTGGACATGAGTGGATAACTCTGAGGGTTTGGGAAGTCTCGGAGGAGATTTTATAGGTTTAAATCATCAGGCGAAAACTTACGGGTGTGCTGCTTACCCGAATCAAGATGCAGTATTCAAAACAATATGGACTTGACAATGCGTATGCTTGATTGTCAGAGTATTACGAGTAGTCGTTTCTTCGGAGACTGGTCGCTTCTGCCAATTACATTTTTGAAGAACGAAATCTATTCCAGGTCTCCAGCAGCAAGCCTGGAGACTAATGAATCAAGTGAAAAAAGTTCAAGTAAGTATATAATAGCCTGCATAGTGAGTACTTAGCAGCTCCACAAACGGAAAGCCGCATTTGCATGTGGCGTTTGATGCCCACTAACCAACCACTAATGAAGGCTTTGTGGGCCACCGCTTCGCGTGGCAATAACAAGGCCCTTATTTAGCTGGAATAGTACATTCAGTTTCATCGGCGCGACGATGATGGTAGAGGACTTGGGGGAAGAGGCCTCACTACGCAGGCAAGCACAATTACTATTTTCTTTTTTCGCATCATGCACTCGTTCATTGGGAGAGTACCGGTGTAGACACACACTCTCTCACTCACTCAACCGTTGTGCTGAGAAGGCACAAGTTCAAATCTTGCAGCAGCTAATTGGTAATGAAAGGGGTGTGGGCCAATGCTACCTGTGGCGAGTACAAGGTCACAGGTTTTCCCTTGGACTAGACATTAATTGTATTCTCATTTCCTGTACAGACAGATAGAACAACTGCAGCTTTTTATTTGCAAAGTATTCTAGAGTATTATACTATTATTGCCAGTTAGGAATTCTGGAGATAATTTTGTTGGTACACCAGTTCCAATGCCATCATACAACCATTCCTGGGCAGCATCCTATCAGTGTTGCCGCGGTCCGGGTCGGGCCTGGCCCTTGACCCGACCCTCGAGGGTCAGGCCAGCCCAGGGCCAGTGGCTATGCTGACCCTGCTGGCCAGGGTCGGGTCAGGTCGGGTCAGGTCCGGACCTGATTATTCTCAAGTATTTTTTTCTCTTAACAGACATAGTAGAACGAAGTGTATATACTTTGAACTTGTACTTCAGGTATGTATACTACTTGCGTACATAGTATTGGACGCTGAAATGGCTGATCTATCATTGTAGAGCATGCGTCCAATCTCGGATCTTGCCGAGCGCTGCTCTTTTTGGTACATATGACTGTACCACGCTCTTCGCAAGGTAAGCACTCATAATATGTGCATGTAGAATCCATCATAATACTCACCATGACTCTTTACATTCCAAAATAGGTCATACCGACAGTCAAGGTCCAAGAGGGTTGACCCCGGGTCGGCCTCCTCTCCATCGTCTGATCCTATAGCTCTTCTCAGAATGAGGTTGGACTGAGGAGATTTCAGTTGAGATTGGAAGAGAGAGAAAGAGCAGCTAAGTGCTGCCTTTAGGGAAAGATTGTTAGGGGGTATGATGAAAGACGCATTTGAAAAAGATAGAAGATGTTGCTGAAAGAGGAGACATCGAGGTATGACAGTGTTGTGATGTTATAAGACAATGACATGATTGTTTGCCTACAGCCTGGCTACAAACCTGGAGACAAACAAATGACATAGGTATAAACGGGTAAAATTGGAAGGAAGAATGGAAATAACCGGGGCGCCAATTAGACATAGCCACACGCAGAAACGCAGTGTAAAGAAACTCAGGCTCATTCTTCGGCCTCGTAATGGGAATGCTCGGGGAATCGGATGCACATTCCCACGTCGATTGGGGTCGGGCCCAGCGGGCATTGCCCGCTTTAGCTCTAGTCCTTGGTACTTATGCACCATTAACCGCACATTTGTTCAAATGTTACATATACGTGCACGCTACAACCCATTCGATGCCAAAATAGTGTAATCGAGTCCAATACTCACTTGTGATTACTTTGCAGCTGATTGGTTGGTTTTCAGTTGGTTTGCTGCGGCCCGCCATTCCTGCCGCTTTGTGCAATTCCATGTAAACCTGGACTCACGAGTGATTCAATATTTGATAACTATTGTTAGTGACGCAAAAAGGTAATTTATCCTTCCCGTGGATTTATGGGTACCTATCACTCCGCGGCTGAGCAGAGCAATTGTGGCTGAAAGGCTTCACTGCGCATATAAATTCGGCAGCATATGTGATCCATACCGGAAATTGGTAGCCCAATTTGCCATGCATTCAGCTACCTTCTGCATCAAAATAGGTAGAATCAAGTAGATATGTACATGCAGAGCTCGACGTTAATTCAAGTTTCTGGCTCCATAAACAGATTTCTATCGCACCCAGAGCTCATAGATACAAGTATTACACATCCAAGGACTCAAAAAAAGGTCTTTATTCGAAGTGCCAATATACGCCGGACATCTTGGTAAGTCATATATGCGTTGGTGTCTTTGGATGTTCACTTTTTTCAAGTTTTGCATCTCAAGTTCTTTTAATACTCTACCAGTTTCGGGTGGCCGTCATATGCAAGGATGGCTTGTACTTACTGTTGTATATGCTACCTAGAACATTTATACATTTTATTGGGATTTTAAGAGCACTACATGATACCTCTAATCCAAGGCGAGTGTCCCAAATTGACCATTTTATGACAGTTTTCTATCAATATCCAAATATACTGTGATTCCCTCATTGTTTGGCCGCAAGAAATATTCATGAAGTGCAGTTACATCCTTGAAGACTATCCCGAACATCTCCGAGGTGAAATACGCCGGGTTGATTCAGCGTAAGGCGAGACCAAGACCGGGATGCTGGGTTAAGCGCCCAGAAAGAGCGTGCGAATTTATCGACTTTTTGCTCGACTTTATTCATTTTGCGCGTTTAGGCATTCTCAGCTGGTTCTGAGAGTCAGAAACCACCTGAATATCGTGAGTACATAGGTGTCCCAGTTGTTACAACCAGATGGAGTGCATAAGTGTGCCTAGTACTGCAACATTGGAGGTTGACTGGAGGGGTGTTTGACAAAAATTCGTCCGTAATTAGAACTTCGACGCTGAGTGATGTGTGACCATGTCAGTGTCGAATTGTCAACCGCTGGCCCACCGCTTGGGCATCCACTCCTGTCTTTTCGTGCTCCCACTAAGGACAAAAACAAGATGACGATGCACACCTACCATGTGCAGTAGCCCCATATATCCTTCAAGGCGATGGTCATCACAAACTTGGGTGCACAACTGACAAAACCCTGTGATGAGACGCTGGCAGTGATGGCGGTGACTGTTGCTGATTGAAGGACTAAGGAGAGATATGACAGGTCTCCGTGTAGTCTGTAGATGGGCCCAGGCTATATAGATTTCAGGAAGCTGTGAGTGTCATTTTGGTTTTTACAGCGGGTCCTATCACCATGATTATAACGACTGGGAGGCCTCCTCTCATCATTTTCTTCCTTTCTACTTTGCTTGTAGCTTCTTATTTAACACCTGTGTTGTGGACTCTAAACTGACGCTCACACTCAGCTGCAGTATACCCGCTCTGAAAGGATGTCTTCCAGCTCTTTTCCTTTCAACACTTTCAATGTACCCGCCATCTCCTGTGCTCTCTTCCAACCCATTGGCAGCTGCCTCGCTTCGATATAGGGTAATAGACATGGTTGGCCATGCACTCAAGTACTCAGCACACTCTTGTTCTGCCCCTTTCCAACCCACCAAGTGCCAAACACATAAGGGGGCATGCTGGTGATTTTACTTCCTTTACCCTTCCTGCACTCTTCATCTCGCTCAGATGAGCCCCATCCACACCACAACCTGGTACCCCTGTAGTTTACCTCTGATCGAAGATGCTGAATCAATTGTATTGTCTGGTTCAGATGGATCTGGATCAGGTGGAGATGGTGAGTTGGGTGGATTAGGATGTGGTTGTGGATCTGGATTTGGATCTGGATCTGGTGAATGACGCAATGGAGGATTCAATGGAGGTGATGTTGGGTCTCCTTTCAGTGGCTGTTCTGGGGCTTCTGGTACCGACGAAGATGATGGATGTGGTTCAGATAATGTGGAGGGCTGTGGCATAGCTTCCCATGGCTGTCCTGGAGGTGGAAATACAAGTGGATTCTTTGGCAGTGGTGCTGTGTGTTCTCGATGACTGTTGATAAGTGGTTCTTGTCCTATGTTTATGTGTTGTCCCCAAGGATTTTGGTTTGCTTCTGGTGGTAATGGGATGGAGTTGTAGCAATTTGGACAGGGATGAGCTGTTTTGTTGCACTGATAAAATTCTCCATTTTCTATGTCCCAAAAACAATCAATGTAGTTGTCGAAATCGTACAATGGAGATCTGATGCTGGTGGGACATACTCTGGGACTGCCTCTCCTAGACTGGTTTCGAGATCCTGACTGTGATCTATTTATCTGTTCGGGGTTGTCGACCCTGGGTGCTTGCAATCTGTGCCTTGAGCTGTAGTGTTGTGAGCTCCTAGTCATACAATGTCAAGAGCTAGATGATGAGATATGATTAGGCTAGGGCGGGGCCCATAACCTATGAGAATAAATGAATATGAGGACACTTGTTAAACAAGGGAGGTGACAAATGCTATTGTGGCTCTAGAGGTATAGACAGTGAACTACTAAGTATTTATACTGTTAGCTACTGTGGCTACACAAGTCTGTAAATATAACACAGTGGAGAAAAGCAGATACTACAATGTAATGTCTGATATCAGTTTGGAGTCAACGATATAAGAAATGATGTGGATACAAGTGGATCATGTATACTAATGAAGTGGAGAGAAAGATGTAAGCATTCATTATAAGTATAGCTTAATATAGAATTCCAACACGAGCTTCCAGATGAACCTGTATGAATATGGGGACGGATACACCATACCAGTACTGGACCCATAAAAAATATGGGTGTACCAGTATTACTGAACAGTGCAGAGCCCTAACCTCAGCATGGTGGAATCTAAAGCTTTTTTGACCTATTAGAGAGCTTGCACAGAGCCACCTGCAGCCACGTGTGGCTTAGTAAGCATGCACAGAGTGGTTGTCTCGAAATTGTGTGTGCAAGTTGCAAAGCGTATATTGAGGTAGCTACAGTAAGTACATGCAAAACAAGCATAGGAAGTGATGGAGGGAGCATCCAGGATTAGGCCAAGCACAAAAGAACCGGGATATGATGTACAAAAACTAGCAGAACAGAGATTTGATGTATATGAACTATGAGAGCTTGTGAGAGAAATAATGTGCTTCTCTGGACAGACAGATGAACTGGAAAGGATGCCAGGGTCAGACAGTATGTTTGATGAAAAAAAAGGATGATAGGTGAGGATATCTGGAGAGAAAGTGCAGAGTGGTGAGGGAGGATGCATAACAGCATCATTGCTTAGGGCCAGCTCAGAGATGCAGGGGACTGGATCATTCTAGGCATCCTAAATCAGTTTTAGGCCCAAAAAATACACAGAAAGCAGCATACACACCTGTGTATCCTGATGAAAGCTGCCAAATGTTCCTGCCATACTTCTGACATGTCCTACAGTACCATGGTGCACAGAGCTGCACAGTAAGTTCCCTGCAGCCTTGATTGTGATGCCAACTGAGAATCAAAGAGGAAGGGAGGCGGTTGTTGGGCTGACAAGCGAGATATGGCTGCACTTGGGTTGCACACACAATTTCGAGCCAACTGTTCTGTGCATGCTTACTAAGCCACACATGGCTGCAGGTGGCTCTGCGCAAGCTCTCTATTAACACCTTCATACATTTTACAGGGACCTTTTTGCTATATTCATTAAGGTATGTAGCATATATGCTGTGGAACATAGGTAGTGAAGTTTGCCTGGGAAAACAGACATGGACAGGGGTTTCATTACCTTGCAGAAGTAAGTGCGAAGTTCAGCTTGTAGTTGTTTGGTCTTTACAATGTGCTCTTCTTTTTCGCATCAAGCCCAAGCCAAACCCCTGTCTGGTTGCAACTCTTTTATCTGGGTGTCAGCCCTTCATTGTCAGATAACATGTGACGAAAGAAAGGTGCATACATGCATGTTTCGGTTTCAAATTTATCCTGAATGGTACCTAGGCTTTTCTCATTGCGCTATCCACTAACTGTCGACGGTGCAAACAATTTACCTTCTCTGAGCACAACTCTTATGCTTCTCTATCTAGTGAGTGCCCTTTGACAGTGTCCTTGGTCTCATCTTAAACCGCAAACCCAGATTCTCAAAAACACATCCTCCATCTCTGAGTCTTGTCATCCTTCTCCTCACACTACCAGCATCAGTGCTTGAGCAGCTCTCTTCCCTTCCACAGCCAAGGCAACCATCCCAGACTCGGACAAAGAATTTGTCCTCATCCAAGGCAACTGTTCATGAGTCATCAACAACCCTGTTGTCTGAGGACATTGAGATTACTACCAATGAAATCATATGACCAAGCTCAAACTCTCCTGATGCAACCTCCCAGATTGCCCAAAGCACCCTCTTGTAATGTCAGTTGTCCCAGCTTACATTGTGCAGTCCCCATTCTCAGTGCTCAAAGGGTGGGACTGGATCTACGATGGATGTTGAGGCTGCCAGCTCATCCCCTACATACCCTATGGTCCCCAGAACACTACTAAGCATGTGCCTCCTGGAAACCAGCGTTCAACTCATGGACCATGCCATGTAAGAAATTTCTCTCTCATTCATTGCCGCAGCAGAAATGGTCCATTGTGCCACATGTACATGATGTGAAACATGGAGCATAAGAAGACTACGTTGTACTAGATCCATAATTCTCACTCACTGTTACCCTTCGTCAACAGTGGCCTCAATGCTTCAGGACTGCTTCATTCCTGCCCTACTTTCACTAGTTCTCATTAACTCGTACTTTCAGAATCCCTGCCGCCTTGACTCACTTGTCATGTACCCATTCTGGGTGACGCTCTTTAGAGCTCTGTCCAAATATTTCGAATTCTATTTTGTACTATTGTACATCTTTTCTACTAAAGTAAGCTATATCGACACCTTCTGACACCTGCCAACGCTGTCCCATCTAAGAAGTCGAATGTCCCTGAGCCCAAATGAACAAACTGAAGTAAACAAATTAGCAATGCAAAGTAACTGCAAGAGACCAGGGAAACGTACCTTCAGTGACTCTGTGAGTCCACTATCAATCTGCCAATCACACATGCATGTCAACCTTCACATAACTACAAAGTCAAAAGAGACTGAGCAGAGAGACACGTTGAGAGCAGACACACACATACCTCAGATTTCAAATGACATGCATATACACCACTCGCAGAGTAAGGGATTTGGGCCAATGGTACAAGTGTCATCTAACATGAAGACACACCTGGAAACCCCTAGAAGATTCTAATGATTCTCACCCAGAACGGAACATCCCACTACCTCCACTATACATGCCTGCGAGGGGCAACAGCGCAAAGTTCTGTGGTAATTTGTTGATGCACTGATATAGTCATTATCTAGTGAGAAGGTGTTGCGACTTGCCATGCAGTGATCCAGGGGAGAGGAGTGAGAGGCAAAAGTGGAGAAGGGAGGAGAGATGGGGAAGATGGTGGTGGTTGTGGTGACAGTTGAGTTGGGTGAGAAAGTTTGGGGAGCCCATCGTTTTTGTTGGGGCAGCATGACGTTGATGACATTGGTGATGTTCACAGAAAATCTCTGAGTCTAAGTCCACATTGCACTCTGTGAGCTCAAGCAGGTCGACACGCGTTGACATGTGTCATCTTCTGAGTTGACATTATACATTGTACAGAAAATATCAGAAATACTCAGAAATATCCAGAAAAACTTGGACAAGCTCAGATCTCAAGGTTTCCTGTCAGAATTGTTGGAAGCCCTCAGCGTCATTTTGACTGGGCTTAAACCCACAAGCTGCAGAATGAAATGAATGAATGAATTTCTACCAAATGTAACGAGTAGTAGCTCTATGTGGACCCATGTTGGGATACAGTGGGCAGGCAACAGTCTCATGGGGCCCCTATCATTCCCTTCCTGGTGCATTTTGTTGACTTGAATGAAGACACATAGAGCGTTTAGCTCGCTAATGCACATCTGTACACAATGTAATTACCATTCGTGACTAAGATTTTTGTTTTGGTGCTAGCAAAAAATAATAACACGCAGGTCTACATATTCACTAAGTTGAAAAGTCACAAGAAAAAAAATAGAAAGCTACGTATGGATTAAGAGGTGTGAGATCTGGTATGAATATTGTATGGAAATTTGAAAGGAAACAACAACTGGGCCGCCCCTAAGAGAGAGTAGCAAAAAAGACTAACACTACTTCCAAGTGTAAGTACAGTGTGCTTGATAAGTAGCTAAAGACACGTCAGTCAGGAGAATGTAAGGGAGTGGTGGAGACATACAGGTAGTTGAAAGAACAATGAGCGCAGAGATGTTGGAGGAAGGTGCTGATAGGTCTGGATGAAATTAACTCGTCAACACAATGAGTAGTTCAGTACATATATGTTCAGTGGAGTGACTTGGATTGGCATAAATTTAGCTCAAATTGGCAATATACAATGGAGAAAAAACAAAGAAGGGTATCAGTATTACAAAGGACATCACAGTTTTGCATCCAAGCATCATCAACTCTGGATAAAATTTAGGAAACTCATGTGTTGCTGGGAAATACAAATACATTTTACATTTTCATCAAAGTATTTACCTCCAGTGTGAAATCATATCAGGACCCATGCACCCATCGCTATTCATAAAGTCATCCAAGCTCATCTCAATACCCCAGCTGTGGATAATCATATTGTCAGAGTCGTGCTCCATTCTTGCAGGATTTGGTGTTTGGAGTCTGGGTTCCATTTGTGACTGATAGATTGGAGGTGCAGGTGTGGGTTCCTCCATCATATTTGACATTGGATGTTCATGACCATGAGAGATGCAATCAATGTGGACAGACACATTCATCTGAGGAGCATCACTGACCATGCCATCCAAATCTGTACCACTGGTTGTATCAGATCCTCGCTGCTCTAGAAAGCTGGGATGTGACTCATTCCTGAAATTGACAATGAGATGATAAGAACAAAGAATTGAAAAGTGAACAGGGAAGAGATTTGCTTACAGTGGTTTTCCCCCTGCTGAGAGAGGGTAGATTTGAAACTGGATTTCTTTTGACTTAGTAGGTGTCAATGAATAGTGATCATCTCTGTCAGATGTGTGTGAGAAGGAAATGTAATGGAAGTCAAGGAGATCAACATACAAAGAAGTTCCAACTTCTGCTGTATGGGATGTTGGAATGCAATCACTCCCAGACCTTGAATCAGAGATACAGATTGAAAAGACAAAGTAGCAAAAAAGAAATAAGAACATACAGTGAAGTTTCACCAACTACAAGATTGTGTATTGGAGATGCAGTGCATGTTGAGAGAGGGTGGAGCCGGAAGCGCAGATGAGACTTGGAGGATTTTTCTGCTTTCAACTCTTCTGCCTTGTTCTTAACTACATTCCTCCATCTCCGCTGGCTCTCCGTTGCAGGCAATTTCTGTGTGTTGATGCAATCATCAAGCATCACCTCTACCACTTCTCCAAGTTCCTCACTCTGATCCCCAAAGTGAATGACCTCAAAGGCTGTGAACATCCCTTCTTTGCCCATGATGGGGAGCAGATACATGCCAACATGTTGTCCACTAATTGCGAAAATGACATGCCGGCAACGGGGTGAGCTAATCCTGTTTTCTGAAGAAATGCGTACATCAACCAGATCTGAAGGATGCTTGTATACCCAAGGCTTTTTCTGATTGGAATTGACTGCAACCAACCAATCCTGTACAGATGGCTTAATGCATACAACACAATCTGAAGGAGTGTTGCCAGAATTGGAAGTTGTGATTGTAACCTCAAAGACTTTTTGGTCTAGGTGAGGATACATAAACCAGGGTTGTTTTTCTGCCTCTGACACTGTCCAGGGATCATTGGGATCTGAAAGTGCCAATTCAGATTCAGTGAGAGGTGGAGGTGGAGGAGTCCTTGATCGATTCGGCTGTTGTTCCTCAGAGACCCTTGCATTGAGAAACTGGACATCTCTCATTTGTAGGGGTTCAATAAGACCTCGTGGACGGGGATACCATGGTGGTAAAAAACCAGGTATAAGATGTAGAGGTATACCAGTTCTAGAGCCATAAGAAATTTTCAAATACTAATCAGAAAGCACAAGACACACCCTCTGTCCCTAACATGAGCAAAATCAACCCACTGCAAGCGACCCTGCGCTTCCAAATGCACCAACACAGTCAGTCCGCTGCCCTCCTTGCTAAATGATGGCCGGATCTGCGTCGCAAACGCATTGTAGCCTCGAATCTTGTGGACTTGGTAATCTTCAGCTCCTCCAGTAATCACAACCTGTTGACCAATCTGTAATGGCCAGACACCAGTGTTCATGATAAGGCTATATGCAGATGACAGCCAAGCAAATCACAAATCAAAGAAGTACTTAATCATGTAGATTGTAGTACATACCCAATGCTATGATCTGAGTTAACACTTGCTGGATGATGAGTGGAAGAAGAAACACAACTTGGATGTGTGGTTTTGATGATGTCAATATTCACAAAGATTGAATACTGAAAGAACAAAATATAGCAAGGGATAATGAGAAATGTGGAGAAAAATGGGGATCAGCATACAAATAGAGTGGTTGGAATTGACTCTTGAGGGTGTAAAGGACACCCTGCTTCAAGAACTTCTAGGATAAAAGCAAATCATTGAATAAAAATGCTCAGGGTTAGTACCTATCTACACAATGCAGACCCATATAACATACATGATTAATAGATCTCAGTAATGGATCTCAGAATGACCAGAAATTGCAGAGATCAAGAGAGCAACTAAAATGACAGAGGAGAGCAGAGGGTATGTGTAGATGGCAATTGATGGACAATAAGTACATGACAGATAAGGCACGCACTCGGAGTTAAAACAAAACCGGTTGTAAGTTTCATTGACAGGCTTGAGAAAACACATGTGTGGCTCGGCTTATTGATAGAGCCTTTTCTTCTGCATCAAGGGTGAGGCGTTTCATCTCCAATGTAAGTATATCCCATTACACTTCCATATTCATGCAAACGCTTCCAGCAATTGGCCGTACATTGGCCTTTTTCGATCTGTCCTTTCCTTCTGCTTCGTTGGAGTCCTCCAGTTCAGCATTGCACACAGTGCCCGTTCCGCTAGAATTTGGCGTTCCTCGTCAAATGATCGCCCTGTTGATGGTTCTCATGATCAGTAAAAGACTCCACTTTCACAGAACCCTCGGACGCAACCGATCTGACCTTAGTTCTTGGGTCGGAAATTGCTGGTACCCTTTCATGACCGAGGGTCTTGGCATTCTTCGGTCTGACAAGGGAAGGATGATCAAAAATCGAATTTAGACACATACCATTTCGCCTTTCCGTACTCATATCCTAATCCATATCAGTACCCATATCGGAAGCCGGAGTTACTGTCTTTTCGGACGCATGTCCGTGACCATGCCCGTATTCTCGATTCGAGGTCTTTTTGTACCTTTTTCTATAGATTTGATATGTCATTAGGGAATAGCACGGGTACACGGGTACACGGGTATGGGGGTTGGCTTACCCACAACCCGCCACATGGGTAAAGGGTCCTGCCGCAAGATCTCTGCGCCAAAGCCTGCGGCACCTCTTCCGATGTTGCAAGCGGGCAAAATTGTACAGTTTTCCCAAACCCCGGACTAGACACATTAGCATAGATCCAAGTACTTATACACAAAAAAGTATACCAAGTACGCTAATGGCACCTCGCAAGGGCACACCCATTCCCAAAAGTCTACAGCCTCAAAGTCAGAAGCACAAGAGCATTGCAACGGCAAAGACCAACGGCGAGGATCCCGTTATCTCTTCTCTACTCCGAAAGAAAGCAAACCGACTTTCTGCAGAGTCAACCCACGCTTTGATGTGTCTGGGTGCATGGAGCCTCATGAGGGTTATTCATGATGAGGATGTAGTTGCAGTCACAAAGATACCAAAGCCAAAGGTTGTAGATGAGAATGCTGACGACGTTGAGATGCCAGAGGGATATGACGATATCGTAACTGTACTAGTGCTGCACGTGGCTCGACTCGACTCCGGCTAAGCCGGGAGCCAAGCCGATGTATACACACCGAAAAGGGACAAATTTCCGCTCGACGGATACATGACCGGATATGTGTATGAAAACGAGATATATTTGGAATCTAGATATAAGTACAAAAAGATGATGTATCTGTAAGCTAGATATTTGATCAAAAAGTTGCTATATAAGGATGAATTTTTAGTATATTTGATTGGTGTGCGGACATATTCTGTATCAAAGCTATTGAAAGAACTACAAAAAGACCTCAAATCAGGATTCCAGACATGGTTACGAATATGTGTCCGAAAAGACAATAAGTCCGGATTCCGGACAAGGGTCCCGATAGTAGTCCTGGTAGATGAACTGATAGATCAGAATGAATGCTATAAAAATATCAGTATTACGGACATATAAACTATACGCACCCATACCTGGAAGCCGGATGTATTGTCTTTTCGGACGCATATCCGTAACTATATCCGGATTCTCCATTCGAGGTCTTTTTGTACTTCTTTTAATAGCTTTGATACATAATATGTCTACACACCAATCAAATATACTAAAAGGCATCCCTATATGGCAATTTTCTGTTCAAATATCTAGCTTACTGATACATCATCTTTTTGTACTTATATCTAGTTTCCAGATATATCTCATTTTCGTACACATATCCGGTCACATATCCGTCGAGCGGAAATTTGTCCCTTTTCAGCGTGATAGCCAAGCTGAGTCAAATGTGACTCAGCTCTGACTCTTTCAGGAAACGACCCCAGCTCTAGAGCGGCGAAATAAATACAATCAAATATGAATATTCATTCAATACAACTATAGAAAATTATGTGAATGGCTGTATTGAAATGAACAATTGTCGACTCCATTCGGCTCAAGCCGGAGTCAATGAGTTGTTTACAGCTCGAAAGCCAAGCCGCAGCTATAACATGAAGCCGTTAATAGCTTTTACCCACCACGTTCCCTGCACGATCCTGTATCTGGTGCCGAGTCCATCATGTAAACACGAGATGGCTTTCAGGGATGGCATTCATCGACAGACGAAAGAACGCTGGATCCACACATCCGACCAACTCTGAGATAGACAGCAAAATGCTCATACTTTCGCACTAGCAGATTGCTAGCAGAGACATTGACTTGGGATGGCAACCTGGAATGAACTGATTGTAATTCTGAGCCCCACATCTCTTTCGAAATACAAAATATGATCCTAAATTGATCGCAAACAATACTGGATCCAAGCTAGATATTAAACACACAGGTATGTAATAAAGCCCAAAATTATCTGCACATCCTAGAGGAGTTCATCAGCGAATTTGCGAATTTTGAGCATGATTTTGTGGAACCCGTCGTCCGCTGGATTATACCATCCATTACTCCCTCCAATTTGTTGAATACCATCATTATCGAAGTCTCTCTCAAAGACTGCTGCATGTAGGCCTCAAACATTCATGACAAAAGTCATGCCATACCGACATTGAGGATTATCCTCCATGTACCCCCGAAGCTGTCGAACAGCTTCCGTCATCTGCTGTAATTTGTCCTCTGCAAAACAAACACTAATTTCATCAGGCGTCGCCATCTTCACAACTCCAAAGTCAGGTTTACGTATTCGACTAGCCTTTCGATCAACCATGCGACCTCTTCCATCAACGTAGGCATCCTGAGAAATGTCAAAGTCTGTCCCCTGACCAGTCGGTAGGGCTGCAACAACATCGTCCATGGAGTGAATGGTGGGGGGGAGAGTTAGAGGTAAGATTTGTCCAAGATCAGGAGCTTCCGAGGGATCCATGAATGGCAATGGGGTGAACAGCACCTCGCGAAGATTTCGGGATGCATCATCTACGTCAGGGTCATCAAGAGCAAGCTCGGTTTCGTCGAAAGCAACGTCGGTTGAGAGATCCGCCTCTGCAGCCATAGCATCTTCATCATCAAATAATGCTTTGTACGTGCACTGCGGTTGGACCTGGAAGCCTTCAGCAGCAGGGAAGTAGTGATTGAGGATGACGTTGACAAGACCATCAACGTACGCCTCAAACCGACTAACTTCGTTCGTAAGTTTTGCATATCGTATCCTCTCCCGTTGTACATCCGGCAGTGGGCCAATCTGGAAATCACTATCAGAGGATTTCAGAAATGATATGTTGATGGTATTCGCACCTCCCACAAACTTTCCGCCAGAGCAATTAGCTCTGCAACCAAGGGGTGTCCGGAATTGCGGACCGGCACACTCCGACGGTGGTCGGTCGACTCACGAAGGCCACTAAAAAATTTTGGACCACAAAGATTTTTTTCAGTAAAACCGACCCAGAATGTACATACTTCAGTATTTGAGAGTATCAAGATGTGAGAAAGTGATAAAAGTAACATATAAGACAAGTAGAGGTGCAGTCGTAGGATCAATGTAGGACCGATGCACCAAAATGACGCAGTGCTTCATTCCTATTGGTCAGATTTTTTTTTGCGCGCCGGCTGCGCATCGAGCGACTTTGAGCAACCTCAAGCTTCCCTACAGCAGCAAAGGATGATAGACTCTGATGAAGAGCTACCAGACCTTACACAAGTGAGCAAAGTATTCTAGTTGGCTGTACCTGGGATGGCATTGACAACGACTGGATTAGGGCTCCGCACCGTCCAGTAATACTGGTACGCCCGTAAATTTTACGGGCTCAGTACTGGTACGGTATACCCGTATCCGTAATCGTACTGGTTCATTTCGAAGCCTGTACGGTACTGGACGGGTATGGGTACGGCAGTAATACTGGATACGGGTCTGTACTGGTGCAGCTGAGGAAAATTATAAAGAAGACTTACCTTCTAGCGGCTTCGTGCTGATTTTGAGAGCTATACAAGTTAGTAGGAGGACAAAAATCGAAGTTGTGCTCACCAAGATGGCTTTCTGAAAGTTTTCACTTGACTTCGCATCTCATTGACATCTGAACAATACTGCATCAAGACCATTTTTCATCAGAATTTGCTCGAAGATGCTCTCCGGGCTTGAATTTTGCAGTATGGCAAGCACTTTATTTACGAGAAATTACCCAAACTAAGCAAAACGGTCAAAAAATCGATACAAAACTCGTCACCGAGGCTTGACCGACCCGTATACCGTAAAACCCGTAATACGGCCATAAAGAAGACGGTTATATACGGGCTGAACCCGTACCGTACAACCCCGTATTTCTTGATCAGAAAGTCACATACGGTACGGGACCGTATCCGTTGTACGGTACCAGTACAAACCGTACAGTACTGGTACGGCGCGGAGCCCTAGACTGGATACAGATTCCTATAGTCAATAGGCGAGCCAGATGTCCCAAATGCGACGACAATGTCAGTCTTGGGAACGCTGGGATTGGCTTCCTGTCTGAAGTACATATCAATAGCGACAAGTGCAAAAAAACTCGCAGAACAAAGAAAGCGACCAAAAAGACAAATACCCTGTTTGGATACCTACAGCGTTGGCTTAGGTAAAATCCGAATATGGTTAGTAATTACTATATATGGTAGGAGGTGGTGGTCGGTCGACCCAGAGGGGTCCTTAAAAAAATTTTCGACGTTGTGTAAGAAAATAAAATTTCTGACCACCCTTGGCCTGGCGGGAATGAAAGCAAAAGACTGTCATTGAAGAGTGGTTTCTTTACGAGAAGTATTTTGTGGCCAGGGAGTCGAGGGAGAGGATAGAGAAGAAAGACAAATGATGGGTTTTGTACGTCTATCCTTCTTCCCCTGTATCTGTTTCCTCGGCTGACAGTATTGTACGCGCCAGATCCGAATTTCGAACACCTTCTGCGACAGCGCCGACGCCAAATCCTGCAAATCTTCGCATTACACCATCTTCCTCTTCTACTACGGTTTGAGATCCAAATACACGACCTCTGGTTCTGCAGCAGCGAAGAAGAAGAGGGCTTCTGGGACGAACGCGTACGTCTCTTTCTTTCTTTCCTTTCTTTTCCGTATTCTTCCTTTTGAAGTAATATTAATTCACCTACAGTATCGTCAACCAAGGCGCCGACTCTTCATTTTTCGGTACCATCACCATCGGCAACCCTCACGTTCCCTACAACGTAATCCTCGACACCGGTTCCTCAGACCTCTGGATCGCAGGGTCAGGTTGCACTACGTGCGTAAACACACCTACCCTCTTCCTCTCCTCCAAAACCTCACCAATCCACACAAAGCAATCCCGCCTCCTCCTCACTCAAAAACCTCAACCAGCCCTTCTCCATCACCTACGGTTCCGGTGCCGCATCAGGTACCCTCGTTTCGGATTCCGTCGCCATGGCCGGGTTCTCTGTGGTTGATCAAATGTTTGCTGTTTGTGACGATGTCTCGGATGGGCTGTTGAATGACCCAGTAAGTAGGTTGATGGGGTTGGCTTGGCAGAGTATTTCGAGTAGTGGAGCTACGCCTTTTTGGCAGACCTTGGCAGGAGCGAAGGATGCGGTTTAGGACGAAGCGTTGATGGCCTTCCAGTTGACGAGGTTTAAACAGGATCCGAAGGCGAGGCAGGAGGAGGTTGGAGGGAGTTTTACCTTGGGTGAGTGATTTCTTTAGGCTTCGTTCCCACCACTACAGAGATTGTTGCCATGTCCGTACTAAACTTTCTTCATCTTTCCTTCTTGGCCTTTTTCACCTCCGCATATCTCCACTGTTCAAGACAATTACACATACCTTCTAACATACCCGCCCTCTCTCAGCATGTCCTATACCACTTTCTTCACTTTCTCTTCAATCTTTTGGCTTTTGGCTTTTGAGCTTTGCGGGCTGGTACTCGGTTCTTTGGTTCTTTTTGTCTTTTTTTTTTTTTTGTTCTCGCTGCTTTGTTTTCCTTTCTCTTTCTCGTTTCTTCTCTCCCTCTGGCATCACCGTCGTTCTCTTATGGGAACCGGGTGGGTTAGAGGCCGTTAATGGATTGGGGGTTGACGTCGACGTCATTGGCTGGCGTTGGCGTTGATGGCAGCGTTGAAACGATTTTCTGTGACCTCGACACCGGAACTGTTGGCTGGTCCGGTGGGCTAGCTCTCGCATCGGCGGTGTTGGACGATGGAGTACAGCACCTTTACGTCTCGAGACCTTTTTCGATCTATCCAATTTTTCTGTTATTTTTTTAAATCCCTCGCGTTTACTCCGCTCATCTTTCTCTTTCTCTTCCTCCAAATTTTTATCCTTCTAATCTCCACCATCAGCCTTATTAACCACGTCCTCTTCTCTACTTCTACAGGCTTCACCAACTCCTCCCTCTTCACCGGCGACATCGAATACCACAAGATCCCCTCCGGTGCCAAAACCTACTGATATCCAATCCCTCACCATCCTCACCGTCAACTGTCAGTCCGTCTCTCTCCCCCTGTCCACAAATTCTGAGAGCTTTGCCGCCATAGATACCGGAACGACCTTGATCGGCGGACCTCCGGAGATTATAGATGCGATTTACAAGAATGTTCCAAATTCGCAGGCGTTGAGTGGTGAGTAGAGTAGTTCGTTGATTGTGGTATTACGGACTATATGTGCTGACTACGTATTTCTCCCTTTCTCCTCACCTCCTCTTTCACAGGCAACTCCGAAGGCTACTACGCTTTCCCCTGCTCCCAATCCGTCAACTCTGCTATGGGATACGGCGATGGAGGAAAAGCATGGTCTATTGACCCCGACGACTTCAAGGCGTTTGAAATTGGCAATACGGGAATGTGTGTCGGAGCATCAGGAAAAGCCTCAGATACAACTTCATGCAATATGTACATAATAATGCGAATATTGCATGAGCGTGCATAGGGTATGAACAAAAATGCATGAAACGGTCTTCAGTGTGCGTAATATTGCATTCTTTGTATAATTATGCAGTCTAGTGTATACAATATTCAAAACTTTGCCACAAAGGAAAGACGTGAGGATTATGATACTGTGTCAAAGTATATAAAGTAGTCTACTGTGCTGATCGGGGAAAGGATTGACAAAAAAAACCTTACATTTCTCCAACACATTGCTACTCGTCCATTTCCGGTTTGCCACTTTCCCGAACTTAGGAGTTAATGCAACACTGCACAAAATGTCATCCACATTTATGACACTAGCCAGACCGCCGCCATCTGCAAATTCAACTCATGAAACAGTGTGAAGCAGATGGTTTTTATCCGCTTTCCCAGAGAAAGAGCTGAACCATTCAACATACGCGAGATGTTTTGGCCATCGGGAATACGGGACGTCTGCCAAAAGCGTTGCCATAGTTGATTCGGAAAGGGTAAAGACAAGTCGGATTTGGCCCACACGGTATCCTGACAAGTCCGTCAGCTGTTGGTATTTTTCAGGTATGCAAATAAGTTATAAGTATGACTTACTCTTCAACGGACTCAAACGGTTGTCATTGTTGACCCTAATAAGAGCAGTGTCAAACCTTCCAGGAATACGCCGGTCTTTCTTGTCTGTGCGACAGGGTTGTACATGGATGGAATCAACCGTCGACGTGATACCAGTTATCGGATCGGTTTGAATGAATTTGATGACGTTAAATGAAGAGACATGCGATACAATGTCACGGTCAATATCTACTTCCGAGTCAGCCAGACTCCCTAAATGTCGAGTTGAAGAGGGTGATGGGAAACGAAGGAGAGCAATGTAGCGTGCCAGAGAAGTGGCGAAGAACGTGATACAATTGGTTTTCTGAGCATGAATTAACGAGTGAACACATGTGTTGGGATGTTTCGCCATCTGAAGAGTCCGTGTCATTGAGAATGAGGAGCACAACCAGTTGGGATTGTGTAGGATTGGTGGCATTCCATGCTGCAGCCAATCTAGAAAGTTGTCATGATAATGAATCTTCTCCTGCCGATCCAACCACTTCGTCATCTGGGTATCCGTCGGATATTGAGCTCTCAGAGAGGCCATCCGCCATCCGAATCCGAGTGGTTATCGCTCGGATTGTCGGATGCCATCCGATCCGCCAGGAGCCCTACTCTACACCCTCTATCCCTTCTCTGGCAAAATCCTTGAGAGCTTGACGTTTACATATACATGTACTTGTACATCGCCATGTAGTCTGTCTAGGAGAGACTACTTGACATTGTTGTGGGAAGAAGAGTGTCATAAATCAGTACGAGGAATCTTCCTACATCAGTAAAACGGCAAATCCGCTTTTCCCGACTTTTCGGTCCTTTTGGTCCCTTTTTCCGAGCATCACTTTCGATCGGCTTTTCTCCCGGAACTTTTTTCAGCCTTTCGCTTTTTTCCACTCAGTTTTTATCGCCTTTCACTTTTTATATCGGGTGATAGCTTTACACCAGCTTTTGGAGCCACTTTTCTTGGGTAGTTAATTACAGTCCCTAGAAGTTCCGTGTACCATATGTATTACCATGCGAAATTTGAACTAATTCTCCTACAACTTGCCCCAGTCTCTCTCGCATGCAGGAGAGCTCGGATTGGAGGTCGGCCTTCTCTGTATGTAACTACGCTATTTTTTCCTCAGCTGCTTCCAGTTTTTCTTCTGCGTGTTGTAATGATAAGGAGGATGTCTTGATATTTTGTTCTAAGATTTCGACACGCATCCATGACTCTTGAAGTTCCTTTTCATACTCAACCGGTGCTTTCCTTGTATGTACTGAAGAGACAAGACATGAATTATAAAATTGAATCAAGCAGTTAAGGATTACGCACCCGATGGAAATGCATAGGTACCCTTTATCAACCCTGGCTCATTCCACCACTCTCGATCACGATCCAAACTCTGTTGTATTTGGGCCTTGTCATACTCCTGTGTGATTTTCATGCGCATGACAGGAAGACGCATCGGGCTAGCGTCTGACTCAGTCTCCGAGTCCGATTCTTCATCGGGCTTCCCTGCAGGGTTTCTACATAAAACCGTCAGTAACTGGCATTCTGATCAGTGAAATACGCACGGTGTGGTCATCAGGGTACTTTTTGGGGGTCTGAGGGGTGAGGGAGACTGCGAGGAAGGAATTAAAGCCAGTGAAGGAACCCTGGTAGTTTGTGTCAGCTACAGGGAAAGAAAAGACTGAAAACCATGAATACTTAGCGGGCGTCTTCAGCCTCTTCGCTATCTCTTCAATGCCAGATGGTGACGGGGACCGTTTGAGGCCAGTGAGTGTCATGATCATGGAACGAGAAGAAAAGTATTTCCAATTAGAGCTTGGCCGTCATCGATTAATTTTTTTGACTATCTAAAAGGCGATTTCGTGGGCATGGTAGTCTACATATTTATTTACATAGAAACCCTGATACATATCCAGAGAATTTGCAGAAGTAAAGTCCTTGTCTGGAATAAAGCGGCTTCCAGTCACCCCTATTAAATGCGCACCTCGATACAGACAGTCTAAATGAAAGGGGTGTGGGCCAACGCTCCGCATGGCGAGTACGAGGCCGCAGGGTTCAGCCTCGGTTAATTATTCAATAAAAATTAAACTATATTCTCATTTTCACTACAGACATAAAGGACCACTACAGCCTTCTTATGCGCAAAGAATTCTAGAGCGTTGCTGTGAGCTTGGAAATCTGGAGATAATTTTGTCGGTATACCAGTTCCAATGCCGTCGTAGACCCATTCATTGGCACCATCAAACATTCTAGTGATAAAGTGATCATTTCCAAAATAAATAATTCCATTTATGTGATACTGTCTTGACTCAGCTCCTTGAGGCACATGTATGATATTCTGAATCTCCATATCGCACTCGTAAGGTATTGACATTAGGAAAAATTCGGGTATCGGAAATCTGCGGGTACGTCATGCGGGTACACTGCGGGTACATGCGGGTCATGCGGGTCATGCGGGTCATGCGGGTACCCATTATCCTTTGCTTATCATGTACAATCTTAGTTGATTAAGCCTTATAATTACTCTTTTATTGTGTAGATAGTCTTTTAACAATGCAGAGCCTGTTATATAGCTATTTCACGAAGAATAGAACGTGCTGTTGGTATTTACGTAAAATCATTCATACAAAATGATGGGATTAGGCGGTATATGTAAGGCTCAGCTTCACCCATTATTGACACTTTCTGACCTGCTCTGCGCTCGCCTTTGCCCGTCTCTGCAAATGGGACTCCTTGTAAGCATGAGTATCCAACGTTATGTAGCCTTAGTCACATAGAATATTCTTTTTGTAGAAATGGCTTGGTAAAAGCATCATACACCCCGCTGTTGATGCTATTTTCCCTGAGAGTGATTCAGAAAGTGACGATAGTTTTGATTTCACATTCAGTAAGTCAGTCCATTGATAGCAGGTTTATCACGCTACTCACAGCTGATATACAGGCAATACTGAAGATACACTTGTATTACATCAAGATGAAATTTCAAGACGTGAGTCTTCTGTATTCACCACATCTGAATATATCCTTATACCATTTTGATTAAGATACAAATGTATCTACTTCTTTACCCCCTAATAATGACTGTTTTGTACACCGTGAGTGACACAAACACATTAAGTTGTAGGGACTAACCATGAATCCCCTATAGCGCCTGAAGAATACCTAGGAAATCCTGATTCAGGGGAAGAGAAAGATAATGGTATGTACTTCCCATTGGTAGTGGATATATCTTTCATGAATTTGTCCAGGGAATGCCTCAGACATGGATATAGACAATGGAGAGCTGGGTTGTCCAGAAGTTAGAACAAGTAAGAGTACCATTGTTTTGAAATCAGTTCAGCAGGATCTTACATGTTATCCTTGATTCCAGTGCCTCCCGTAAATGAATCATGTGAGGACAAGAGTGGTTAATTCTGATTTCTTTTCAAAATATTTATCTTTCTGACTTTCTTGTAATATAAGGCCTGCAACACCTACCTACACGTCGAGATGAAACCCAGGTCAGGTTGCCACAAGAGAATAGCATGCATATAGATTTTACAGCTACAAACGCTGAAGTTGTTCAATTTCAAGTCTATCGCGAAGGCAAGTAGGCCACATATTTGGATTCTCTCCAACCAATTTAAATACCTTCTATTCTGATACTTATAGGATACACATCCCAGATGCAATTCAATACACATGCACTACAGACATATCAAAATTCAGTCCCTTCCATCAGTATGAGACTATCTTTTTGTACCATTGAGTTATTTGCTAACTACCTCTACAGTGCAGCCTAGTACCATTCCAACAGATCCACAATCCAATGTGATACCAAGCAAATCTGCAGTTGTGCCCTCAGTGCAATCTACCAGTCACTCAGTTGGGAACTTACAAAAACCACTATGTCCACCAACCACAGTAGCTAGTCAAACTGTACCACCCTCTTCATCACACCCTCCAGCAGTTGTTCGAACTGCACCACTACCACCTCCAGCAACTAATCAAGCTGCTTGCCCTGTAGATCTCACTGATCCTGCCCGGCTTACTGCTTTTGTTCCTCTGGACCCTCAACCTGAACCACAGTGCCGACATGGGCATGATGTTAATGTGCAATTTACTACTGTTGACAATTTGGAACAGGGTTTCTGGAATGGATGGCCAAATGGAAAATTTGCCATTGACCTTGATCATGCTACATACATGAAGCATGGAATGCTAGCTGTTCAGTGGGCTACACGGAACTGCAAGGGAAACAATGGAAAGAAAAATCAAAAGGGTTCAATCCATGCTACTACAATAGCTGGGGGGAAGGAGAGCTACAAGAAGTGTCTTGGTGTCTTACGATGCACTAATCCTCAGTGTCAAGTCATTACTCGGCCAAAAATTGAGAAAAAGATTCTGGAAGCACAGTGCTTAAATGAGTACTGTATATGTGGGTTCTCACTGGAACATTTTGACTGTGGAGCAATGTCTTTTCTTATTGAATATGCACAGGTGGGAGATGACATCACCACACGGCTTTATCGTTACATCCATGCTGGTTGCCACAATCATCCTCGGATTCCATACACCAAACATCTCACTGCACAGGAGGCTAAAGACACTCGGCAGCATCTCGGGAACAACATGCACAGAAAGCACTTGGAGTCATATGAAGGAGGAGAGACTCTAGATGGTCCAACTCCACCAGCACCACAGTTGGCACAGAAATTTGCAAACATTGAAACCTACCGTTATGAAACTAAAAAAATGACAAAAGGAGCTACAGCAGAAGTTGGATGGTCATTCATCAACCAGTTTCACTCCTGGATCCAGCAACATGAAGATGAAGTCCAAATCAGAATCAATACTGTAGGAAGGGAGCCTGAATGTGTCATATCATTTCACTCAAAGTGGATGCAGGACCAACTCTTGCCAAAAGCTGAGCTTGTTGAAGGCCCTTTGCCATTAGAGGGCATGCTGACTGATGGTGCACACAAGTATTGGGCAGATCCCAATGCTGTGTTGATTTCCACTACTACATTCAATACTGTAATTGATAGATGGGTTCCCTCCATGTTCAGCTATGCAAATGGTGTTACAACTCAGCATTACCATTGGCATTTCACTGCTGTCATTGAGGCTATTGCTGAAGCTGCACATGAACATAATGAGAAAATTACTGATGAGTTGTTTGCACTTGTGAGGGCACTAGATTTTCTATGGTTTTGAAAAAAGCTGATTTTTTTGATTAGGTTGTTGATTTCAGTGATGCTCAGCGCTTGGGATTTATCTCTGCATTCACCGACTATTTCATCCGCCAAGAGGACAACACTCGGACACGCACTGAACTAGAGAATGCTGCTCAGTCACTGATCAAGGGATGCAGATATCACTTTGAAAAATCTGTAACACGTGTGGCTCGACTCAGTAACCATGTGCCACCTGACAGCAGAGCTGAGTTTGAAGAACTGTGCAGACAGATGGTTATAGCTGAGAATTCTGCTGTGTTTGATAGAGTTGTGAAGATCATGAAGGAAACGAAAGAGAGAAGATGGAGCAGAAGGTAAGGGAGAAGGAGGCAGAGAAGCAGAACCATGCACCTCCACGGCCAAAACCAAGGCCATTGACCAAGGAACAAGCAGCAGAACGTAGTAAAAAGGCTTTACAAGAAGCTGGACTTACAGCTGAAAGGCCTGACCTTGCTAAAGAGAAAGTAGTTAAGACATTGCAGACAGTCCAGGAGAATGCACAGTTGCGTAGATCTAAGCGGGTGGCAGATCAAACAAAAGAGACTGAGGAGACAGAGAATAATAAAAAATCCAAGAAACAAAGGAAACAATAATTTAGAAGACTGATCTGGGAGGCATACTAAGTAGTTCAGAGTCATAAATGTAGATACAGAGTCCTTGTTATCAGCCTGCTGAAATTTTGATCATGAGATCCATGAGAATGATACTGAATATTACTACAGCAGGCAGGTTACTGTCTCAGCATGAATAAGAGTTCAGTCACACATCACAGCCAAAAGAAGCTAAGGCCAGATTTGACATTTTCTATTTTTTTCAGATTTTTTTGGATTTTCTTTTTGTCAGAAAGACTGAACTTTCGTTCATGCCAGGACAGTAGTATATATGTGCAAATACCATTAGTTCCTTCCAACGGACTCTCATACAACATAAAGGCGAGAAACACAGTATCCGCTAGGTACCCGCATAGGTGCCCGCATGGTACCCGCATGGTGCCCGCATGGTGCCCGCATGGGTACCCGCATGTGCACAGCCACTGCGGGTACCATGCGGGTGCATTACCAGCATCCACACAACATCTAAATCACTTCTAATGGATTGAAAATAAGGAATGCTGTAGCTCCTGTACTAATAGCCAGTACCTTGACATATTCAATGTGTAGAAATGAATTTCTATCATAAATTCTACTAAATCTTAGGCTAAATTCACATTGATCTCGACTTTTCTAGGAATTGGATCTACAAATTGCCTTAGTAAACACTTGAAACATTAGCTCAGTGATGTATTAGAATGAGTAGACTGCATTTACAATGCGAATTATGAAGAGTTTTATTCATGTGCAGGCTTCATTTCGAGTCTAAGGGTAATTTTGGTACATAACTCATAGAATATTGGCATGCAAAGAATGAAAATAGTCTCTACTGCATGCAATAGGCTTTTAGCAATAATATCCAGGCTGTTTTGTGGAGAAATACTTGAGTTATCAATGAGACTCTAATGTGAATGGGAGTAAGTGGCTGTGCTTATCCATGTACATTTGAGTTTCACTACACTTCGTTGAAGTCCATTTACAAGCTTTATGTACACTTTTACGCCTCTCTACTATGTTACAAATGCTCGTATGTATGTCATACATTGGTGAACTCAAATGATTACTGGTACCCGGGCCGTACCCGCAGCCCCGCAGGGGGTACCCGCAGATTTACCTATACCGGGAAAAATTTGGGGAATCTTTGGAATGTGTATTTTCGAAGCATGTCTGAGTGGCAAGAGGGACATTGATCAGCCCAAGGTTCCACAAAATGAGACACACAATCTTGAGTTGACTGATAACTACCAGTTGACCGAGTCAACAGAAGATTGTGTTGTGTCCTCTCTCGAAGTGAGAAGTGGCTGTTATAGCAGACAACTGTTCTCTTAGTGGTGGGACTGACTGAACGCATCAACTCATGCAAGACATCACTTGTGTCTGCATAGGCCCCAGCAGGAAAAGCATCAGGATCAAGAATAGAAAGCTCTCTTCGTATTTGATCTCTGATATCAGCGTAGTTTGATGAGTTTGACTGGAACGTGGCTGAAAGCTCATTCATTAAAATTGAGGAGAAATTATCACTTTCAGCAAGAAAAGCTGCTCTTTCTGTTCTGAACAAATGATAAAGAAGCATGAGAGCAGAGTCATATGCACAACTGTTTGCAGACCATTTCAAAGTTGGATAATCACAAGTTACAATAAGTCTGTCAGAGTTATGTGATGTTGGATGAATAGTTTCTTCTGAAGGAGTAGGACTTGAATGTAGACTAGGGTGCTCAATAGGAACAAAGTTTCCTAAGGTCTTCTTCTTCACTGGTGGTGTATTTTCTTTTTCTAGGATTTTCCATGAAATATCCTTGTGTAATGTGGATTCAAACTTCTCATTTGTGTCCCATACTAGACTCTCATGAAGCTCATCAGGTGTATGGCTCTTACCAAAGTGTGACCTATATTGTTGTATCAATGATCCTCTGAGGTCTCCAATAATTGAAGGTGGTAATTTGCGATTTTCGCGCAACTTAGTGATATCATTTAGAATTTCCAACTCCCTCAGTTCCTGACGATATCCACCTTTATCCTTCACACCACCAGTAATATGATTAACATTAAAACCTTGTAGAATTATGGTGCCATCTGCACTGGAACTTCTTGATAACGCAGTATAAATGGCTCGGAAATCACGACTGTTATATATATCTACTACGTTAGGGTCTCGTGTTTTTCCTTGGGAGGCAAAATCAGTCATTGCAAAGTTAGGCAGAACTTCTACCTGAGTCCGGGAGATCTGAATGATTCGGTCATCAGGTAGTTTACAGTTAATACGCCTTGTATTTGGGGTAATAGGAACAACATTGAGAGGAAGGTCTTTGAACTGGACATCTGTTGAGGGCTTTTCCAATTTAACATATAGCACTTTGAGAACTAGTTGACCATGCCTTCCTTTACCAGCTTGCCAGCCATGAACAGTGCCTTCTTGACCCTTGGTTATACAGAGCTCAGTTGCGCCATTGAAGCGGATCATTACAGGTAGTCCTTTGCATAAAGATAGAGTTGCAGGAATCTGCATATTGTTGGTAGAAGGTGACTGTTTCCAGAGCTGCTGCTGTACTTCATCATTGATTTTGTGCTTTGTAGCCTTTCTCCGTTTACGTTTTCGATCATGAGTTTTTGAGGGAAGTTCATCAAAAACAACTTCCTCATCTTCAGAGAAAAAGTGTGCAAGCATTTGACCAGTCTCTGCTGCAAACCGTTTAGTTCCTAGTTCATTAGCTACGTCTTTATGTTTATTGTAAGTCAAAATAATTGAAGTGTTCCAGAAACGAGGGTTATCAATAGAACGAGATTCATTGGAAGGATCTGAGATCAAAGACCGCAACAAAGTAATATCCTCTGCAGTGCACTGTTTATATCTCATATTTTCTAAAGCTTGACGAAATTTTACATCTCTGATAGAACTTCCGGTCTGCCGACAGTTTTTTCTCAGGAGCACTACAGTGTTGATTTGATGCCATAAATATTTCCCAATACTAGCATGTTGGTCTGATGAACTGGTTCCTATGGTATGGCTATACAGTGATACATTTTCACCACCCATAGCTGGAGGCAATTGAGCAAAATCACCAGCAAATATCATGTTCATGCCACCAAATGGAAGCAGAGGGCGATTCAAGGCAGAAGCAATTTTAGCACTGATTTTATACATGTCTTTACAAGAAAGCATTGAAACTTCATCTAAAAATACATAATCTACTCCACTAAGTCTGGAACAAATCTGTGATGCAGACATCTTCCAAAACTCGCCTTCCTCTGATGAATTAATACCAAACACAGAGTGATAAGTGGAACCTTGAAGCAAAGCAGCTGCTGTGCCAGTTGGTGCAACTACTATCATGCGTTGGCTCTGAAGCCTTCTCTTGAAAAATTCTCTCAGAGTTTTCAGCACTTGACTTTTACCAGTACCTGCCATGCCACCTATATACATCTTGAACTGGTCTGAAATAGAACTAACTGCATGGTTTGCAACAATACGAAACGCCCGTTCTTGCTCTAGATTCAAACTAAATTCAAGACATAAATCATCTATAAGTTTTTGAGTCTGATTGCTTCGAAGTTTCTCTTCAAGCATATGTTGATCAAGGACTTCTACCTGGTCAGGATATTTATTAGGAAAGTTGTATTGCTGGTCTTTGTTTTCCTTCAGTTTATTTGTTATCACATTTGACTTCATTTTTGCAATTTCCAACCTCCATGCAGCTGGACTCATTGAAGGATAATCAAAAGAAGCTGGTATATGGCTTTTCAAATCACACTTTGCATTTGTCCATCCCGTATTGGCCAGTAAATCTGTCATCTCTTGCATGTCTAACTGCCTGCGTCGTTCCCGAACACCTAGACTGTCATCTGAACATTTAAATGGATCAAAATGACTTCCATCATCAAAGTCAGGCTCAAGCTTTGAAGGATCAATTCCTAGACTCTGTGCCTTTCTCTGTGCATGGTAGTCATCTCTCGAATCTAAACATTCAAATCGAAGTTCAAAATTATCCATCAAGAATTTTTGTTGAGCAGAAAATTGATAGTCAAGGAATGCACTATCCCAAGTCTCCTTTTTCTCCTTGAGATCTTTTCCAGTTCTCCACGGTTTGAAAAATGTCAACATGACTGAACAGTAGTATTCCCTGTCACCCTTATTCCTTGTTGGTAGTGAAGGTCCTATGAAATTAGGTACAATATTTCTCTTATCATGAATGCGCAAGTAATGGGTGCTAGCTAAGGGATGTTCATGCACAAAAGGATGTCCTTTCTTTGGCAGCACGTTCTTTGTCAAAGGTTTATTTGCCAAACTTTTTTCAATGTATTTTGAGGTCTATATGTATCTTCTTCATCAGAGAAAGATGAGTCTTCACTACTACTATCATAGCGTTCTGAGATCTCATCATCAGGGTCATTGACATCTCTTTTATTTGCTGCCAGTTTGACACGTTCACATTGGCATACCCATTCATATAATGTCATCTCGCTTAAAGCTTCTGGACAGTATATATAATCAAAAACTGAGGAAAAGCCTACTAACTTACCATTATGTTGGATCACAACTACTTTTTCATGATTTTTATTTTCAACCTGCAGCTGATCTGGTTCCTGCCAAAATCTACGAGCTTCACTGACAAAGTCTTTCCAGTAAAATGATTTGAACTCATGACTTGTGTAATGATCTGGTTTATCTAGAAGATACAAAGCAATCATTGGTGCCCCTAGCTCCATCTTGACTGTCAATAAGTTGACAATTTGTGTAATAATTTTTCTTGCCTTTTCATGGCGAGGTAAAGTACCAGTCAGCATCTCGGCATTCCTTTGTAGAATTGTACGAATAACTTCAAAAATCACATGAGTGTTCAGATTCCATTTTGTAATATACTCAGTCACATATAAGACAACAGCCTTGATTGCTGTGCCTGATAGCAATGAAGAGACATCTGAGTTACATCTGAGTAGATATGTGACTGTTTGGTTATAGGTGTTAATCCAAGCTTCTGTCTTTTTCATTCTCAGGGCACCAGTCTCAGTAACAACCTGCGTTGTTGGAAATGTTTCTCGTGGAAACCTGGCTTTGCAAGTGCCAAATTTATTGTCAAGACAACCTAGGTAATCTTTGCCTACCTTTCTTGTTCCTTGCTTGGTTAAGGTAGATTTGCATTTGTGTATATGAGTTTGGCTTAGAATATCGTCCACTTCTTGCTGATATTTGGCAGTCCAGGCCTGACATGGCTCACAGTTTTTCAGTGCTGGTACATAAACACTCTATTGGAGGACACTGAGGCAAAGAGTACAAGGGATTAACATAATCTTCATTTCCTGAGGCAGTTTGAAGATTTTGTTCAACTTCTTCCTGAGTGCCAGTCATGAAATCTCCACAATGAACAGATCCTAAGTACTCAACTATTCTTCTTTGGAAATCATTTTCATTTTTTAATATAGCATCTCTCATCTGTTGTGGAGACAGGCTGTTTGCAATCCAGAGAAGCATATGAAGATGGAGAGTCAATCTTCCTTGCTGTTCAATGGTGCCAAAATAGCCCGAAGTTTTTCCAAAAACACCATCATGGTCAGTGTCAACTCCTAATATATGCTTGATAAACATCTGAACCATAAAATCAAAGAACTTGGCACCAGCAACAGGATTATTAATAATTTTCCTAGTTCTTTCATCATTAGGAAGATTAAGATTCAGGTCAAAAGTCTCATCAGAGATAGCATAATACAAACACAAAGGATGAGTTAGGTCAGATGGTGCAAAGGTAATATACCAAGATGGAGCCCCAAGGTATGAGATTAGAGACCAGAGCTCAGTTCGCAAGAATTTTTTACTGGACATAGATCCTTTAACTGTACCACCTACGTGGTCCAGATCTTGAATAACCTCATAGCACAATTTCTCTTCTTCTGTTTCAGGCCGTACTATTCCACCTTTGCTCAGTTTGTCTATCAAAGTGTTCAATACATGTGGATTCAAGTTTAAAATACGATCTGCAATTGCAGAGAAGCTTTCTTTTTGTGTGAGTGCAAAGCCATTACTTGTAGTCTTTTTGACTTGTTCATGGCTAAAAGCTACAAAGGTGTGGTCATGCCAATACTACCCATGCCATAAGGGAAAAGCCAGGGGAAAATGGAGGGATACAACAGGGGATTGTTGAACATAGTAGAGCTTTTCTCACTATGTCCAACAGCAAGAAACTTACCTTGTGATTTTAAATAAGCTAAAGCCTTAGCTTTCTAGAGCTCCACAGAAGTATTCTGCAGCTGTTCACCTGTGATCCCATGCACTACAAATGGAACGCTGCCTAGCTCAGTTCCAATTTCTAATTCATTGTCATGAATACTTGTAGCTTCAGGTATTCTGTTACCTTCTGACTGCATCTCTTTAAACGCTACAGTGACTGGTGGTGTATCCTCAGGATACTTATTGAGACTGTCCATCGAGATTTTTACATCTTCATATGCAGGATGGTTCAATCGAAGCCAAGTTAAAGCTTCAAACACTTGTTTACGTCTAACAGTTCGTTTATAGTCTTTTTCTGTAGGTTTGCAAGGTCCAGTAAACATTATTGCCAAAACTTCGTCAAGATCTTCTGGTGGTGGAGGCAGAACATCATAAACTTTCATAACTGGTGAGTCAAAGGCTATGACATGAGAAATCATCTTTCTCATACCTGAAGACACACGTACAAAACAACAATTGGTCCGTACCTTTTGAACAAGTAATTTCTCAACAAAATTTAAGCACTGTAACTGAGGTGGAATATTTCCAAGCCAGAATCCATTTGCCAAGGAAATTCTCGGAATTTTTCCATCTCTTAGAGAGACTCTACAATCAGTACACACTCTGGAACATGAGTCATCTATAACAGCCCCAGATACACCAGTTATCTCATCAGAACTGGTTTGTCGCTCTTTCTGGGTGACACCAGTAACTCTAAGGACATTGAGTAGCTTTTTTACTTGCTTAATTGGCAGCAGCGTAGACATCAGCTTAAGCTGACCACATACTGCACATCCACCTTCTTCCACTGCTGATCTAGAAAAATCAGCACACCAGTCATGTATAATTTTTTTCATTAGATTTTCTGAAGGAGGCAAAGGAGGAAATGAAGCAAGAGGTTTGACTTGAACAGGGTCAATAGGTTCAAATATGGCAACAGGGCTTGTGCATTCTGAGTCACATACATGATCACTTAATAAGCCTTGAACTTGAGACTTCACAGTGTTTGAAAATTGAACATTATGAAATCTAGCTAACTGTCGTAATGATCTAAAAGTCAGAGACTGACACAATTTAGTTGGTGGTACAAATGCATATAATAGTAAAGGATTGGCTGCTGAACTTGAGACAGATTCAGAAAAACTGTGAAATCGATACATTGTAGAACCTGGATTATTTATACTGCAAGGAAAAAGTAAATATCTTTCCAGATCTGAAAATAAACATGTAGGTGCTGCCCCTTTGCCACCACCCAGGAGAGAACGATGGTAAGATTTTTCACTTTCACTTTGACTAACTGTTAATTCAGGACGTAAATGTACCAGAAAATCAAGTAAGTGAAGGAGAGAATGATAGTGAGCAATATTAGCTAGAGATATAATGGCATATTTACACAGTATAGCGTGTGATTGTAAACACATATCAATGTTACATGAAGCTTGAAATTGCCAAGGTGAGCAAAGGTTAGTAGAATTTGAAAGTAAACGGTAACCAATGAAATTGAAGGTCAAATCTTCCCAATATTGTCTGAGCAGACAAGATGTTGTACAAGCGCTGATTGATTTGAGTCTAGCCAAAAAGTCATGCCGATAAAATAGTGATCTTAATAGAAACAAGGGCGTCAATCGAGATATCGCTGCAACACTCTGTCGGAAACATGCCAACACACTATTATCAGGAGTAATCGAATAAAAAGTATCATCAACAAGCCCATAGGCAGTATATGAACACTGAACAAAGATCATAAAATGCTTTACATGGCCAAGTACTTGATCAATAATAGTATGTCGCAAAGGTTGATTGACAACAAATCTAAAAAAGAATACCAGATCACCAGATGCTATGAAGTGCATTCTCACTCTAAAGGTGGAATGATAAACATAGGAAGAGATTAAGACATTAGCTTTGCGAGACGAAATCAAGCTACAGTCATTCTGTAAGTTGAATGGGTGGGATAGCTTTGAACTATTATAATCGAGTGACGTTGAGCCATACAATGTTGAGTCATAATACTGGTATGGCATTAGGCCATACGGCATTGAGCCGTTGTATTGGAATGACGCAGGGTCATACAGCGTTGAGCTGTTATCTTTGGATGGCACTGGGTCAAACGGCGTTGAGCCGCTATATTTAGATGGCATTGGGCCAAACGGCATTGAGCCGCTATATTTAGATGGCATTGGGCCAAATGGCGTTGAGCCGTTATATAGAAATTGTATAGCAGAAAGATTCGAGCCAGAGTAACGATCATAGTCAACAGAACTACGAAAGAGGTTGCCATAGCCAAGAGCAGTCAAGAGTAGTGCAAGCAATGTAGCACAAAACACGGTATATGTGTTAAGAGGGTACATGATGGTATGAAAGGAGAGACGAAATGAGCCGCGAGCCTCACGGCAACCCCTACACTCGATGAAACACGAAATCGGCAAAAAAGCCGCGAGAGTGAGTCGTGACTCGGATCATAGCCACAGACGCAATTTGAGAAAGCCACACTAGTACGATGGACTCAGCATAAAACCACCAAACAGAAATACTGAACTCTCAGCAATCCAAATGTAGTGATGGACGTAAGCTCGTTCCTCAAGCAGTCCCAATAACAGGCTCTGAGGCTACAGCCGTTGGATGAAAGAAAGGGAAAAAGCCGCCGCGCGATGCCCTCTCGGATGTATTTACCCAGAGCCGCTGACAAAAATGTAGTTGGTATATTCGACTACCTGTAACTAAGGTGATGCTTGGTACATATCCGTCCTGAATGGCATAGGTGGGATCCCTGTCGTAGATACAACGCCATCGTGATTAGCATCCTTGGTAGACGACCCATATTAAGAACCTACACTCAACAAAGCCACCCATCTCCGTTCCCAATGTGATGAGGAGAGTGAAAAGTTGAGATAGACGACGGATGGAAGAGAGTATGAGGACATAAACGGGAAAAATAACTCCTGAAAGTTGACATCGTCTGGATTATCCCGTGAAGCTATCCAGCGGCGAGAGGGATAGAGGATACTGAAGATCATTGATGGAAAAACTGACTGGGAGGTAGGAGAGTATAGGGTTAGGCGATCGATTGAAGATGGAATAGGATATGTAGGGACGGTGGTCCTTCATGGTAATAATCATATGTTAGCATGCAAAAACATTTCACGACGGATGAACTCACCTAGAATCCCTATTATATTGCGCCATTACCCCTCCCTCTCTGTCACTTCATGTCTCATCTTAGCCCTTCTTGGGTTCGATGATCCCCAGATTCCATCGCCTAACTCACCTTCCCACCTTCTCACCAGTCGTAGTCCACCTTCAAATCCTGTGGACACCTCTTCCTCTTAGGGTTCGCGTCTAGCCAAAAATTAGACGGTTATCACGACTGCGTTGACGACGGTATCTGTGAGCTGAAGCCGTCCCATCCAAGCCATTGACCCATAAATGATAAATCAGCCTTGTACACCAGACACGTCATCCAGCATCCAAAACCGACAACTCGCTGCATCTGGGACTTGCAGACGCTGATGATGAGTCTCAGATGCTCGTTACGTATACCGGTCGTTGATGGGTGAAGACAAGGGAGTGGAGGAGAGCGTTGAGAGCGTGGACGGTGGGATTATTGGGTTCTACATGGGGAAACGTGGAGATGTTGGATAGTACTTGATGGATCCCAGGTGTAAGGAAGGGGGATGATAGAAACGCGTGAATGGACAGTCGTATTGGAAGGGGTCGAATTGTGAAACCTGGAACAATGATACTGTATCGATCATCCTTAGTCTATATTGTCACAGACTGAGTAAAAAAACCTCACTTTCTCCGCTCAGAATCTCAATTTCCGACCTCATCGACATCCTCCACACATGCCTAGTACCTACCATGGCAATGAACGTTAATGTCTCCCTCCGTATCCAGATTCCTTCACATATTAAAAACATTGTCAGAGCGGTCTCTAAACTGAGCATATTGCGGGATCGATCACTGTTAGAGTGTTAGACAATGGAGCGGATATACGTAAACGTGGCGGATATGATGAGGGACAAATCGGAAAGAATGGCACGGAAAAAACCGGGAACAACTCGTATAGCCACAAGTAGAAACTGAGTGTTAAGAACTCAGCCTCATTCTTCGGCCTCGTAATGCACGACCTCCAAAACCGGATCACCATTCCTGTCGAAATCAGGCACCACCCGCCACAGGCCGGTCTGCTCGCAAGGAGTATTTCCAACTGTTGAAAACCAATGTATCAGAGCACATGGGTAGCGACGGCCTTCATGTGTAAAACGAAGGAAAGCAAACACTCTACCAACAAGGAGGCCACCAAAACCATCCTCCTGCTGGTTGCCCTCCATAAATACACAGTCATATCGAGCTGGTCCTCGCCGTCATGACGTTGTTGAGCGTATGCGTTCATGACGCATCCCACCCAAGCCGGACACGTCACTTGGAGCGAAAAAAGTTGCCTTTGCCGAGTTGTGGAGGAAGACCTTCTGATTCCTCTCCAGCTCCGGGCAAGACGCCAGAGGTACGTTACAGCCCTGTGGACCATTTGCGAGATGTTGTTGGGTGTAGAGAAATCGTCGGAGAAGGACATCAGCAAAATACCGGGTTGGTCTATCCGGGTCTATCGCTGCTATCATCTATTTATCCACGTCTATCTCTATTCCAGCTCAGTCTATCCCCGTCTATGTCTATTCCGCACGCATCTATGTCTACTCCGTTCGCGTCTTTTTCTATCCATTGGTCTATTCGTCTATCTCTGTCTTGATTACCTTCTTTGCTGGGCTAAAGGGAAATTTTCATGCATGCCGATAGATATTATAAAAACGTTGAGAAGCATGTATGTAATACCTTGTACTACGCTACTACAGGCTGCTAATGCTGTGTTTGCCTCAGGATGAAGAGGATTCTGAATTATGGGTGCGAGGGCGTGCGCACAAGGGAGATTCGGGGGCGGGGCAGCTTTGGACTGCAGAGGCGGGTAATGGTAGAATGACGTCGGATGACGTGCAATTGCGTGAAATGGTGTTATCGTCTCGGCTACAGCATGGTCACACATGTTGACTTTTTCGGCCCACCACAACTTCAACCTCGTCCACGTCCTCGCTGTGCCCTCAATGTTTATCAAGTCTGAGTCCCTACTCCTGTCTACGGCATTCTCAACAATCCCATGTCTCTCGGAGTGAATGGCGTAAATCATGCAAAATGTGATCGTGTCGGATACACTGGACACGCTGGCATGGCCAACTTTTCAACAAACTACAATGTCCTTCAATTTCCATCCTGTGCTTCACAATACTTGGTTGTTCTAGCTCCCACTCACTTCAACGATCTGTGAAATCCCTACCCAATGTCTGCCATCTTCAAAGTGCTCACTTTGTCTGATTTGTCCTAGTCTTTCTGGAATTCTGCAACGAGATTACTGTTTTTCTATAACGTATGGCTCTCGGTTAGTCAGACGTTTACTCACTGCCGTCTCATATGTATACTCAATTATTGTGCACAGGAACAGCTCACGCGATGGGATAATGAGGGACTTGGTGAGTCCCTTTCTGACTCTTGACTGTGCAAAGTGATTAAGGAGTCCCATCTACATCCAGGTGACTCCAAGGTGGTAACTCCGTGCGTTTCTTTTTCGTGTTTTACGTGTCTGTCTAATAAAGTCGTTTTTCAGATCCTTCAGAGCATCAAGCATCAAGGGCCGCTTGTACATGTGCAACTACACAGAAGACGTCGTCTTGACCATAAAGGTTTTGGTTATTGGGCAGGTAGGAATTTCAGATTTACCAATGAGTTTGACTGCGTCTTTAGAAGCTATGTATACATGTATAGACCAGTGTATAGACGTCAATAGAACAATGTCTATTAGAATAGAAGGTCGTCTATCGAATAGTCATGTACCTCTACCCATAGAACACTTTCTATTCTTCTATTCCTTCTATACGTCTAGCCATAGAAGGAATAGAAGGACCCGGTATTTTGCTGATGGATGGGAAGGGTGGGCTGATTGATGTATGCTGCAAGGGTGTTGATATTGCGAGGGACTCCACGAGCTGGGCAATAAATGTTGATTAGCCTTACTGATAAAAACCGCACAAATATAATACTCACCAGCTTTAGTAGACAACTTAACATCCCCTTGTGAGTAAGGCTGATCACTATCTCCAGATTCTTCAGTGTCCTCGTCATCCTCCTCTTGCGGTGGTGGTGGTGGTGGCGGCGGCGGCAGATTGGACCTGTCCTTGACAGGATCAAGCATACATTGACATTCAAGATCTACGCGATAAGCGGAGAGCTTGTCAAGACGTTGATTAGTGACCAACATCTGCCCTAGGGGTTGGTTTCTGCTGGAACGTCTCCAAGGTCGCTTCACGGCCTTGATATGTTTTGACTCGGTGATGGAAGAGCAAAGGCCATTCGGAGCGCCGAATTGTTGGATGAGGTGACGGTATGAACCATAGAGTGCTGACGTGGGAGGGGAGAAAACCCATCAGGCCGTACACCAGTCTCTCGGAAAATTTCGCGGTTCTGGTGAAAGCGTGCAATAGCTGCGTCAATTGCGTCCAGATTATCTTCATCGATGACGTTGCGCCGGACCAAATAGCAGAATTCCAGAAAGTCCGAAACAGCTTGTACCATCTGCACAGGTACATGACCCGCAATCGCCGGTAGAAATACCTAGAGAAGAGTATTAGTATTGATTAATACAAACTAACAAAAGAACTTGCCTTCATGAGACCCTTTGAGTCAGCACCAGTCCACTGCTTGGAGCCTCGTCCCTCGTGAAAATGACGTAAGCCAGGAAAAGAAGTTGTGACCATAATCCTGTGTTGTAGTGGTTAGTGGGCATTGGTGCAAGAATTAGCAGATCTGGTGCCAATAGCTCATGGATATCAGCTCCAGGAAACCCGGCGGTGAACGGCTGGAAGAAGTCTTTAATACATGAAGGTATGATACAACAATAGAAACATACCTTCAAATCCGCAACGATACCATAGTTATCCCAAACTTCTTTGAGGCTACAACCTTCTGAAACAGTGTCGGTGTGCTCATGACTTCGACGTCCAGCTGGTCTGTCTAGATTCTCGCAAGGGGTCTCCAAAATGATATGACCAGACCGGACGTTCCTTTTTGGTCATAAGGTCCAGCTTGACCCCCCCCCCTCCCCCTCTCCTTCCCAAAAATGGTAAGTGATAAGATAAATATGGCTTACAAATCATGAAATCAGATCAATTTTTCCTCCTGGCTACCTCATAGGTGCTAACCTACAGATGCTGTGGATTAGTGATATATTCTGTATGACACCTATCATATTGAGGTAGCAAATCATTTTCTGACAATGTTTGTGATGTGGCACCAGTGGTGACATCACTGATCATGGGAATTACATACCATTTAAAGGTGAGATTTCATTGTTACAGGCCAGAAAGCTCATTACACATGGCTTTTATGGGTCCTGAGTATGTTTTGTGCACTTTCAGATCCAAATGGCTTCATAAAGTATGTCTATACACCCTTCATGTGATGGTGTACCTTTTGGTCATAAGGTCTCTCCAGACCCCCCTCCCCCCAAGGTCTCGTCTCAGGTAGACCAACTGAAGACCCCTTGGATTCTCGGGTCTTGCGGTACAGCTACAATCATTGAAACAGTCAACAATAAGAAAATAGTTTATGGATGGTAATAGTACCCACCGAGCACACCAATTCTGGACTATGCATGCTAGCAGAGCCTGCTCCAGATAGTCTGCGATGTATGGGCCAAGACCATATATTACACGACGGTAATGTCCGTCTGGACAACGGGTTACTTGGGGTTTTTCCATGAAAGGCTTGAGGCTTGAAAGAACGTGCTCGAGAGAGGTATGGAAAAGTTGATGTCGAAATTTCCGAAATTCTGCACTACCTGCATAGTCTTTAGAGGCTGGAGGGACAAGTACAAGTCAGTGAGGTAGTAAAAGAATTATATTAAACTTGACATACTTTTGGGAATTGCAAGGAACCCAAGCAAAGCAACTGCATTGCGGTGAGCATGTTGAACAGATGAATGCACATTTCCAAGGGAGATGTAGAGGGGATAATAATCATTTTGACCAGTAGCGACAGATACTGTTGGAGTAGGCCAAGGGCTGGCTATTGCTACGCCAGAGCCAAACGCAGTGGATTGAAGTCAAGAACTAACTATGGCGTACACACTGGCAGTATCCTACGCGATCACATGACACTACAGGGCCTACGCCGCCCCAAAACCCCTACTCCATGTGCCCCCCTCAAACAAGGCAACATCCTCGTCGCCTCGGAACAAGCAACAAGACAACAAAAAGTGATAATCTACGCACGGACCCCACTCAAATCTTGTAAAACACGACTCAACTCCACCAAACGAGGGTCTCCCACCCAATCCAATACCGGTTGAGGATGATGAACTGGAACTGCGCCGAATGACAATGGCTTGAAAGTCTGAACAGGGCGGTGAGTGCCAATCCCGTGAGGATGTCGACGGGTGATGACTGTATGGGACTGTGACATAGTACCAGGATGCCAATGTAACATAGGTGTAGTGATGAATTGATGAGTTTTCTGAGACGGCAACCGAGAATGTCGGGCACGACACTGAAGAGAGTTGAAAGGACGAATAGGGGAACCGCTTGAGCGAAGAGATGAAATATCACGAGGTGGTGAAGTTGGTGGGATGAGTACAGTGCGTGGAATTGTGTTGGACTCATCTGCCCAGTCAAGTTTGGTTTCAGAGACTTCTGGTGTTAAATAGGTCTCGGCATCAGTCTGAGTTGACAACGAAATGTATAATGGCATGAGGGAAGGAGTAGGACAGGATGTCTGAGTGGAGGTTGTGGAAAACGTGCGCTGGCTATTGAGGTCTGACGTGTCGACGGATGCATCAGGTTTTCTTGTCTTGGCCTTCTCCAACTCGTTCCTCGCAATTGAGACACCTAGCTTCCTTCCCTCCTCAATAGCTTCCGACCTAACCTGGCCTCTACCATCTGATACCCCAAATTTCTTCCCTGTCTCAAAGGCCACATCCCAAATTACCCGAAACATCTTCTCCTTGTCAACTGCCTGCATAAACTGTGCAAAGGCCTTGTCGTAAACGCCTTGTGGGTCCAGGGTAGCAGTGCTTACAAGCACGGAGAAGAGAGGGTGTGCTGATGACGGTTCCGGTTTGGAAGGTGATGGGAGTGGGGAATCGGTGCTGTGAAATCGACCCAGTGTACAGGGACAGTCTTCTCGGGAGCCTTTGCAAGAATATTCCTACATTCCGCTTTATACTCGTCTCCTCACAATCCGGTGACCCAATAAGCCACAAACATCGCTTTGACCGTTTCCCAGTGGGTGTAGCTCGGCAGTCCATATGACCAGCTCAGAGCCTCTCCCTCAACAAGCTTGTCAAACCTCTTCATCTTCCATGATGGAGACTTCTTTTTGGAACGTTCCTCAAAAGCCTTGAGCCATTGCGATGCGTCACTGGAGCCGTTGAAAGGTGACGGGTCCATTTTTCATATGAGTCACAGGTGAAAAGGAATAGCAGAGGACCAAAAAAAGCGACAGAAGCTGAGTCCGAAAGGTGCGTGGGTCGAATCGCACTCTCATCACCAGAATGGAGTAGGCTGAGGGCTGGCTATCGCTACGCCAGAGCCAAACACAGTGGATTGAAGTCAAGAACTAACTATGGTGTACATGCTGGCAGTACCCTACGCGATCACGTGACACTACAGGGCCTACGCCGCCCCGAAACCCCTACTCCACCGTGGTCTTGTCGCTACCGAGAATGACGGGTGCAAACATGGCACTGTGAGTGTTCTCGTCCTCAGATATCTTATCCTGGAGAGAAGAAAGTGAGTATATCTTTGACAAAGAACAGCACACACACGCATGCATTCAAACCAAGCCCAGTTTCCAGTCATCAAGTCCCGATACAGCCGTTTACCGTTTTTGACCAATCTTTTGGGTGCGACATCAAGCTCGTTCTTGAAGCTTGGGTTTGCGAGCATCCCCTCAAGGATAGACAGTGGATCATGAAACCAGACTTCATATTCCTGCAACTTCCATGCTGGAGCAGTGGATAGATCATCGGGAAGCTCTCCGTTGTATTTGACTGTGAAGCTGTCCCATTGTATGTCGCCTTGTTTAATTCTATCAATCGTTTTGTATAACTCTTCGTGGTTTAGAAACAGAGCGTCTTTGTCAGGTCCCAAGAGATTGGTGATCAGCTGTGAGAGTCTGTCGATATTTGAGGCTGACATTTGAACCCGCTCATAGAGTAGTTCAGCCAACTCAAACTCGTCAGCACTGCCAAACAGAGTGTAGTCTTCAGGATCTCGAGGTTCTAGAGCGGGGGGTGGGGTATCCTCTGGGAGGTCATCGCCATAGATATCGCAAGGTGTGCCTAGATAGAATTTGAGGTTAGCAATGTGGTTCATACCCGCAAAGGAAAACACCAACTGTCGAGTATCGGATGTTCTGTAACCTGAGTTCCATATCTCTGCAATTCCAATGGAGCCGCTGCCCAAGTCAAATGGACAGGTGAGCCGTTTTGTCTATGCCTTGGTGATCAACGAGATGAAAAAATTGGCGACGACAGTCCAGACAATGGTGCAGGTGAAGGAGTCCAAAAATTAGGCGTAGGGAAACGGGGTGTGTCTGCTGCTGGTCGATGTTTATAATTCTGATAATGTTTCCAGCCTCCTTGAGTTGTAAATCTCTTCGGGCACTGTCCACAGGGAAAGAGGCCGTCTTCATCCATTGCGAGAGAGTTTGTTGTGGTGTGGTGTGTGCGATTGGCTTGGATAAGATAAGCAGGATCAGACAACGGAAAATTTCAAAGTCAAATTTTCAAACATACCTTTACCATGGCTGACGACACTGAAACCCGTCCAAACATGCAGCGCCCACGACGCCGAGTCACCAACAACATACAGCCTGACACCACAGCCCAAGATATATCCTCTTCTACTCCCAAAACCACCCTGCTACTCCAGATCTACTGGCCACTCGACGCTCCACTGAGGTTGTCCAAGCTCAGAAAAAGGAGAAAGCTGAGCAAAAGGCAGCGGGGCAAGCCCTAAAGGAAGCGACCATTGAAAAAACAGCCCAACTTGAGGACAAGATGCTCCGGGACGACATCCAAGCAGCGAAATCTGCAAATCATCCACCTGTGAAGCTTGATGCCACTAAAAAGAAGAAGCGAGCAAAGCCAGCTGTGGGTCCTGCGAGTGAGTTTTTTGTCATTGATTTTTACAAAAGACAAGTAACATACCTGTACCAAATAGCAGCTGCTGGACCACCGGAGGTTATCACCTTGGAACGAAGTCCACCCAGTGCCTCAGATATCGATACTTCAGAACCGACTAAACACAAAAGGCAAAGAAAAGGCGGTGAGACCAGTTTAGCTTTGTAGAAAAGACGGTGTAAGCTTATGAGTACCAGGGAAAGGGACAACTACCCCCGATGTCAATGAGGCGAGCAAAGCTGATCCTGACTACGTTGATGACAGTGGCGAAGTTGAAGCTGTTCTCGACGATTCTGATGAAGACACTCCATGCCAGGTGAAGAAAGCGAAGAAGAAAGATGAGCTGCGTCAGCAGATCCATCAGAAGCGTCAAGACCCTCCGATGGCTGACATCGTGTACGTTCCTTCTAGATTTGGTAACCAATAATTCATATCCACATTTTCCCAACTCTCATCGCTCTCGTCTCCTTCTCAATATGTAACCCCTATAGGATACCCTCCTCTCAACCTCCTTCAAAGAAGGCCAAGTACTTGGTGGAAGGTTTTCGCAATGTCAACCCGAAGAATGGAATTGCAGAGCCAGCAATGAAGGTGACAAGTGCCATTGAAGGCCACTCAGACGACTTGGCAAAGCATGCTGAAGGTACAGACAATAACTGGGAGGAGGCGAAGTATGATGCTGGAGGATTTGGAGAAGACAATGAAGACAATGCCGATGAAAAAGACATGATAGCGAAAAAGTACCAACAAGCCTCTTCCCCTTCGAAAACAGCAGGCAGTCGCTACCATCGTTTCGGTACATCTTAGGCTCTCAGGAATGTTTTCTCGTCTACTATTCTCTGATGTTTCAAATACAGGCTCCAGTCATTGTCAAGGTTGAGGCTACTACTTCTGTCCCCGAGTTTGTCTCACCTGACAAGAGCAAAACCATGGTTGTTCTGGGCGACTTTCCATCCAATGTCCGCAAAGCCTTCTCTGACTACTTTGCGCCAGCACTTCTTGAATTCGTGGGCTGTATCAAGGCTTGGACCAGTCCAGAAAGTGGTGAGATGGCCAACCTCTGGATGAGTTGCACACCCGATGATGTACATCAGGGTTGGGAGAAGCTGAATGGTCCACATGCCCTTCTCGAGGCCTTGGTGCGTGGAATCAATTATCTGCATGGTTTTTACAACTAATATCTCAAGCAATACACAGGCGAACGATAAAATTACTTCCTGGCGAAACAAATTTGGCACCACCGCGATTACTGTACTAGAAGAAATCTTCAGGCGGGAAGGAGTCGTCACTGCGGAAACACGTCAAGCATATGTTGAACAACAATTAGAAGGTGACCAGAAGACGAAGAATTTCTATTTTCTCCATACTGCTGTTGTCGATGGCAAGACTGAGAGGGCGGTACGTGTTATTGTAATTCTCTCCGTGCTTCTGAACCCTCAACTCTTCATACGCCTAGGGCCCTTTTCAATCCGAGATTATCGCAAGAACATTTGCTGAGCACTTGAAGGCCACGAAGTCTATTTCGTATGAGGATCGCATACCGGACAAGCCTGTTGGTGCTCTCGTCCTCTCAATTCTTGCTGTGAGTACTGTTTCCTTAAGACATAGTATTAGATCTAACTCTACCCAAAATATGTAGGTGCAGCGTGCTCTGACACTCTACTCCACTGGAGAGAAGGTGATGCAAGGTGCTCAGAGTCATTTCTCGCAGAAGGTTAGGGGAGACAAGGTCGTCAACATCGAAGGTCAATCAAAGAAGTACAAGACTACATCAAGTGTCCATGATCTTTTCGGGTTTAACAAGGTCAAGAATTGTCCACGAGTCAGCGACGTGCAATGGGAGAGGATCCTCACGACAGCCCAAACACACACTAGCAAGCGCGTATCCGAGAAGACCAGTGTCGTTCCATTAATCACCACCCCACAAGCTAATGACGTCGACGAGGACTGGGAGATGCCCGACGAGGATTCGGAACAATTTTTTAGCAAGGATCAAGATGCGAGAGGCAGCGGGCAAGGAGGATAGTAGCCGTCAAGTGGAAGAAGCTGGTGGTGACGAGGCCGGTGACGACGATGACGACGAGGGAAATGATGACGATGACGATGACGATGGAAACGATGAGTTGACTGAGAGCGGCGAGAAGTCGGATGAAGAACTTGAAGATGCAGATGACGCCGTCAATGGTACCGGTAATAAGAGTGAGATTTGAACAATTGTTACCAGTTTTGAGTACTAATTGGCGCTTCCATGACTCAGGGGTATGCTGCTGAGCTCGGAGGGTCTGAAGAGGATGCGGAGGATGCGGAGGACGCGACGAAGACCAAGGGTAAAAATTATTAGAATTATCGTATGATCATTTGTTTCTAAAACGGGCAGTCCAGTCTGCCGCTTCCTGCCAGTGTAATACAGCTTTTTCTTTCTGCTACGACTACTTTATCCTGTAACTTTTTGGAACTTTTCTAGTCGCTTTGGCCCAGGGGGAGTTACTTTGAAAAGCGATGGAGCCTATGTTTTGAAACCTGATCGCTTATCGGAAAAAGTTGCCGAAAAGTCGGGAAAAGGGGGTTTGCCGTTTTACTGATGTAAGGGAATGTATAACGCAAATCCAACAGAAGACATAACAACAATGTGATGGTACGGTGAGGTGCAAATACAGGTAGAGCCTGAACAACTGGATTTGGCGGCTCCGGAACCATTCCAATTGATTCCTAAGACCCTAAAATGAAAGATGGAGGATGAGCAGAGGACCTTGAAGGTCAACTTATGCATCGAGGACAAAAGTCGTGAACAGTCACCTAGTTTAATTCCCGCATTTGCAAGTGGCTAGATGAAGCTCAGAAAATGATTGCCCAGGCTGGAATTAGGGATAAAGGATAAACTGCATTGCATGTAGGAACAACCAGTGTATAGCTCTAATGAGTCTTTGAAGTAGGTGTTGGTAGAGAAGTTGCAAGGCCTCCTTGCAACCTTCTTGAGCTGACGGATGAGATGAAGATGGTGGTTGGCTGATAAAAAGGCGAGTGTGAATAATATTTGAAGCCACTCACAACGGCAATATCAGGATCCATTCTTCATTTCAATAGTGTACTCTGCACGCCCTCCCTGATGCTTTTTCTCCAAGTAAACCGAGCCTCTTCTGTTTCCACGTCATGTTATGTAATGACAGGATAAGTTCTGAGCCAGCACGGAGAGTAGTTCGAGTCCTCACCGAATTCGGACTCCAGCTTCGGCCTTAAACGAAGTTAATGCGACAAAACCTGCTAGAGGCGTCGCCTCCGTTGGCCGAGCAGACTTACAACACGGGTCTTGGTAGATGTAGTTAGTCCGACTCTGTAGCTGACAGCGGGTTATGTAGGTGTCGTAACGAGGTTGAGAGAAAAAAATTTATGAGTGAGGGGAGCAGATGAAGAGAAGAGATCAGGTTGAAGAGATGAAGACGTTGACTTGGCCCCAACACGTCGTCACCAAGGTTGCACTGACCCCTGATCTTGACATGGACAACGTTCCTAGCGCAACGCATCTCGCAATATTACAGTCAACTTGGAATGCTCATGGTAGGGGCGAAGAAGATCAGAAAAGAAGTATTCACAAGTCACCAGTCGCGTAGAAGTGGACAGAAAATCCAAAATAATTGAGGACTCGAGCATATATTCAGTGGTGCATAAGATAGATAAACAATAGTGATGACTGAAAATAAAAGAGAAAAGAGTGAAAGAAGGTAGGGAAGACAGACAAGGAGGAAAGGGGGAACCAACGTGAATTACAGGGCTACATATAATTTCACACATTTAGCTGTACAAGTTTGTTGAAATGTCAGCAAAGATATATGACCATCAAATGCGCATTACTCACATGGAGATTACCAGTCATCAAGAGGATACCAACCGGGTCTTCCTTTCCAACCATCTTCAACGAGTGCCCGCTTCAAAGAACTCAACACGCTCTCGGGAGGAACAGTCATGCGGTCGGCATGAGTATTATCTGCCAGACAGATAAAGTATATAGGTTCCTCCTTAACGACAGCTGTGACAAGCTTAACGGGCCAATCCGGACAAGCTTTGCGGCAAAGCTTCAGCCAATGTACGCGCAGAAGTCCACAGCTAATGCTGATAGCCTCCTCCAATTCCTCTTCGGTAGCATCTTCGGGGATGGGATGCAGCTTCAGTTCAAGCTGGTCGACATATCGTTCCGGTAGCGGAAAGCCAAAGACAAGGACAGTATTGGGAGGATAAGATTTGGGGATGGGGTAGGTGTTTCGGGCTTTGGGATGTTTGCGCGGGGCAGCTCCAAGTCGACCTGATGAGCGATGCATAAACTGTGGGAACGTCAGTTCACAACATGAAAAAATGTTACCAAGACGAGCCATACCTCAGTTGAACGGTTGTTAGACTTTAGCAGTGGTGGAGTGTTGTAAACCAAAGTTAGATCATGTGATGGTTTGTCAACGCCACGTGCCGTGGACTCAAAACGTGGTGTCAACGTGGCCTCGGGATTGGAACAAGGTCTAATCCCTCCTACCAGTACGACGTTGAGATATGCAGCCTCGGGATAGATCGACCAGGAGCCTCCGCGTTCATCCCGCTTATAGGTCATCCATCATGGTGGCTTCCTCTATGTCCCTTGCGGGGTCCTTCGTCTTCAATCCCCGACGACTGGAAAGACCCTGGCACGATCCCTGGGATACTTCCTTTCGGGAGCTTCTTGCTCATAACAAGGAGAAAATTGCGATTTATCATGAAGCCCAGCTCTCCGTGCATCATCTCCTGCTAAACGACTTGAAGGCGGGTAAGAAGCCCGCGCCTCAGGATTTCGGTGATAGTCTATCCGGGGATGAAGCTATTGAGGAAGAGAATGACGAGAAAGAGTCCAATAAAGGCATGTGTATTCCTAAGGCGCATATATACTCTGTGATTTAATATTCAGGAGTATACTTCCTCCCAGAGGATTCAAGCTACAGTGAAGAAAAAACCTCATTCCCCATCTGCTCTAGCTCGGAAAGGCGCGTTACACTCCTGTTACTGATCAAACTACTGTTAATAATCCACGATTTCATTTTTAATCAGATGCGGGACCCAACAGTGATGACTCCGATGCAGAGAATTCAAGCTGGGAAGAAAAAGAACTTCATTCCCCGTCTGCTCGAGCTTGGAAAGGTGCGTTACGCTCCTGTTGCTGATGAAAACCACTGAAATTCATCAATGATTTCATCTTTAAGCTGACGAAGCGCAACCAAATATTTCTACAGCCAGCGACACTTCTGTGCACGGACACGACGTCTTGAACAATTATTCCGACATCACGGTGGCTCATGTAGAAACCCTGCCAACAAGGCAGCCACGACGTGGATCCATGTCCCAGGAGCGGTTCGAGGTCGCTTGTCGCCACTGGAAGGCATGCGGAAAACGCAAGGCTTATCATCGATGTGTCTTATTACTGGCAGAGCTGAAACGAGAGCCTCTACGATCAGCAAACACCCGTAAATTCATCAAGTATCGCGAAAGAGCTCTCAAATCTGCAATTCACCAGCTTGCAAGATACAGTACAGCCTATTTTGCGCGCAGTCCCAGTACACCATCCATCATCGCTGTTGCCGCATGTGGTCCATACTGGCGATGGGCGCATGTGGAAAAGGAGCAAGTTCCAGAATGGGATTGGGACAAAAACGAAGCACAAAACATCGAAGACCTCCTTCCTTTTTACAACCTTTTTGGGAGCCACACTTTCGAGTTGACCAGTGAAGAGTCGGATAAACAGCTTACCCAGATTGAGAAGGTCATTTCGGCTAGACTCTGTTCTTGTAATCCGCAACCCCCTCCCGACCTGATCAAAGTGGCGGATTTATGATTATCGGTGAAGAGCTTTTCCGGAAGTGGTACTGCATGTTATCACATTGTAGTAGGACCACAATCTCATTGCTGCTGTCTCCAGGGCTAACTATACATATATGAAATCGAATATTGGCCAGAGAGCCCAGATGTGAGAGAAGAATACTGACCGTTTTCCAATCATACGGATAAATACGCATGGTAGATTAGCGACGAGTGCTACGCCGAGAGAGAGATACGAGCTGTGAACCCGTGCCTTCTGCACGATGACTCGCTATCGCTCGCACCTGCCTACAGCACGGATTCCCGCCTCGTTCTTGACAATGGGGGTATATATACAGGGTTACTTATTATGAGGACTCACTTGGCACTACACACCTCAAAAAAGGATATGGTTGGGGTATGGCCATTAGTAACATCACAGCACCATCTTCTCATTCTAACCAACTCAGGTTATAATCCACTCGGACCTTCAGCTCTTGCTCTTTTTTATTATTGAGCTCTGGACTTCCCTCACTCAGCACTGCACACCTTGAAAAAGGGTATATACATGGTTATTATAAGCATTAGTTTTTGAGAACTTGGTTCAAGCCTACATTGGTTTAGTTTCAGTCCTCTCAAAACACACAAAGTAAATATACTCTGTACTGTCCTCCATAGTCATTAAAATTTGAAAAATTCTGTGCATTAGTGTTGAGGATGTTATGTGCCAAAGCCAGGCCAGACTTACTGAGATTATACTACCCCTGCCACTATTTCACATTTTTATCATACATATGGTGTGCATTACATACTTACCATTGAGGATGTGCAAGGATACTATCAGCCACCCCCACCCCCACCCCCATATCTACCCACATCCTCCCACTCACACCTCCAAATCTTCCTCCATCATTATTAGTTAACTATGATAACAAAATTCCAGACACCCTTCCTTGTTCTCCTTCTCTTGCATACAGTCACCTGAGGAAAGTATGCTTTCTTACAATTTACTAATAGTTGACCTCAGTATGGTGGAATCTAAGGCTTTTTTGAGCTATCTACATCTTCATATATTTTACAGGGACCTTTTTGCTATATTTGTTGAGGTATGTAGCATATATGCTGTGGAATATAGGTAGTAAAGTTTGCCTGGGAAAACAGACAGACAGGGGCTTATTACAGTACTACAGACTGGGTCAGAGGAAAAGGGAAAGAGAAAAAAGTTTGTTCTTGAAGAGTTTGGTCTGGGAATACACAGTTGAGGCTCTCTGGTATCTCAATATAGCTTTAGAAGTAGAGCAAAGACACAGAAAGTGTCCAAGTCACACTACATAGACAAAAGTTTGCAGACATGAGGCAGATGTTTAGGTTTCATAAGTTTAGGTTTGCAGTTTGCGCGCGCCAGTATGTACATCGTGCGGCAGTAAGGCACGGCTGTGTTTCCATTGGAAGGCTGCACAGATCACGTAACTTTGTGCCTTACTCAGTTAATTAGCTGTCAAAATCCTCACATGGGTAGTCGCATTCTATATAGAATATAGATATCCGCCTGAACACCCTGTGCCATCTGAATACACACACTCCTCCATTGCATACACCAAGTACAGTTTACATCACTCCCAAAGACACCGCTTCCATTGCATTCATTGTGGACTCAGGGAGTAACATGTAAGGTAGGCAACACTAGGAACGTACATGATTATATAAGCACTTAGTAAGCCACCATAGGAAGAGTTTTCACGGAGACTCGAAAATTTTTTGGGTCTGGAGGAGGAGTGGGCCAGTCCTGGAGCCATATTTCTTCCAGTATATGAGTGCTATAATAAATACAGCCTGTAAATGGCTCAGTCGGATGCTAGAAAACATACATTCTCAAGGGGGTAGGGCAGGGTAGGGTGGGCCTGGGATGAGTGCCTCATGAGGTGCCGTGATTACATAATATTATTACTATATATGGTATATCACCTATCTTATCTGTATTATGTAATGCGCCAAAAGCGGAGGTCCAAAAAAACTAAAACTTGCCAGGAGCTCTGAAAAAGCATTTGGAAGCTTTTTAGACACAAAAAATTTTTTGAGATATTAACTTGGTATTGAGAGGGGATATTAAATTTCTGATTCCGGGGAACTGTCCCAAGGATCATCCCAAACACCTCTCCAGAATCAAAATTGGTATATATGATGATGTGAGGAAGAGGATACGAGCTCATTGTTGGGGCCAAACATGCTTACATAAACATGTACGTTCCTAGTGTCGCCTACCTTACGTTGGGTGAAGAGGAGAAGAGTTAGCAATTGGGGGAAGGAAGGTTTTGATGTCAGGTCGGGTAATGAGCTCGGGGTATATTCTGCTGGTTTCCACCGAGAGGGATTTGACAGAGGAGGGTTTTAGAATTGTAGAGGGCTAAATAGGGAAACGAGACAAAAAATGAGTGAAAGATAATGGAGAAGAAGAGTTGAAGAAGGGAAAAATCGACGACTCACATCCCAAACCTCTTAAGCTACACCAGTCAAATATGAAATGGGCTCTACCGCCGCCTAGTCACAGCAACCTCCATCCCAGGATCAACACCCCCATCCATACCCCCATCCTCCCTCTTCACCAGACGAGTCTTCATCACAATCTTCCCATCCACGTCAATCTCCCATCTCCTGACAGTCTCATCCAACTTGCTCAACTTGATATGCGCACATGTAACTGCAATGGAAGGTCAGATATCCAATCTTTCGCCACCTTCCTCAGTACGAAGCTGGTTAGTGAAGATTTGAGGTACGAGGTGACCCCATGGGTAGAAAGAGACGATTTCCTGGGTGTCCACCATGATTCATTGGGTGGGATGTAGACAGGTAGGGTGGTCATTGAGTACTATTGAGCAGTAGGGACAATTGGAAGGAGAGAGGGTGCAAGCGCGGTAGATGAAATAGGAACTGGAGTGGGCACCAAAAATTTGATGGAAGGAGGACGGGAGCAAATGACTAGACCACGGACGAGGGGATCTTTGGTGAACCAGAGTAGAGTGTAGGGTCGGATAGCATGTTGGTCGAGATAGACTGCGGTACAAATGCCACAGTGTTGAGAAGAAGCAGTTTAGGCAAATGGATATGCCTATCTTCCCTAGAACCCTGCTTAGCCCGTCAGCCAAGAATGACCTCAACTTGAAGGATCCAAGCACTCACCTCCCCCGCCCTCAAAGCTGACACCCCACATATATTCCATCAAAGCTGACCCCGAAGGCGTAGACAACATCTTCTTCATCACTGGTAAATCTTTCAGTCCTTCCTCCACCAAAAAACTGTAAACAGGAGGTTGCCCTGGTTATTTCAAATTTTCAGATATGTGGTATGGATCTCAGTGAACAGAGAGAAACAGGAAATGGGGTAATGACTTCCGGGAGTTATAAGGGAAGACTTTGCATTGGAGAGAGAGTAGGACCTTCCTGGTCTATCAATTCTGCATGAGCATTAAGAGAGAGACGCGTTTGTTTGGTTGTGTTGAGATCAAGCGCTTTCACATTGGTCCTCCATGTACCACACCAGCTACTTACTCTCTCATGCAAGGGTTAAGATACACTACTGCTCTGTAACTACTGCTTGTATGCTAAGGCTTCTATTGAAGCTCTTCAAATCTAGCTATGTTTCAGAGAAAAAGTGTACGAGTTTTTTTCTTTGATGAACAGTATAGGTTCAAATTCACTACTTAATCATACAGAATTGCAGCTCAAGCTCAGTCAGTCTCCTGAAGTACACTCTCTATAATCCTGAGCTTAAAACCATATTCCCACCCTGGGTGGAAAGCTAACCATTCGTGTACTCCAAGTGAAGTACTATCAGCTGTTTGCCTTCCATATTAACAGTACCAATGATATACTAGGCAGCCAGAATGCTGCATCCACGAGGTATCCCTAGCCATAAATACAGAGAATTCCCCACTCCCTCAGTGATCTCTTCTTCGAGACATGCGTATATATCGCAGTGTTGAGCTCAGATGTATATCGGAGAGGCTTAGGAGGGAGGCAGTGTGTGTGAATGGTTGAAATTAATGAATGAGTACAGGAAGTAAGCAGGATTGTAGTACATATAAAGTCTTACCATATCCTCGCAGCCAGAAGATTTTTCTAATCCAATGATCCATGACGACTTATCTGCAGTACCAAATCATGCAGGTCAACATCTTCAATCCTCGAGAAAATACTGTAGCAATGAACTCACCTGAAAAATCAAATACTCCGAAAATGTTCATCCCCAATCTCCTTAACCTCCCTATTAATCGCTTCATCCATCCTCTTCTCCAACGCATCCTCCAAAATAGGTAAAAAAACAAAAGCTCCTCCACACTGTACAGTTACAGTATGTGTATGAGTCATCCAATGTATCCAAACGAATTGCAGCGGCGGGAGATGAAAGATGAAGGTGGATAAGTCAGTTGCCATTGGAGAGCGCTAGGCTGGACAGGAGTCAGGAGAGCCTGCGAAATATGGAAGTAACCTTTTGTGAGTAAGTAATCTGAGATAAAAGTATCCTCTAAAAAATTTAGAAGACTAATAAAAAGAAAGAGCAAAATTTATACAAGTCTTACCTTGTTACTCTTTTATACCCCACATATCCAAATGTCAGAATACCTACTCCGACATTGACGGCTCAGATGCCCTCTTGGGATAATTTCCTGGACTTGAGATGATAAGTGAACGGTCATCCTTTGGGGAGAGTGGCAATTCTGATTCGTGTATGATATATGAAGCAAAGCTTCAATGGGCATGTCCATGGTGAGCGTGAGTGTACCAGTGGGGTGAGGAATACGAGGAAGGTTAAAGTACAGAAGGGAGTGTGTGGACAAGTAGCTGGATGACTTGAGAGACAGGATTATGGAGTAATGAGTACTAGGCAAAAGTACATAAGAATAAGAGAAAGAAGGATTCACTGAAATCCATCTGAATTGACCCTACTTCACAAGTGAGACAGAGCTTTGGTTTGATTTTGAGGAGCGAGGGTAATATGAGATGGATGGGGATTGTCGTCATTGTGTGAAGGCCTCTAATGGTGGAGAAGTCAGGAAGAGTTAGCTTTGGTGTGAGTTAGATTGGAGTTTTTCATAGATGGAGAAGTAGACTCACGTTGAAGATATAGACACTAAATGAGAGTGAGAACCGGAGTATCTTGAGGGTATGTATGCTGTCTGTAGGAAGTCAGATAGAGCGATGAGACGAATGATAGGTTTGTATAGTACACACCTGATAGCTAGGAAGATGACATTATGATCCAGTACGATGACTTGAGCTCAGGTGGGTAAGATTGTGGCCATGGCCGCCCTTATAGTCATCACCATCACCGTTGTCTGAATAGAACCAGTGCATGTCTTGCTATTGGACTGCTAATGAGGCCAAGGTGTCACCTCTTTCACGTCCAGCGTTAACTTGAGAGTTTTTGGAGACCTCGGAATCGAATCCGGCATCATCAAATTTGCAGGAAATCAGTCCAAGGTTAGTATAAGGGAGATAGCTGGTGGTGGTGGTTTCAGTGAAAGGCTGACTTTATGAGGTCATCTTGGAAATGGAATGCTGACGGTGATATGATAGAGTGGAGAAGGAGTGTAGGTGGTGTCGACACCATGTCAAGGCTGTTACAGTATCTTGGGTGGTGGTGGTAGGAGAAAGCCATGGGACAACGGTGGAATGGTGGTGTGCATCATCGAGTTACCCAGACATAGTCTTGAAGACTAGGAAGGGTTGGAAATGGACCAGAAGCCGTATATATGAGAGAATGTAGTGGAGGAAAAGGCGGTGGAGTGGGTCTTGTGACCCATGCGGGAAGACAACGAGCGCGTACCTTGAGAGAGAAATGAGCGCTTGATAGTCTGCAGCGCAAAATGAGCTGGTGCTGCCTGAGCAGGTCTGTTTGAATATTCAAGTTCGTATGCATGATCATATCGGACAAAGGGGTAAAAAAAAATGGCTGGACGATGATGTTGAGGGAGGGTTGGATTGGATGTCGTTTTCTGAGAAATGCAGGTCAATGACTAGAGCTAAATAAGGATAAGTATGTATAGGAACACAATAAATGCCTGAACCACACCTGGGACTACTTCTACCTGCAATACCTCTCAGCAGACAGATCGTGTAAGGAAACAGAGCTGACTTTAATATCTATAAATGAAGACAAGACTGTTGCACTTGGAGAGCAGTAATTAGCAGCATTAAGTCGAGGAGAGAAAGGTGCGCTGCACGCATAGACCTGAGCACAAGAGGAACAACTCCAATTAATGCTAATACGGCGGGTAGGGCCGAAGCAAAAGTGCTTGAATTGGATGCGTACTAGTATAGATTATATTCCGCTTATGATGAGGTCTACATAAAAAGTGTAATGGTATACTGTACTATTTCAATCAATTCGCGAGTCACGCATCACGGCCCCCAAAAATTCACGAATTTTCCTGAGCTGTCCGTGGTCACAGAGGCCCATTCGCGAAAGGGACAACTGAAATGTCACTAAAAATCTACCAAAAACAGCTATAAAAAGGTCAAAATTTCACGAATTTCGCGAAAAATTTCCTCTGTCACAGGTCACTCAGCTGGAATCGCGAAAAAAATATTCGCGAGACAGGGTCACAGTCACAACCCCGTCATGAATTGATTGGGATAGTGGGAATGTCATGTAACGAGAAAGATGAGGTATAACACGGAATGTACAGGGCAGATAGCCTGAAATGAAAACGACATCAGCAGCGTAAAAGGGAATAGAGCATGTAGAAAGCGATGCAAGAATAGCGGCTTACCTCGGGGTCATGGTATCAGTTGCTTCTCTTTTCAGGACCTTGCTCCAACTTCTGCATAGCCTGGTACATCTTTGGGTAAAGCCAGTCTGGTTTTGTATGTCTGGTTAGTACAGAATGATATGTATAAAGCTACAAAGAAGACTCATCTGGGATACTGAGTCCCTCACACCACGATGCACAGATCACATCAACATTTTTCCAAATGTCAGGCTCTCCAAGTTTCCGCCAAATCTTCGTTGTCAAAAGCTGAGTATCAAAGGTTGTTTTGGGAGGTTCAGTGGAGCATAGCACTTTCAGAACGTAAAGATAGCGGGTTGGGCCATGTTCATCTGGTATTTCGATAATAGATTTGTCGACACCACAGTCCAGCCAGAACTGGTCAAAAGCATAAGCAGGGTCACCCTCACAAGTTCCTTCGATAAATTCATTTCCGAAATAGTGTCTTGCGAGCATGTCAAGCTGAGCAAAAGTGAGGGCCATGCCAAACAGGAAAGGAATTGGGAGGGGCATGTCAATGGAGTTGTGCGAGGTCATGGTTCAAGACTGAGTGCTTTAAACATCACGTGCCCATCCCAAGACTGCCTCAAACATGTGCCGGGTCAATCCTTGAGGTTGCATTGAGGTTGCAACTCTGGAGTCTGCACCGAAGCCATCCTCGTCTGTTCACGATGTACATCCTGAGCATTAGCGAGAAGTTGATTGGATTTGCAAAAACAATTTCATGTGAGCTTTTTATCTTCTTCAGTATGAAAACCTATCATCAACTTTACCTAGGAGTCAGACACGTGAAATAACAATGTACTGTCATTTGCCAGACAGGTTGAGGACTTCACCAAGACCGTATGTCACCAACCTTTCTGTTCTGTTAAGCTTAAAATGACCTGCCAAATCAGACCATCTTCAAGCAGGAGTCCCCCACTGGTTATCTGCATGACTGGAACCCGCTCAGTCGCAGACAGTGCACCAGTCATCTGAACCAAAGTGGACGCCATCATGACCGGGTACCTGTGCTGGTATTGCCCTTTATACCTTGGCTTTGGACTATGTCCCCAATGGTCCTACCAGCCACCCACCAAAGACCTATTTCTCCTATCTTGTTCCTATCACTTATTCATTGTTCTTCTATATAAACCACTCGACATTCTAGTTAGTCCTTTAGTTCATTCACATCATCTCTGCTCCGTACTAATACTATGCAGTGTAGAGCACAGTCAACTTACTCTAGCTCTCTATCTATCTCTCTATTCTCAATCAATCTTGTCTTTGTGTGACTTGGGTGGTTTGTTATTAAGTGTACCAATGATCTTGACACTCATTTCATTTGGCCTTGTAGATTTCTTGGTCCAGAGTTGTGGGTCAACATCTAAATTCTCATTCTCAATCTGGACAACATACTACTGAGTCTTTGACTTCAGAAGGGAAGAACAGTTTCTCTGATTCCAGACCTGAGTATTCTTCTTCTGAACCTGAATATTCTTCTGATTCTGATTCTCCTTCTTCAGAGGGGGAGAGCCACTGAGTCAGCATGATATTTCATCATTGGAAAAATCAACTCCTATGAATGATCAAATTTTTGGGCTTCTAAATTGAAGAAAACTTTGAACACCTTCATAGTGCTCTCAGTCACTGGAATAGCACTGTGGCTCCCCAATTTTGTCAATTGAGTTATAAGTATGAGCCACCCACAAGCTCACTATCTCTCTGATGCCATTGTAATTTGGTTGCCCAATGCAAGGGTCAACATACTGACTTGGGCTTGAGTGCATTGATACTGGGAGGTGAGCTAGACCTTGTCACATGGCCTCTGGGGGGGGGGGGGGCTGGACTTGAAGGGATATGTTTGATTAAGTTATCTATTTCAAATTGATTATTCAGTGACAAATGCTACTTCTATGAATGAATCTATGTCTATGTCTACTCCTTCCTGAATTTTATGCACCTGTGATTCTTTATTAATCTCACGATTCTTGATTTCTTTGCATACACTTCATTCTAGTGGATTACCTGATTAGGGGTCCTTTATAGTATTACTTCCCATATTCCCATATCTGTAGATACAAAAGGACCTTCTAGTACCTTTGTCACTTTAACTCTTACTACCCTCACGAGCCTTACTTGCCTTGTTCATAGCAGAGGAAATATAAAAGCCCTGTTTTGTGAATTGAGGTCTGAGCCAGGAGTTCCACTCTCTCCCTTCTTCTGGATACTTGATACTAAAAGATCACCTTGAAACTGCAGCTTGAGCCTGAGTGACACTGATGCTGTCCCACAAGGATATGTCAACACAAGATACTTTGCTGAAAAACCATAATGCATTGTCTGAGCCATTATATACATTAGTCAATTGTTGTTGCTTGTGCACAAACCCATCCAGTGGGGGGAAAACCAGATTTTCCTCTGTGCCCCCTTCACTTCCCCATTCTGAGAAACATGTAAACCTTTCCTTTCCAAAATGAGCATCATGCCTAGAAATAGAAATCCATCATGTATTGCTGGAGCTGTTGTTTTGCCTTTCCTTTGTTGCAGATTTTGTCCTCCACAATGATCCCATATCTGCAATGTAACCAAAAAAATCAGGCCTCCCAATGATTTTTGAGTTTGGGTCTACAGTATGTTGAAGCTGGTCAATGACATCCTTTTGTGAATTGGGGGGGTATCCATCAGTCTCAATTGACAAGAGGAACTTGGATCAGCTATAAAGTTGGTGTCAGTGACTGTGGGAACTTGGCTGTGAGCAGGAAACCTCCTCCTTTCCTCCTGGAACTGGAACAGTAGGTAGAGCTGTGAAGGAATAAAGCCAGTGTCAGGAGACTGTGGGAACTTGGCATAGGCAGGGATTCCTTCTCCCTGAAATGTACAATGACAACAAAAGGAGTAAATTGAAACAAATATGATGATGCAAGGACAAAAACAGGGAATCTGAAATAAATAAGAACAAATAGAGTTAAGTAAGGTGGTGTTGCAGAGCTAAGTTGTGGGTGGGCAGGGGCCATAAAGTCAGTGTTGGGAGGACTGTGGGAACTTTGTGTGGGGCAGGAATGGTCATGTTGGTGGTGGATCCAAGCTGATTGGGATATGGAAATTGGCCATAAAGTTAGTGTTGAAGGACTGTGGGAACTTTGTGTGGAGTAATGGCCATAAAGTCAGTGTTGGAGGACTGTGGGAACTTTTTTTGGGTAGGAACCCCCCCTCCTGGACAGTGGCTCCATGTTGGTGGTGGACCTGGGCTGATCAGAGCACAGCAAGCTGACTTATGGCCCCTCCCTGGTGAAAATTGGCCATAAAGTCAGTGTTGGAGGACCATGTGAACTTTTTGTGGGTGGGAACCCCCCCTCCTGGACAGTGGCTCCATGTTGGTGGTAGGCCTGGACTGATCAGAGCACAGCAAGCTGACTTATGGCCCCCCTGGTGAAAGGGGGCATTGGGCCATAAAGTCAGTGTTGGAGGACCATGGGAACTTTTTGTGGGTGGGAACCCCCCCTCCTGGACAGTGGCTCCATGTTGGTGGTGGACCTGGGCTGATCGGAGCACAGCGAGGCGACTTATGCCCCCCCCCCTGGACAATGGACCATTGGACCACTGTCATCATGCTTAGGGTTTGTTGAGACCTTTCTGAGACTCCTGAACATTTTCAGTGTGATGTGACACTGGTCCTTTTCTGCAAGCCATGACATGCATTTTTATAAAAATATATAAAAATTGACATTTTATAAAACCTATGGATCAACCATAGGCACTTTTATTAAAGCACTCTCCTTGCACATGATTTTAAAAAATCCAGCACCTCCTGGACCTCTTCTCACGGCCCCAGCATCACTGTTCCACTGCCCATTTCCCATTTCAGAAAGCGGCAATGTCAGCACAGCATCTTCTCCTGTCCATCAGCTTGTCTTGTCGCTTTTCAGTTAGGTGTCAGAAACCTCTTGTTCCTTATTCTAAAAACCCTCAGCTACCCACTTTTCCCTAAGGAGGTCAACTTCTTCTGAGCTGGGTCATTTATCACTTCATCATAGGACCTTGATTTATTGTGTTGATACTTATTTGGTTCATTCCTTTAGAAACATGGACATTATTCACAAAGTAGTATATATAGTGTAGGATATTTGTCCTGTATCCTTACTCTAGTCTGGTCTGATTATATGGACCTTGCCTTATTCTACTGTCACCTCACCTAAACATCTCCAGCTCAGTTCTGACAAGCTGTGATTCCCTGAACTTTTACAAATACAAACTATGGAAATCATTCAGGGAAGACAGCTGGTCACCTGACACTACCCACACTCCTTGATATGACTAATTGCAAGGATTTGACATATGTCACATGATGCCATGCCTAATATTCCCACACGTACACTATTACAAATAACCGTATTGTTTTACCTCTAAAAACATAGTATTTGCCTTATAGCATGACGTGGACTGGTCAGGTGACCATGGGCATGTTACCAGCAGATCCAGAATAATGTAAGCTACATTTTTCTCATACACCTCAAGTTGCCACACACATCAGGTGACTGCCCAGCACCTATATTGACTCTCCAAATGTCTGCCTGTCTGAAACCTCAGCTGCACAGCATTAGTCAGGCCATTGCATGCAATCAGCTCTGATCATCATGTAAATTGGTAGGATACTGCTTTAAGGCTTGCTGAACACATTATGGTTGGTTTAGGGTTAGGGTTGGGGACTTAAAAAAAAAAACTGTCATGCTTGTCATGCTATTAGTAATTCAGGGAAGACAGCTGGTCAGCTGACACTGCCTACACTCCTTCATATGACTAATCCCAAGAATTTGACATATGTCACATGATGCCACACCTAATATTCCCACATATACACTATTACAAATAACCCTATTGTTTTACCTCTAAAAACACAGTATTTGCCTTATAGCTTCAGGGAAGATAGCTGGTCACCTGACACTACCCACACTGCTTCATATGACTAATCCCAAGAATTTGACATATGTCACATGATGCCACGCCTAATATTCCCACATATACACTATTACAAATAACCCTATTGTTTTACCTCTAAAAACACAGTATTTGCCTTATAGCATGACGTGGACTGGTCAGGTGACCGTGGGCATGTTAACAGCAGATCGAGAATGATGTAAGCTACATTTTTCTCATATACCTCAAGTTGCCACACACATCAGGTGACTGCCCAGCCCCTATATTGACTCTCCAGATGTCTGCCTGTCTGACACCTCAGCTGCACAGCATTAGTCATCCTCTCATGTGATGTGGAGCACCTTCTGACCTGTGGCTTTCCAAATCTGGCAGTTTTATGGCAATCGGACCAGAACTGAGAGCGTGAGGGCCTTACAAAGGACCCCACTCATATTGACCATTGTGACAGCTCGCCAAGGTATAGGCTCATACTGACATGGAATCGAAGAGGACGCGGGGATGGATTTTATCCTCTTAGAAGGCAGGCTGTGTAGACGAGTGGGTGAGTAATCTTTCCTTAATATCTCCTGAAAGTTCGGAGATTTAAAATTACTACGACCACCTTTCGAGTACTATGGACCTGTCTAATTCTCAGATGGACGACTTTTACCGACATTTCCGTATTAGTGGTATGTTCCACTGTTTCACCGGTCCTGGGGCTTGGAGTGTTGGTCAGGGACTATTTGGTGATACTTCTCCTGCAAGTGATTTTATGGATCCGGAAAAGAACATCTTGATGGCTATTGTTCGATGGGTTGAAGAGGGTACGGCTCCGGAGACGATTGAAGGGATGAAGTTTGTGAATGATACGAATAGTCTTGGGGTTGAATTTTTGAGGAAGTATTGTAAGTTCCCATTGAGGAACACTTATGATGGTTTGTGAGATAGCATGAAGCCAGAAAGCTGGTCTTGTCAACCGGTGTCTGACCCTTGAATGTCGTTTGTTTACATGCTTGCATCTACAATTATAACAAGTCCCACTATGGCCATTGTGAGGCGGGCGATAACCCTTAGGCTAACTTCCTTAGCCCTCCTACGTCTTCCTAGTACCTTAGAACATTCCAGTCTCACCTCTTCCCCTCCTTTGCTCTTCATTTCTACGAAGTAGTAAGTATCATCCGAATTTCCATTAAGGACCTGTTTGAATCTGCTGTTTCAAGGTTCATACATATTGCGATTCTCGGAGCAGCCCAGTTCATGGTACGTCAAATTGAGGCCGCTCGTGGTCTGAAACAATTCAAGCCCGTGGTAGGCATTTTGCACATCGTAATAACCATTGCCAGTTTATCAGTAACTCGTTCGTCGTGATTGTTTCGTCTGAGGTATGATTACTCTTTGATCATTAAACAAAATCGAAACAATGCAGTGCGTGTAAACGTCCATTGTACAGATAAGTAAAGTTGCAGTAGGTAGTACATTTCAAAGAATAATGTGAAAATGAAGATAGGAATTAATGCACTTCGACGTACGGGGACCGACTGATCCCCTTCATATCGCCCTTGCATCCTAGTATGTGAACATCCTCCATCCGCTTCTGAATGTCAGCAGAATCAGTGATGTAGTCCTCTTCTTCTGTGTGCAAACCCTCCTTAAACTCCGCAGGAACGTCACATACCCACATAACGGCCATGCTGGTCACTAAGGATAGTCTCTCCCAGGCAACCTTGTAAACGGTCCAGTCACCAGAGCAGACTCGTAGACTCCAATGAGAATGAGCTGCGGCCAGGAAGGGATGGACACGACACTTGAAATGAGGCATATTTCTGTACGGGAACTCGAAGCGGTTTACACCTTGGGGACCTTGAACAAATATGGGATCCTTGAGACCAAGCGTGACGAATTCAAATTCGTAATCTTGGATAGGAAGACTCTGAATTTTAAGCCAGGACTCTGAAATCGAGGATTAGAATAACAACTTACCATGAGGAAATGGCGTCGCTGTTCCATTGGATGGACGTGATTATATCGGTGAAGGTCAGCCATCACTTCCAATGTCTCGGTCGTGGGAGCAAGGCACCATTTGCCCATTCGCAGCAGACTGGCCATGTCAGCTTGGACTGGGGACGTGCCGCTCAGCATTTTGTGAGCCAACACAGCGATCAGCACTCACGCCAGATGAAGTTCAATTTGCTTTTCAAACATAGTTCTGACTTCTCGAGTCCCATAAAATACTCTAGATATGTAGGCTGCACTGTGTCATTGCAAAGTAGAAACTGGACGCGAACAAACACTTACGTGAGGCGAGTCCGGCGGAAACAAGAAATGTGCTTCTGGAGATCCTCCCTCCAAGTCAAGCGAGATTGTTTCAGGACCCAGGGAGAGGTTAGTGGCAACAGGGTCGTGAGCGCATGTTGCAGGCGTGAACGACATGACGATGGACAAGAAGAAAGATCAACCAACAACATGTGACTTTTGCCAGTCACGAGTTGTTTCCCGAAGTCTTCGGTCATCTCCGACAACCAGACAGCTGCAAACCTCGTGGGGTTCTCGACTTACGCGACGACTCTCACCATGTATCCCAGCTCTCCTGATCGTCTCGCTGCATCTTCTGATCCAGCAGACGGTGAATACAATCCATATGCAGAGCAAATTCGCAATCAATCCTTGACAGAAACCCCACAAGTTAATCTTAACCACAAGATTGACCCGAGAAGGGCCCAGGACAGAAATCGAGTTGTGCTCGCGTCACACCTAGGCTTTGCGTGCATTATAACACATGCTTATGGTGTCATTAGTAGAGTGGTCCAAGGAGCTCACCTCATACCTCGCAGTCATTCAATCCGGTTGGCAAGTCCTTATACTCACAGGCTACTAGGAAGTCAAGAGCTAAGTAAAATTCCAACAGGTTCAGCAGATAGAGGTGGCAACTGGCAGGCGAAAAGGGACTCTCAATTTGGATACCCGTTTTAACGTTATGCTGTGTAAGTCCCTTACATGTTCCGAAGTCGCTGGCTTAACATACTCAAAAGTGCGCGCGGACCTCCATATCGCTTTTGATAGCGATATGTGGTGTCTTCTACCAAGTGACGACACGCTTCGAAAAATTTTCGAGCTTATTCAACATAACCATAAGCGCTCAGATTCAGACAAACCTAAACAGCTTCTCGAGGTTTGCGAATTTGAGCAGCATCCTTTGGTGTTCTCATTTGTAATTGATACCTTTTTTGGACAGAAAATTCCGATACCCCAAGATCCGAAGCCAATATACCTCTATCGCTTTACCGCTCTCCGATACTCGAAGGGAGAAGCCATTCACCGCCGCAAGATTGACTTTTCTCGTACAACAGGTGTTGCATACCGGCCATACCAACATTTTGACGACTACACTGCTCATTTCTTCCCTTTCGACGACACAGACATGCAGAATATAGAATGTCACGTACACCCGTTCTTTGTAGCATACAATTCGGGCATGAAGATGCACCGACTTTTCCAGGTGGATCCAAAGTTGCATGATGCGCTCATCGGTTTGAGCGAAGCACTCCAGCTTGCTGAAGACATCTACAAAAGCTGTCATAGTATTGGAGAGGATGAAAATACCGAAGAATTGTCAGAAGCAGAGCAAGGTGCAATTAATGATGACCCATTTCAGTCGAGTGACTATGAAGAGGGATTGTTGGGAAGTTCCCCAGCTGCTCCGAATCGATCGCTATCTACTGTTCCTCCAGCAGAAGCGGGGTCACAGGAGCCGATCGCTCTAAGAGCAGAAATGGATCATTCTAACATCCAATCTAAATCTTCGGACTGGAGATTACCACTTGATCTTTCCAAAGTCCAGTATGGGGGCACCTCGCGCATACCTTTCTCCTTCCAAGCCCAAGCTCCTCCTTCCCCGACACCCAAATCTTCGTCGATGGAGAGTACGAGGACCCTTGGTAGTCTGCCTCATGAGCCTTCCAGCTCCTCCTCACGAGTCGCCGGTCCGAGTCTGAGGGGCTCCGTTGTTTCAATGGGCGAAGATCGAGGAAATCCGGCAAAAAGAAAGCGCTTGAACCAAGGTAAGCATGACGATCATTGATCGGAGAATGTTCTACCTTTCAATGCTCAAAATACCTTTCCTTTCTTCGTATTATTTCAATAGAGAAAAAGCCACTTCGTGATTAAATGCTTTGATATGTTAGCTGAAGGATTGAGTGTATAGCTGTATATGTAATGTACCTGCATGCAAGACAAAGTTGATGTTCATTGTTCAACATGTGTCCCAGGGGGATACCAGAGACGAAAGAGAAGGAATCTGAAGTAGGCACAAAAGAATGACGATGGCGAAGAGCTGTTGGACGAAGAATGAACCGTTGACAACTGAGAAAGCGCACATGGGTACATGAGTTGGTATAGAGGTATTGGTCACAGGGATGGGCTAAACAAATGAAGGAAGATGTTTAGGCCAGCATACAAGAGAATACAAAGGAAAGTGAGGAAAATGATATATAGTAAGAAGCTCTCCCAAGCGAAACTCTACTGACTACAGCCATCTACAAGGCGTTCTTCGATCATCTCAGACGATAGGCTATGTACTACCATAACTCTATGTAACAGGCCTATCCCGTTTAGGTATATTCCATTTTCCAAGTGAGGTCTATAAACGACCCTACCGAATTCGCTGTTATTTAGCTTTTTCTTCTTCCTGACTACCATCGTCATACACTTGTATATCTCTATTTTCAGAATAGAAAGACATACGAATCGTCGGAATAAGAGGAAGCATTACACTCTATGAAGCCAGATCCTAGAGAATACAAAGGAAAGTGTAGGAAAGTGATTTTTGTTAAAAAGTTCACTCAAGTGCAACTCAGCTGGATTGACAGTTCTACAAGGCATTTGTCAATCGTCCCAGACGATAGCCTATTTACTACGATAACTCTACGAAGCCAGGCGAAGCTCAGCATGCAATAGAATACAAAAGAATGAGCAGAAAAGTAATTTATGTTCAAAAGCTCACTTAAGCGCAACTCAGCTGACTCCAACCTTCCACAAGGAATTCAGCGATCATCTCAAACGACAGGCTATGTACTGCCTTAACTCTACGAAGCCAGGCGGAGTCAGCATACAATATAATACAATGGAAAGAAAGTGATACAGTGAAAAGCTCACTCAAGCTCAGCTCTGCTGGCTCCAGCCTTCCACAAGGCCTTCGTCGATCGTCTCAGACGATAGGCTATGTACTGCAATAACTCTACTAAGCCAGGCGAAGTCAGCATACAGTAAATACAAAGAAAAATGTAGAAAAGAGATTTAGAGTGGAAAGCCCACTCAAGTGAAGATCTACTGACTCTAGTCTTCCACAAGGCATTCATTTATTGTCCCAACGATAGGCCATATACTACAATAACTCTACTAAGCCAGCATATGATAAAATATAAAGGAAAGTGGAGGACAGTGATTTCCGGGGAAAAGCTCACTCAAGCTCAACTCTGCTTCCTCCAACCTTTCACAAGGTGTTCAGCGATCGTATGAAGGTGAGACAATCGGCTTTGTACTATCATAACTCTATGTAGCTGGCATACAAGAGAATACAGAGGAAAGTGCAGGAACGTGATTTATGGTGAAGAGCTCACTGAAGCGAAACTCTGCTGACTCCAGCCTTCCAAAAGGCATTGGTCGGCGAACATCCCAGACAATAGGCTATGTACTATAATAACTCTACTAAGCTCGGCGAAGCGGACATACGTTAAAATACAAAGGAATGTGGAGGACAGTAATTTATGGTGTGAAAAGCTCACTCAAGTGAAACTCTGTGGAGTGTCGCACCAGTCTCCTGGTCGGCATCAACAATAAGTGAGCGAGTGGTGGATGACTTGTATCACTTGTGCAAATATTTCACTTCATTTATATTCTCTTGGATGCTGCCGGCTTCGTGGAGTCTACGAGTGCAGGTACAGTGGGATGGAAAAGAATACAAAAGAAATTGTAGACGGTCATTTATAGTAAAAAGCTCACAGAAACGCAACGCTACCGATTCAAGCTGTCTAAAGGGCGTTGAGTGATCGCCACGGACGATAGCTTACAGAGTGAAGGAAGTCCACGAGACCAGGGCAAGCCCGGTTACAGAGAAATATAAAAGAAATTGTGGAAAGTCATTTGTGGCAAAAAAGCCCAGTCAGAGGAGTCCAGCCGTTCTCAAGGCGTTCATTGATCGTCCCGGACGATAGCTTATGTACTGCAATAATTGTACGAGTCAGTGGACAGAAGAATATGAAGGAAATTGTAAAAAAAGGCAACTGGGCAGAATCCAGCTGTTCACAAGGCGTTCAGTGATCTTCCCGGCCGATAGCCTATGGAGTGCAATAACTGTACGAGCCAGGCACAGCCAGTGAACAGAAGAATGTAAAAGAAATTGTAGGAAATTCTATCATTATAAAAGATCACTCAAAAACAACTCTGGAGACTTCAGCCATTCACAAGGCATTCAGTGATCGTCCCGGACAATAGCTTATGTACTGCAATAATTGTACGAGTCAGTGGACAGAAGAATACAAAGGAAATTGTAAAAAAGTTCATTATAGTGAAAAGAACGCAACTGCGCAGAATCCAGCTGTTCTTAAGGCGTTCAGTGATCGTCCCGGACGATAGCCTATGTAGTACAGTAATTGTACGAGCCAGGTACAGCCAGTGAACAGAAGAATACAAAAGAAATTGTAGGAAAGTCTATCATAGTAAAAGATCACTCAAACACAACTATGGAGACTCCAGCCGTTCACAAGGCATTCAGTGATCGTCCCGGACGATAGCTTATGTACTGCGCTAATTGTACAAGTCAGTGGACAGAAGAATACAAAGGAAATTGTAAAAAAGTTCATTATAGTGAAAAGAACGCAACTGCGCAGAATCCAGCCATTCACAAGGCGTTCAGTGATCGTCCCGGACGATAGCATATGTAGGGCAATTGTACGAGCCAGGCACAGCCAGTGAACAGAAGAATACAAAAGAAATTGTAGGAAAGTCTATCATAGTAAAAGATCACTTAAACACAACTCTGGAGACTCCAGCCGTTAACAAGGCGTTCAGTGATCATCCCGGACAATAGCTTATGTACGGCAATAATTGTACGAGTCAGTGGACAGAAGAATACGAAGGAAATTGTAAAAAAGGCAACTAGGCAGAATCCAGCTGTTCACAAGGCGTTCAGTGATCGTCCCGGACGATAGCCTATGTAGTGCAGTAACTGTACGAGCGAGGCACAGCCAGTGAACAGAAGAATACAAAAGAAATTGTAGGTAAGTCTATCATAGTAAAAGATCAGTCAAACACAACTCTGGAGACTCCAGCCGTTCACAAGGCATTCAGTGATCATCCCGGACGATAGCCTATGTACTGCAATAACAGAATAGAAACAAGAAATTGTAGGAATGTATATTATAGTAAAAAGCTCGCTCAAACACAGCTCTGCTGACTCCAGCCATCCACAAGGCTTTCAGTGATTGTCCCAGACGATAGCTTTGGTACTGCAATAACTATAAGAGCCATTCGGAGCCAGCGGACAAAAGAATACAAAGGAAATCGCAGAAAAGTCTATTATAGTGAAATGCTTACCCAAACGCAAATATGCTGACTCCTGGCATTCACAAGGCGTTCAGTGATCGTCCCAGAAAAAAGTATACATGCTGCAATAATTGTACGAGCAAGGTGAAGCCAGTGGACAGAAGAATACAAAAGGAATTATAGAAAACTCTATTATAGTAAAAAGCTCAAACGCAACTCTGTAGACTCCAGCTGTTCACAAGGCGTTCAGTGATCATCCCGGACGATAGCCTGTGTACTGCAATAATTATACAGGCCAGACGAAGCCAGTAGACAGAATGATACAAAGCAAATTGTAGGCAAGTCTATTATATTAAAAAGCTGACTCAAACGCAACTCGGCAGCCTCCAGGCTTACACAAGGCGTCCAGTGATCATCCAGACAATAGTCTCCGTACCGAAATACTCTGGAAAGCCAGGCAAAGGCAGGATTCAAAATGATACATAAGAAAAGTCCTCCGGTGATATGTTTACTATAGAAGACTCTGATTGACTTGGCTTTACCTGGACGATCACTGAATGTCTTGTGGACGGCAGTCCTATGGCTGAGTGAGGTTTTCACTATAAATATGACTTTTCTACAACTTCTTTTGTATTCTTTTGAATCCTGGCTTCGTCCGTCCTTCCAGAGGATTGTAGTGCCTGTGACATTGTCCCAGACGATCCCTGAATGCATTTTAAATGACTGAAGTCAGCAGAGTTGCGCTTGAGTGAGGTTTTCACTATGCATGATTTTTCTACAATTTCGTATGTATTATTTTGAATCCTGTCTTTGCCTGGCCTTCCAGAGTATTTCGGTACGGAGACTATTGTCTGGATGATCACTGGACGCCTTGTGAACGGCTGGAGTCTCTAGAGTTGTGTTTGAGTGATCTTTTACTATGATAAACTTTCCTACAATCTCTTTTGTATTCTTCTGTTTACTGGCTGTGCCTGGCTCGTACAATTATTGCACTACATAGGCTATCGTCCGGGACGATCACTGAACGCCTTGTGAACGGCTGGATTCTGCGCAGTTGCGTTCTTTTCACTATAATGAACTTTTTTACAATTTCCTTTGTATTCTTCTGTCCACTGACTCGTACAATTATTGCAGTACATAAGCTATCGTCCGGGACGATCACTGAATGCCTTGTGAACGGCTGGATCCTCCCAGAGGGAACAGTGGAGAGGAAAGACTCACAAATGAAGGCGTTGTGGTGGTTAAGTAGAAAGAAAGGTCAATGATGTCTAGGGCTCCGCGCCGTACCAGTACTGTACGGTTTGTACTGGTACCGTACGACGGATACGGTCCCGTACCGTACAAGGCCGCTGCAGGGTCCAATACGGGTACGGGTACTGGACGGGTAAACCCGTATTGGACCGTATTTTTTACGGCCGTCGTACGGGTTTGTACGGTATACGGGTCGGCCATGCATCGGCGAAGGCTTTTCTCTGTGTTTATGCCATATGCTATCTCTGTAAATTAAATATCGTCAAATACTGAGCAGTTTGCGGCGGAAAATCTTGGGAAAATTGATGCTTGATCACATCAAGGGAAAATGTACTTACCAAAAAAGGTGCGTAGAGACCTGCCGAAGTATTGCCGAAATGCTTTGTGCCTCAAAGTCATCTCGAACGCACTGTTAACGTTGAGCGGTGCACTACATCAAATTGTTTTCTCGCATTAATTCCTCTCAATAAGTCCCAATAAGTCTATTTCAAATCAGATTCCTGGCCATTTCCTGGCAAAAAGACCCGTATACCCGTATTAACCCGTAATACTGCCGTATCAGTACCCGTCCCGTATCGTACAAGCTTCCAGATGAACCTGTACGAATACGGGGACGGGTACACCATACCAGTACTGGACCCGTAAAAAATACGGGCATACCAGTATTACTGGACGGTGCGGAGCCCTAATGATGTCATCAATGCCGTGAGCATTAACGACAGTGAACAAGTTGTACTGCATGAATAACTTGGTCGGGACATGGATGCATCCACATTGTACTACTAAGGCGGAATGTAGATGGATGCACGTTGAGACCGAGTCTATGTATAGCATCCTGAGCGCATAGTCGATTGTCACTCGGTGTCCGTAGCGTCCTGGACGCTTGCTGGACGCTATGCGAATGCTTGGTGCACTAGGTGTAAGTCGGAGGCTAAATGATCCCATTGGGGCTCAAACTTATATTTAGTACTTGAACAGACAGACAAAAACTCCATTAACTATCTAGAAATACATTAGGTAGATACATTGACACTCAATCCATTAAGGCAATGTGTGAAAAAAAAAACACCAGACAGAATGTCCCCGTTGCCTCCAGGGACGGTAGCTCGGGTTCTCATTCGTTCACCTGGGTTATTTCACTGGAACAAAAAGGAAGAGTTTCGGATTGCAGATACTAAGTATGCTTACTATAGTATCTGTTGAAGCGGCTGATAAAGCATATAGAGCATGCTTGCTACCATATGCTGATGAAGTCGGGGCTGCTAAAGAATGCCTCTCATGATTAGAATATATATATGAAAGAATGAAAGCGATCTAGTTCCTACAGCATGCGTAAACTCCTCACATGAAGCCGCTCGTCATGATCGTGCGTGCCCTTGGAATGGTTCTCGAACTTAGCTTTGTGTTTATTATCTGTGTTTGCTCCCGAGTTCTCGACCAAACTGCAGGTAGACCTCAGTCGTTAAGAGCTTTGATAATTGACAGACGAGAGGAGAACGAGGATGAGAAGATCAATAGGGAAGAGGACGACACGAGTGGTTACGTATACATCCCAACGGCTGTATTCAGTCGGTTAGCTTGCATGCTATAAAATTGGGTGGTGCGTCACATGTCAACGTTGGATGTTGAACTCGGACTTCTTTCACCTTCTACCCATCATTGTGACCGCTGGTCTCTTTTCTTTCTTTACCCTACGTCAACCCACAGGATCTGGATACAGGATTCTGTGCATGGGACTTGATCACCCCATATGCAGAATCCTGTATTCAGATGCGTTCGTGGGTTGGCCCTTGCGGCTCCTCGGAGCTAAGTAATGGGGCGGGAGCTATCATATCGTCACCAGCTGGCTTAACGCATCGTAGCTCCTAAATCCCATTCAACATAGTGTTTTGAAAAGTTCATCAGAAGGGTTTTGAGGTGAGCTTTTGCTTTCCTTTGACCAGCTTCGTCTGACGTTCTGCAGGGATGGTGTTCTTACACAGTATACTTGCGTATGAAAAGCGAGTGGCCAAGGTTCGAGTTTAAAGAAAAGGTGTGTAGTCCTTTTGTCTTGTTCGGTACCAAACCACTCATCACACGTCCTCAGTCGTCTTTTTTGCTATGTTACTCTCCCTTTAAGAACATTGCTACCGTGAACTACGCTAGACATTACATTTTTCTTTGTCCATTTATTATAGGACCTTTTAGGTTGCGTTTGGTCCCGCCTCCGCTGTCAAAGTGAGTCCGCTGGTTCTTCGCTACCTGATATTGGTGTCTTACTGCTTCCTCAGGCTCCATCACACTCTGACCACGACATTTGCAGAGGGGCTTTAACGTGCTTCAGGTGTAATGTCTTCAGATTTTTTACGTGGTTTAGTGGTTCTGACATCTCTCCAGGATCTGATACATACAATGAATCATGCTCGCTGTTCCTGTATCTCTACTCTACATACTTGTTTTCAACATCTTCCCTGGCGGCCGCCTCTCGTTCTTTCTTTAGTACCTATTGCATCATATTGTTCCTGTTTTCTGTGCGTTTGTTCTTGACTTGATGTGGTCATTTATGTTGTAGACAATATCTTGTAGCCATACATATTTAATTATGGACTTGGTTGAGAATTTTTGCATGTAGCAAGCTAAACTTTTTTGCTCGTCAGCTGCCTCAACCCTAGTGTGGGGTCAAGACCACTTATGTAATGTTATAAACCTGTCGCAGCCAAACCAATACCTCAGCGCGTGGTCACGTGACTGCACCACTGCTGCCTCCCCTCCGAAACCCTACTCCACCGATGACTAAACGCTAGTTTGTGTTGTTCCACTCTTTGCAGGGGGATAGATGGTGGTCAATTCAGGATGTTTAGTGGGTGGTTGAGTGGCTGTAGCAGAAACAACATTAAGTCCACTTTCACTGCATGTGGGAAAATACGCGTTGGGAGGAGTTTTAAGGCCCAGGTCAAAGTGGCTCGTAGGCATGGCCCTACAGGATGGTTTTCCTGTTTCTGTAGATGAAATGGAAGATACTGGCACCCTATGCAGACTGCGCGTAAGTCGTCTAGGTATAGTCCGTGAGGGATACATTTTTGACACAGAAAAGAGCGAACTGGTCGAGTATGGGTGAAAGGAAGGGTCTGTGCTGTAATGGGGCGCAGAATCAAGTTTCTGCTGTCAAATGGAATGTACTGACGCCCCGCCAGGAGTGGGCACCACTGGGAATGGGACACAAAACCAGGTTGACAGTTGGGGGGGCAAAATCAGCAACGACTTGAAGGCACAGACGTTGTTTGAGAATTCCGCATTGTATGGACCTGTGGGCTGGCTTATATGTTAGGGGGGGTCATAGTGGACATTTTGGCACCCCGCTCCAGCGGGGCGCTTGTCGTCTTGGTACCCATAGGTGGTCATAGATTTTGGGGTGTGGGTGAAAGCAAGTTTCAAGGATTTCTCAGGAGGAGCATGGATTGGGGTTAGGGTTGGGGACTTAGTGATATGGTATCAACCCCCAGGAGTCCGAATCTTCAAGTTTTAAGGCAAACGGGGCGGCGGTTGTTGAGATAATCGCGAAACGACGCTGAAAAAGATGACATAATGGCCTGCAGACCAGGTACCCCAAAAAGTGCTCTCCCGGACCTGATCCCGGAGCGCGCACAGCTTTCGAGGTCTGGGAATCCGAATCTGCAGTTTTTAGGACGAACGGATGAGCAGGGGACGAGCAGTGTGCGGACCTTTGAAAAAAGCACCGATGTCCATTGTGGGAGCTAACCTATATATAGTTCTGAATACATACCTCGAACACCTAAACCCGAGAAAGATAAGTAGACACGTATGCGTTTGGGAAAAGTTCGACTCACACAGTGTGTTATTATATTTGTAAACGCTGAGAGCAGCATGAACCTGGTATATCCGTACTTCTGAGTAGTTGAAGACAACAATTAACAGCATTGATACTTACAAGTAGTAGGCAGTACCTGATATAGAATAATCATGGAGGGGTAAGAAATTGGTTATTGATTCGTCCGCTTGAGTAGGGAAAATACTCACCGTCTCTAAATAACAACGCAATCAATGGATCCTGCAGAACATTTAAACCATAATAATGTCTTAATGACCAGGATTTCCATAGCGTGAATGAAAAGAGGAAAGATTCAACGACTATACTCATTATCCATGGGATTATGCGTTCTTGTTACAGAAAGGAAAAAGAAACAGCAAAGACAAATCAGATTGAACGTGAGTTTGGGATAAGTGCAAGTGAGAGACTCACTGAAAGCACTGAAGAAAGAAAGGTCACAACGAGGATGAAACAAGTTGAACATGATGGTGCTTGTTTTATTGAGGATACACAATAAATAAACTCACGGAGCGGCGGGTAGTAGCGGGGCCACACACCCTTCAGGATGCATTTCCACCGGTACAGTATTTCGGTCCAAGACCAGCCACTATTGGCATACAGAGAGCTCAGCGTTAAACGCAAGACCACGTTGATTAGTTCTGCTCACCATCGAAATCCCGATAAACAACAAATTTGTGACGACAGTAATCAACAAGATTCGACGGCTCCGTTCGTAAAGTGCATATATACGCAAGTTGAGGGAGGCTGTTTGGATCAGAGGATGGATAGACCGTGTGAAGAGAATGAGAATGAGGACATGGATAGAAGCTACCTACCGTATATAGCAATAGTTCTCAAAATGACCCAACCGGCATAGTAGGAATAGAATCGCATGCACCTGGATAGATAAGCAAGCAAACATGCCACTTCAGAATCAAGGGGCAGATTTGGGATTTCTCGATTAGAATTTACTGACGCCTGGAAAGTGAAAAGTAAAAAGTGCAGTGAGCCGTGACGTCGACACATAATTAAAAACAAGCCCGTGATGAATCGAATGAGCGGGTATGGACTCACGCTAGTATTCATCATTGAAAACTTCACCACCGTCTCAGGAATCGTTCCGACCAATCCCAAATATCGGATGATAAGGAAGCAATAAGAGGATAGGATTTTAGGCCGCGTCCATATGTACTTGACTTCATCGCCTAAACTGATATCAACCAGCTGCCACAGTCAACGGAGAAGCTAGGTAGAGGTTTCACCGAAAGTGATAATATAATCCCAAAAAAGGACCGCTATAAATTTTGCATTTGTGGTGTCCACATCGGAAAGCTTACAAACATTACGTACTGATACTCAGGAGGTGAATATACCTATGAACCACTCTACGGATCCACAGATTATCAGGATCAGTACGTATTACAATCAGGCACCACGGGAACGTGTAAGGACATAAAAGAAATAAATGGAGATACTTACACCGATAGGTGCCCTTCGATACTGACGATGTCAACGCCTTGATCCATTATGATAAGATAATATCTTCCTCAAGATTTTAGAAGGAGACGTTTTGATTTTGTTCTTGGGTCGTGTTCGGGAGGAGATGAAGGAAAGGAAGGGGATAAAGCCACAGGAGGATCAGTAATGGATGGGAAAAGAAAGAAATGCAAAGAAAGAGAAAGGAGGTCGATGAAGAGGAGGAACAGGATTTCGGTAGTTGAAAGGTGTAGTAAAGACAGCACTACTTGCACACGTCGAAATAATCGCAAGACTCTAAACGCGAAAAATAATGCAAATGACAATATTCCAATACTATTCTGTACAGAACTCTGGCTGCGGGTCCGGGTCCCGAGAGCGGAGAGGCGCGCTGAGAGTGTGCGAGAAGAAGGAGGAAGGCGGACGATGCAAGAGACGAAGGTAAGGAAAGAGGGAAGGGAATACTCTGTAGAAAAGAAATGGGGTACTCGTCGATCTCAGCTCGTGTGTCTTTTTATGAAAGGTTTTTCGAGGGTCACCACCCAATTAGTCGGTGGCGCTTACTTGGTCGACAGAAGCGCTAGCCAATGCCGTCCTTGCATCCCTGCCTTAGGATTGACAGTGACATCTGTCCGCTGTTTCGGAGTTACAAGAATTGTATATGCATAATACATGCCTTGAGACTATTGCATACATGATGCGGTCTAGAAATTGAAAGACAATACCGTCCATCTACAGTATTCGCTTCTACTCACCAATTACGATAACCTCACCATTACCCGTGTTCCATTCCACTCCCATCCCTATTAGTATTCCTATTCGGACCTAAATTGTACCCTGATGTTGTGATTGTAGCTGAGCCAGGCGCAGGGGCAGTGGCAAGAGCGTTGTATCCAAGGAGTAAGTCTTAGGGCTCGCCACCGTTACCGTACACGGTTACGATCGCGTTTTTTACGGTCCTATTACACGGTCACGGTAGAACCGTAACCGTGCCGTATGTATCCTTCCCAAGCCCCGAGACGATACGGGTATGGGTCGTAGCCGTGCGTATGGCGGCCCTGCCAAATTCTTACAGGAAAAGGGTGCAAGTAGAAAACTGTTGACTGTTTTGTCCAATAATATAGTCAGTAAGACCAGATTAAGCAGTGAATGCCGTACTTGCTTGTCCCTAATAATACCCTGACGTCCCGACATATCGTTTGAATCCGTTAGACATTCAAATTGAATGGGTTTTGAACCAATTCCTTGTAGAGACGATGAGAAGCTAAAAACCACTCGGAAAAAAGCTGAGTTAGGGGCGTTGAGAAAAATATTCCCATCTGCTTGCAGCCTCAGTGTCAGACGCGTCTTCTGCAGGCACATGGGAATTTGTTGCCTTTTTTGAACTAGGAATTTTCAGTGGCCGCTACTGCTTAAAGGCAACTACAAATTTATTCATTGTAGAATTTACCAAGTCCCAGAGCATTAGGGAGCGAGCTAGAGCGTCTTTTGTCACGGCAGATAAGCCTGTTGCTTCACTAGCTTGATTGCGAGTGTGCTGTGCAGGTGGTGCTGCTGATTCTTAAGATTATTCATTATTTTCCTTAGTTGCTATTTTCCAAGATCTACATGCAAACCTTCCTCTGTTTTTGTTTTGAAGCAGAAGCCCCAGACACGTCAAAGAATCTGAAATTGTCACCTTTGCATCCACTTTTCCCTCGAAGTCTATTGGAATGGGCACTCCCTTTGCGTGGCCATGGGTTACAAAATCACCTTGTGTGATTCTCTGCCAATTTGTACTTGCTTAATTCTATGATTCTTGTTCACCCAATTAGATTTCTGGAACTTATTGAAAGCAGGGCGTAACAGGGGCTCGGAGAAGTGTTATAAATTAACAGAGTACTAGAAGGATAGAAGATGAAAGAAGAGTGTAAAAATTGACAGAGTACTAGATCAATAAGCTCGGAACATAATCTTCCCCAAAATGCTAATAACAGGACTGTCAGGGGTCCATCAATATGAGCCTCTAGGGTCCCGGACACGGACACGGACATGGACAGGTATCAATCATCACCTCATCCAATCCTAATTCATCTTAATGATTCAACTTGAAAAGCTTAATCGCCGTCTCCCTCTTCAAAGCCAACAATTCCTCCCGAGTCAACGCATCTCCCTTCCCACCTTTGGTGCCACCTAAACTATTAACCCACTTGCTCGCATCCTCAATTGAATCAAACGGATAATCCACCGAAAACATTATTCTGTCTATCCCAATTTGGCCTTTATGAAACAGTAGGAGGGATGTATCGAAATCGCCAGAAGTCGTTGAGTAGAGATTTGTGTGCCAGTATGATCGAACGGTTTGATTCATGGTGAGGCCGTCGTCACGTTGGGCTTCGAGGCCTGGAAAAGTGGGAAAGACGGCGAAGGGGGTTATTAGGGGAGGGGGGGATATTGAGGAAGGACGATGGGAATATTTCGTGATCAACACACTGCAAATAATCTTCACAAATTTGGCACTTACGACTATCAATGCGGAGCAAATCTGAAGGTATACGTTCCCCCATGTGTCCCACAATCACCTTCAAAGTGGGAAAGCGACTGTACCAAAAGGAAAGAAAATTGCAAGTGTCAATGTTAAGAACTATTTCTTTGAAAGAAAAGAAGAACAACGAATATACATGTACTCACTCAAACACCCCATTCGTACACAGCCCTAAGACATGCCCAGACAGCGTCGCTTGAAACTCTTGAGATGCCCCTATAAGGAATGGAGCGTGGCTGTAGGTCAGGTTTAAGATGAGAGGGATATTAACCCTAGGATGGAAATATACAGGAACATCGAGATCTGTAACCATTTTCCAGAATGGGTCGAATTGAGGCGAGTCATAGTATATCAAGGTATCTGCATCCAGGGTAGTGAATTGAAGTGGTAAGCATAAGTGAATATCGATGAAGGTGGGAAGTATAGAGACTTAAATTAGACAATGAACTCGTAATACTGACCATTATTATCCCCAGCCTGCTGATAATCATTCACCAACGCACCCAAAAATCCCAATTCATTGACTGTCCGATTCAACTCTTGGGCAGCTTCGAGTCGGGGGCGAGAATTTACCGTGTCGCACCAGCGTGCCACCGACGTGTCATCAGATTTAGCCGAGCCCCAGCTCAGGCACGCCGCCGATCTTCGGTCTCGAGCCACGTTGAGCTTGTTTGAGCCGTCGATCGCAACTCCTTGTGGTTTTCGTATAGCGGCTGGCAAGGTAAGTTGTATTCTAAGTGTAGTAGAAAGTATGTAGACCTTAAGTACTAATATTATTTCAATTTGCCCAATCAATATGCGGACGTTGTACCCCCCGATGCTCGGGAGTAACCTATGTTATTTTGATTTTGATTTTCAGTTTCTCTCTGCGCTGCGCAACGTATTCGGGGCTACGTTAAGCGTCCAAATTGATGGCATTCAGCCACAGTATATAATAGGCTTTTAAACGTAGTTGTGCTGCTTTCACTCGCCCCCCGAAAAAGACAAAGTCTGTGCCGCTTTTGCAAAAATCTACTGTGCAGGTCCTAGTTAGCGTTACCTTTAGCTTTACACATCTATGTATATTCAAATGTCTACAGGTTCTGTGTGCGCAATATGGACCTGAGCCGTATATTAAATGCGACTGACTGGGATCCGAGAGCGAGTATACAAAATGGTATGTAGATGTGTTAAAATTTTTGACTCTGTGCGCCAATAGATTCAAACATGGTTATAGAAGCTCGCTCAGGGTCATCTTCTCTGCCTACACATTTCACCAGTGACAGCAGTAATACTACACACTCTTGTGAGAACTATGACATTACATTTATACTCATATATTGACTTACTTAAATAATTCTAGCTAATAATGATATTCTTCACCCTCAAATGCACAAGATACCAATGTACCAAAATGGTTTGTAAACATCAAAACTTTTGGCCTACAAAAATAACTATGGATAATCAGGGAAACTTGTGGCTTTTGAACTAGTTCCTACTAGTGTCAGTGCCAATGCATTGCAACAATCAAGTCAAGATTCCCAGCCCATCAAGCTGTCCTTAGAGGCCATGCATACTGATGTTGTACAGCTTCAACTGTATCCTCGAGGTATGTATTTTCTGTACAAAATAATCAAGTTATCATACACTCATGTTGTAAAATCAGGACTTTTTACCTCAACTCAAAATCCCATTGTCAACCCAAGCACAATCCACACCAGATCTCAAAATCCAGTTATTAATCCACCAAATTCATCCAATATCATTTCACAAAAGCCTATTATCAATCCTCCAGAGCCTCGTATGTCTCAATCTAGAGTAATTTCCATTTGAATAGTCACTGATCATTGCACATATTATATGTTATATAGACAGTGTAAATGTGCAAGGTTCCAATACCAATCCTGCATCACGAGAGCCCCCAAAAACAGTCCCACCACATAGTATGTAGTCATTTTCTCCTTGACAGGAAAGACTTGAATGCTAAAAATTTTAGGAGATATGGTTGGTCAGCCACCCAAACAAAACATACCACCTGTTGTCCAGCACAACCCAATCGCTACTAAATCAGGACCAACATTCACATGGGCACCAATTGACCTCACCAACCCAGCAAAATTGACTGCATTCGTTCCTTTGCATCCACAACCTGTTCGTGAATGTCGACAAAACCGAGATGCTGATGCTATGTTCACTTCTCTGGATCACATGGAATGGAACGGCTGGCCCAATGGTGTCTTTGCCCTTGACTGTACTCATGCACAATATGAAGCCACCAAGAAACTCATGGTGCATTGGGCCTGTTCAAATAGTGGTGGAAGCAACCGCAAAGGTTCTTATGATGCTGATACTGTTGGAGGTGGATGGGAGAGTGTGCGCAGATGCTTGGGGGTGTTTCAGTGCACTCAAGAATCTTGCAAGGTTATCACACGGCCACAGACACACAAGGATATCTCATGGCAGCTTACAAACTGCCAGTGCTCATGTGGTGCCTCTCTTTCCCATGTGAAGTGCCCTTCCATTGCATATATCATCACCTGGGGACGAGTGGATGGTGAAAGGAGCACCAAAAGATACAGATATATCAATGGGCTGCCCCATACACATAGCTGTCATTCCCGAGTTCTACATCTGACTGCCAAAGAGGAAGCTGATATCGGAGAGCTTGTTGAAAACAATGCCACCAAAAAACCTCTGGAGCTTCTCGTTGACCAAAAGACTGCAACTGGATATAAGCCTGGAGCCGCTTCTATTGCTCATGCAGCAAACAACCCTGCATCTTGGAGATACCGCTTGCGTGAAATACGAGGTGCTTTGAAATTGGAAAACGGTCATACTTTCCTTGCCCAGTTCCAGGCCTGGAAGCAACGCTACGAAGGATATGTTCATATGCATGTCTGCACTGTTGGTTTTGAACCAATTACTGTCATTTCCTTCAACACAGACTGGCAGCGAGACCAGCTCCTGCCAAAAGATGCACTCACACTTCGTCTGGCACCATTGGAGGGGCTTCTCACTGATGGCGCACATAAATTCTGGTCTGCTCCAAATGCAATCCTGATCATCACTTCCGCATTTTCCCCTGTTGCCAATCTTTGGGTTCCTGGAATGTTCAGCTTTGCAGATGGTGCTACAACAGAGCACTATAAATATCATTTCATTGCTGTGTTCCAGAGTATTGCTGAGGGGGGATTAGCAAAGAACATAGAGATTACAGATGTAATGTTTGCTATGGTAAGTGATATCCACTATTTTAATATAGTATGATAGCTGAAGTCCAACACAGGTCGTGGACTTTAGTGATGCTCAGCGCCAGGGATTTGTGATTGCATTTTGCGATTTCCTATTCCAGGTTGAAAATGGACGGCGGTCTATTGAAGAGCTTTGGCAGGCTGCACAAACCTTGTTAAAAGGTTGCGAGTATCATTATGATAAATCAGTCACTCGTGTCGCACGTATTGGAGAGGTTGTATCATCTGATACCAAGGCCACCTTCAAAGAACTATGCCGAATGCTCCGAACAACCAACAATGAAGACCAGTACAAGACCACAATTGCACAAAGTTCCACCATTGGAACAAGAGGCTGGAATACATTTCAATATGTAAGATACCATTTGTGTTCACCTTCAAGCCAAATGCCTCAAATTTCTTTTTCAGACAATCAAACCTACTGGATACCAGGAGAAGCAAAAGACTGCAGGCCAAATTGGAAGCTGAACCACATTCCCTGAGGATGCAGAGCAAGGAGAATATCCAGACATTTAAATTGGGGAAAGGATCATACTATTGGGAAGAAATCAATGATGGTTGATTCTGTTATCAAGCTCTAAATTCCAAATAAAACAATATTGTCATAAAGTATTCTACTAACAAAGTGATATTGTACTCCTGAGAGAGTGTGAGGTAAAAAGTCAAGTAATAGGTTGGTCAGTGGAGCCAAGTATTAGCGGTAATTATGACTCCTCTGAGATGACAGAAGATAATACTGTAAGAGGACAATTTCTTGATTTCTACCCTCAGGAGCTATTCACCTCGGCTGAACAGTGATTTATTGTATAGACCATGTCCTCTCCCTATGTTTACACCACCTCACATAGCACTGAACCTTTTGGATGCTGAGCAGTTGCAAATGTAAGGGGACAGTTTCTTTGTTCAACATAGGAACATTATCTTCTTGGCTTCTGGAGTCTCTTTTGCCATCATGCCCTTACTCCAAATTTAATTTCTACCTGTTGGATGGATTCCCATCTCCTCTGAAAATTTGATTTTGAGAGGGAATGTTCACTACAACTGCTTTTATAAGACTTTCTGTAAGGAGACAATTTTCTGTTTCTTCCCTATGTCCTTTGAAACTAAATTAACAGATTGAATGAAATAGTATAGTACTTATACTGGTTTGGATAAGTTGAAATTAACTATTTGTAGGAAATGGAATTTACTGGGTTAGCTAAATAAGTTGCTGTAAATATACTGGTTTTCGTCTACGCGCTTCCTTTTGGATTGCCTCAAATACTTTCTTTCCCCTCTCCTTATCTGCCTTGGATTCCATGACACATATTAACCAGCTGGGTATTTGTCATTCTCTCCTGCTGGTCACTTCCAGTGAAATCAACACCACGAACAATAAAATGAGACTCTCCACCGACAACACAATAGTACACTCGTCGAACAAGCAAACCTGTGTGTTCACCAACAATGATAACCATAAGTCCTTGCTCAGTATGAGCAGAAGGCCATTGAAGTGGTCCACAGATATTGGCTGGTACAACACCAAGGCGAGGTCGGTGAGTGTTGAAGATTGCACCATCTGATACATGAACCCAGGCCTTTGCTTTTGGCTCCAATAAGCTGACTTCCAAGGTCAACCCATTTAGACGTGGATTGAGAATCCAGTGCTTGTAGAAATTCTTTGAAAATAGCATAAAATATAAAAGAATGAGTACTCACAGTGATTTCAGGCTGAGAGTCATATTGGTCAGGAGTCCATGGAGCAGCAGCAGTATTAAGGCTGTCGACATTGACGTCAGAAGGAATGGGTGTAGTACTCCGTGGAACATTGATTGGAGCAGGCCAGCATTCAGGAGAATAAGGAACTTCACAAGGCATACAACAATAACCAGGGCGAAGTGAATATCCTTTGTGATAGTGCCGTAGCGGATCAATGTCATCTAGTGGCTGAAAATGACTGGAAGAGAGATAAGTTACATGAAGATCACATAGAGTACACACTTACTCAACATGACGTACATGGTCATAATCTAAGTTGATGCTTGGACAGACCTGGATGCCAAATTTCTGAAGCTCGACACGGAGTTGCAAGCCACTGTAATTTGGAAATGGTCGAACATCACGAACGATACCTCTGTATCCCTTCTCGCTACCCTTGACAACATAGACATGCTGTCCAATCCAAGGTGTTCGGCCAATATTCATAGGCAGTACGAGTATGTAGATTGTATGAGAACTGATTTGCGTTATGAAGAAAAGGCTGAGAGTGCGTGAAAAGGGTAAAAGAAACCGATCAATGAGCTTGCTATATTAAATGCGTCGGGCATTTGCTCGCCCGCACCTGATGCGGATGGCCCGCACATATGACATCACAGTCCAGTTTACGCTGGCACGCTGGCGACACGGCAGTGGCACGTCACCGGCACGCCGGGTGGCACGTCAGTCCAATCACTGCCGTGCCACCCCGATAGATCTGCGTGTCGCCCGATGGATCGGGTCATACATTTTCGAAAGTTCAGAGTATAAATCTTACATTACTTAGATATATCCTACACTGGTACGTTATACATGGTTTATACACCTCTATTGTCTACTAATACAACTTGAAATTTCCAGTATACTATTACTATACGTTCAGATTGTACATACATTTATGAAAACGACACGCCGACACGCCATAACGGCACGGCGGCAAGCCAGGGCGACACGGTAAATTCTACATACCGGCTTCGAGTGGATCATGCATAGACAAAGCAGCGAGAGCACCAAATCGAAACGTGTTGTTGGAGATTTGAGATGCTAGTTGGTCGTTGACGGATTTGGCAGTGCTTGCTGCGATGGAGGGGGAGGAGATGCCTTGAATGCAGGGAGTTGCGCAGGAGAGGATCATCTGGGAGCAGAGGGAAGGAGGTAAAATGGAAGAATAAGCAGATGATTAGGTAAGTCCTAGTAAGTACTGACAAAATCAATCCCATTCTCATCCATCCTCCTAAGACGCTGATTGTGAATGTCTAAGATATCCGCACGGAGTTGTGCGCTTCTGTTCAAGTTCAAGAGAGGTAATGTGATCAGTAAAGTAATCAGCTAATCTGAAGAATAACTCGGTAGTAAAATGTAAGTACGTACACTCCAGCCAAAGGACCCATGATCTCTGGTACACCCCAGTTTTCTTCAAAAGCAATTGTACCGCGGCCAGTGTCGTTCCATTTTCGACGAGCCAAACAAGGAGTGGTTATGAAAGATATAGATCCAAGGAGTGCCAAACTCGATGGTGCAAGTCTCATGATGACTGCTTAGAGTCTGAAGAGAGATAGATACAAGGACGGATAGATGGATAAGTACTCTAGGAATTCAGGAGACATGCTTTATATAGAGAAGTATAGCTCACGTTGAATATGACTATGGTGGACTAGATCCACTTGGGTGCATTTGCAACATAGCACAATCACGTTGGACAAGAAGTGGCACTGACAGGAGTCGCAAATGAACAGCGCTGATTGATCAGAGTCAGCGGTCGTACCTCCCGCTGAATACAGCCACAACAGTATTCTGTGCAATCTTCACGCTGTAGAAGTCATGGTGACAGTAGTTCCCCTTTTCCAGAGTGCAATTCAAGTGCCTTGATTGAACGGCCGAAAGACGGACATGGGGTTCAGGGGTATGAAAGGGATGTGGGCTAACACTGCAACGTCGGGAGTACGGGGCTGGAGGGCACAGGAGTAAGTACACAGTAATTTGTATTTGACTTCTTTACTATCCACTGTCAAGGGAATACAGGTACATGTGAATGATGGCGAAGTACAGGATCTTCAACGTATCCTCAAGGTGAGTCTCCTATAACTAGAAGGAAACTCAGACCATGCTCAGTAGTCATTCGCGTGATAGAAGGATTCAAAAGTAATGCGATGCTTTATCATACATATTCATTTCAATGACATTCGTTAGCCCGCTCGACGCTTCAGTTCACTTTCTCTCTATAAATATCTATGTACTACGTAAGTGTATATGGATATCCAGTACTACTAGTACTACTAGCAGTACCAAAGCGGGCCACATGCATCACCACCGCCGCTGCCGCCGTCACGTCGTGGACTAGGGGATTGGTGGAGGTTCACTCTGGTTCAAGACCTTAGACCACTATCTTATCAATGGATGTGATTTTGGACCTTAGACCAGCTGATTTTAACTAGTCTGTTAGGATTCGACTTACCTACGATTGACATTGGGGATTATTGATCAATGACCAGTAAATATTTCAATTCTAACTCTGTTTACGGAACTTGCAATTCTGCCACTTCGATATCATCGAATCATCTTTGTCCTGCGCCACCTTCAATACGTCATATCAAGAGACCCTACCCACTATGCAAAAATTGCCTTTCAATTCTGCACATCACTATTCCATTGATGCTTCCATCACCCCCCAATCAATTATCAACCTCGTGAAACGCGTTGATGCACATGCCAAGCGCTCACTACAGGAGGAAATCGATAAGTCTAGTCATCTCTGTTTACCACATGGTCAATTCAATTGTCTGACGCCCTGCCTAGGTTTGTACATTCAGACGCACCATCTGTGTGCATTGAAGACCCTCCTCCTAGAGGCTAGAAGAGAATCTAGGTTCTACTTGATGCACTTCCAAGACTATCTCCGGGGACGTCATGACCTGCCGACGAATTGCTTGAGAAATGGTACGGTAGAACCAACCTTGCATGGGGAACCAAACCGGTTTATATTGCCATTCTTGGAGGAACAGGCAAAACCTCTGTTGCCTTGCAAGAAATCCCTCGACTAAGGAGAGATTTGTTATGTACTCAGGTCGACCTCGAAAGATTTTCCACCAGTTCAAACACCCACCCCTGTTCGCTGGCGCTCGTCAAGCGCTCATCTGGAGTCATGAATAACGCGTAACCAAGGCAGCATCAGGGTGCACCTTGTCTTCTTTGCTTCCTCCCGTTCCTCACCTCCGCCTGTCAATACACTCAAGTACACGAGACTATGAAGCTACACCAGAGGCGGTTTGCACAGAGAAACATAGTACCCGGTTGTCAATGTCAAGCATGTATGAGTATCGATCAGCAGGAAGCGCTGGCAAAGTCGCAACAAAGTCGAGGGTTCTTGTTCAATGTGCTCGTACTGATTTTTTCCACAGCATTTACTTACATATGGACGCCGTTATCTAGAGATAGGTATATAGGCTGATGAAAAGAAATTAGCATGCGAATTCTGTGAGAAAATGTGCCGAGGTATGAGTATTTGTGTGCTAGATTCCGGTGAGTGAAAAAGGGAAAAATCTAAACTTAAATGATGGATATGTTGTTCACCACTAGTCATCTTCACATTGATGATTGGAGCCTTATGAAGTAGACTTAGAGATCCCAGGCAGGTGTGAATACCCCCACCATTTACCTCTATTCACACCAATAATACTCGCCACAGCCTCTGCCCACTAGCAGCTCCTTGCAAAGGTCCTGGCATCACACAAGTCCAAGCTAACTAGCCCGAACTTGTCTGATTATTATTGATACCTAACACCCTTTCTCTATGCCACCTTCCCAAACTCTCTCTTTCTGTCCACCAATTCCAGTTACTGCCAGTACTGGAATACCCATACTAAGACCCACAGAAACTTATCCTACAGTTGCTCCAATAAAATTGTTGTTGAAGCCTCAGGAATTCATCAATGAAGTTGTTTCTTGGCTGTTTCGCCGCTTATTAGTGGGTAGTTGGGTGGATTTTTTTGGTTTTCATTCTTTATTTTCATATCACCCTTCTCTTGTTCTTGATTTTTTTTTCATTACATGTAAAATGGTGAGTCTTGTAGATATGCAGCAAGGAAGATATCTTACTGGACTCCACGCGAAGTGATGGCTCTTTAGCCCAGTCGGAATAAAAAATGGGAGAAAAAGTAGATTTTTGCAACTGGTTTTTCACAATGTGTGTTCTATGTTCAAAAATTACTTCGCTTTACAGTGCATTTTACAAGCTCGCTGATAAATAGTATGCTTTTTCATTTGCTGAAAAACTAGTTTACTTTTCTGGACAAAAAAGAGATGAAAAGGTCGAGTTTTCCCTTGGTTGTTTCCACAGTACCACAGCACTGAAAAACAAAACAAAAAATGCACGAGGTTTTACATCATTCGTTTTCCTCCTGAATGACATACCAGCCCCCGTAGTGGATAGTCCATGAGCTACCATTCTGAGAAGGGCAGGTCGCTTACAAATGCCTCAGAGTTTAAAGAAGCATTCAAGTTTATAACTGCGTCAACTTCTATGAAATTACTGTGCTACAACCTTTCACTCAGAAAAGGCAAATTTCATCAGGTCCCAACTTCAGACAACTAGTTAGACATAGCGCAGAACAAAAAATCAGTCGATTACACGTTGGCATGGGAGAACGAGACTCACATAGAATTCTCGGCAGAACCCTCTGAGTTACAGCAGGTGAAACCTTCGGGGCCTAGAGATCAAGATATATATTGTATACACATCCTCGTCAATCGCATTACATAGTTAAAAGACATGAACGAACGTACAAGGGAAAATCTGCACAGGAAAACAAATGAAATGTCATTGAAAGCCCGGGGTCAGTTTTGAGGCTTCACAAGATGGATTTATTACATACAGGTTCGGCAAAAGCTCCACCTGGATTATCATTAATTCATTGAAGAACATTTGAGAATCAGTTAGCCCGATCCAAACGATGTTTTCAAGACAGAGACTCACATCCCCTGATAGGGTCTGGGGAATCAGATTGAGCAACAGGGTTCGCAAGAACGAGAGTCTGAGCGAAGAAGAGGATGATAGTGGCAGTGAGGAAGTTGCGCATCGTTTGAAGATGTGAATTCTCTGGGTGCTTATTAGTTATGGAACTGGGTATGCAACGTTGTACTGTGTCATTCTTATAAAAATCGCAACTAAATTACCCGGATTGGGTAGTCCATTTTACGGTCGCTAGTAGCACAGCTGTCAGCTAGATGCTGTGGGATCCTGTGCCAAGCTGATTGAACTAGGGTACCTGAACTCCGCGTCGGTATTGGACTCATTTAAAGGCGGACGATAGCGAATCCCACTTGGTAGTTCCTGCACTGATTATTGGGATGAATATTAGGGAAAATCTGTTCAAAGCGAGGTCTTAACTACTCAAAGAATTGCTAAACGAGCTCAGCCACGGAATCATCCAGCTAGATATGAACAAAGAGTATGATACGTGCCAGGTATCATGCAGTTCAATACAGTAATTCAGCGCGCAGCATTTTGAGCACAGTACCGGTCAAAACTCCCTCCCGACAGGTACGGGTATTTGGTGGCGCAGCGCTTGGCAAATAGAACTGCTTTCACAATACTATACCTTGGCCCTTGGCAAAAACTATATTCATTGAGCTCTAGGAGGCCCTAGACATTTAAATGTGGTGAAAAGCACGGATCAAACAGGTCGGGCAAGGGTCTACAACTTGAACGGGTTTAGTGCTCCTACCAGTGTACAAATAGTGTACTATGTAGATGACGGACGGAGGTTGCATGATTGGGTGGATGGAAAATCAGAGTAAATGATTGATGGTTGGTGTCCCAATGAAGATGGAAGGAGTGGGGAAGGATTAAGGATCTGCCATATAAAATAAACGTGGGGCAGGAGGAATTTGGAAAAGCAAAGGAGAATAATGAGAACGGAAACTGCTTCAAACCGTCACTCTGATGGCTCCCCACTCATCAGGAAGACCGTCTACATCCCAACCTCCCACTATCCGGTTGACCCTACCGCAATTGCTATATCCTCGTGTCATCTACTCATCCTTCCTGTGCAAAGCTCGTTCTCCTCGTATTCGAATCTCATCTACGCCCATCATAAAGATGCGGAGAAGTCCTAGAGGAAGGTTTTGATTGACGATTGATGATTGATGAAATGGAGGCAAGTGGAATATCGCTTCTGGTGACCCAGATGGAAATAGGAACGAGGGACCAGGACCGACACTGTAAACGGAGGGGAAGAGCCGTTGAAGACCTCCCCAACCTAAACCGGGAGAGAATACTGAGGATCGTTAAGGTGAAAGCCGGCTTGGAGGAAGAAGAGCAGAGGGTTGTGCGATGGATTGAGAGCGGAATAGGAGATGTAGGGACATCATGACCCTTCGTGGTACTAATCATACGTTAGTATGCAAACACATGTCATGATGGATGAACTCACCGGGAATCCTGTACAATCCAGCCATCCTTCTTTTCAATTGCACCATTCCCCACTTGCCCCCTCTTACGCATCTAACACATACACATATCCCTCGCTTCTCGGCTTAGCCTTTCCAGGGCCCACTGATCGCATTTCACTGAGCTCGCCTTCCCATCTTCCCGCCAGTGGTAGTCCACCACTAAATCCCGTAATCTCCCCTTCAAAGAGACTCAGAGGCAAAAGGCATCATTGGAGGCTGAGTGGTTCATATCTTGTGCAGGTAGGATGAGGTAGGGCTAAATGTACGAGGGTGTTGACGTGGTTGGGAACGGTGGAGAAGAAATTGGACATGGAAATGAAGGGGAAGTGCAAAAGATGACTTGACATAGATGTGGAGTATAGCGCAAGAGATTGAGCCTGAAACAACTGGAGAAGACATATTAGCTTCGAAGTACAAAACCTTCCAAACTTACCTAGTACTCGCAACGTCGGCTCCACGTTTCTGTCATCTCCTCAGCCTGTCTTCTTCATTTCTTGATCTTCGTCATTGTCTCCCGATCTCAAGCCCATCCTATCCCCATCGTGAGACGAGCACGCGTCTGGCTGAGAATTAGACGGCTATGGCCTCAACCGACACTAATTCTAGCCCTCCTGCGTTCGGCCTACTTTCTCATTTCTGGTTTCGCATTTCGCATCCGCACTAGTCGAGATGAGGGAGGGAGATCAGCGTCACAACGAACAATTTGGGAATGGTGAGGTGAGTGTGGGCGGCGGACAGCGTGTACGTATGTCTGACTGTGACCGAAGTCGGAGAGAATGAAAGAATGGGCGGTGCGGGGAATAGTTATAGGTATATATTCCAAGTGAGCTGGATGGAGGCGGAGTCGGATGTCGTCATCTTGGGGCTGGGGTAACTTGGTTTACTGCAGTGCCTTGTAGCAACGAAGAGTCATAAGAGACTGGAGTCTGGGGAAGGGAAGGGATGTCGATGAGGATGAGGATGAGGGCGTGTTGTAGGAGAATGGCGTGGAAGGAAGGGAACAGAATATATAGGTGAGGGGCGGATGACAACGTAGCGTCCTGTCGCATTAGAGGGTGAGGACATTGGTTTCGGCAAGGGAACGGTACGCACTGTAACCATATCATCACCCACACATCCCAGTCCCATCCTATCAACCCAACGGCTCTTCTCAGTTCTAAGAGCATCTACCCCCATCTTTTCAAAGCGGTATAGTGAAGTGACGGCCATGGGAACGAGTGGGAATTGAAGTTGGAGGTTGTACAGTATTGTAAAGGGCAGAGCTGGATGAAATATATAGGGAAGAAAGGTTCTTCCAAGCGAAAACGTCAAAAGAGCAGGTTAAGTGAAAGTAAGGAAGTGAGACATACGATGACGAGCTCGTTACAGACTGTGAAACCCCTCTACACCTGTCTAGACTTAGTCTCAGCGCTGATGGCCACCGTCTTGAACAGTTCTTCGCGGCATTCTAGAGTCAGAAATCCGCCAACTCGTCCCATCCTAGCTTTTACTCCAGTCAAGTTATGACAACTTGAAGCGCATTGACGTTGACGATGGTGGTAGCAAAAAGAGTTACAAACCGTGTGAAATTACAATGTTACGCTCTTCACTTCCATCACATCATCCAATCCCATAAACATCTCCCAATTTCCTCCCATCACACCAGGTGGTAAAACTCAACCACCTCGAGACTGTCCTGGGATTGGTGCTGGAAAGGTATATTCCAATGGGACCTTTCCCAACTCTACTCAACTTGAAGGACACCTCAAGGAGAAAGATGCGATTGTTGGAGAAAGGGCAGACACACCTACGAGCCGCATTGAGCTCTCGGCGAATGGTATATTACCTTGGCTAATGTGGTGATTCCAAGGTGAGTAATTTATTCGTTCGTCCTCTATGCCAAGCTCTTGGGTCTCACTCCTGTATTCTTGGCCGTGACGGTCTATTCTCCCTCTTGAACGCAGTCTGGCCCATCTTTTCATGGAGCTGCATCCGGATGCAGCAATAATATACATCTCATTACATTACGCACCTCAACACAGCCAATCAAGCGGAACCTGCTTTGCCATAAATGCAGTTTGCATCATTTGATTCATTTCTTACATAGTCACTTCATACTGATGTCAGACATTACATCGTAATAGTATCCACCTTGTCGTGTTTACAGACTTGCAACCACAGTTGCTAAACTGTATAAATACTAAGTAGATTACTGTCTATACCTCCAGAGCCCTGTAATACTTGTCACCTCACTTGTAAAGACAAGTGCCTTTATATTTAGTTTATTCTCGTAGAAAAAATCATTTTCCCGTATGCTTAGTGATACCATGTGGAAATTCAGTCACTGTTCTTGTAACACTATATCAATGCATTCTCCATAACGTCAAGTATCCTTGCCATTGGATTCTCGTCGAGTAAATGAACCATCTGATGCGATTTCAACATCTTGGCTGACGTTGATATGGAACTGATGATGATATTTCACTGTTCAGTAATGCAGTTCTTGCAAAAAAATAGGCATATGTATCTCACCTGCCTTCCCAGTGTTGTGTCTATTGCAATGCTACCTAAGGAAACTGCATTCTCCATCATCTTCCGCAAAGTGGTTCTGGCATTCAATCTGCTGAAACACATGAGCTTGCATCCAATGAACTCTAATAAAGAATACAGACGATGCGAGGCAGGAATTTGTATACACTACATGCTCTATCAGCTTTTAAAATATTGAAAAAGAGGGAGAATGAACATACATTTTGCAGTGACGAAAAGGAAAAACATCCAGACTACTGTTACTCAATTTGTAAGATTGTGGCGAGCACAGGAAATGCCAAGTTGTTATTCACAGTTATCGGCTGTGGCCACCTGTTTAAGTTCAAATATGAGCAAGCATGCTCACAAGGATATTGATTCAACCTAATCAAAATGACTTCTATAACACCACAAACACTATTATGAAGCACATCAGTGGAGCCTTGATGACACTGCAAAGCCAAGTTGGTTGAAATACCTTGTCAGCATTCCAGTTTCTAAATTGAGATTCAGTTCTAGCTTGAATCTGAATAAAAAGTAGCAATTACCAATGGTCCACCAAACAAGTTTATCGACCAATCGTTGTGTTCTTTGAAGAAAACAAACTTTGGACAAGACAGATCATTTTGGGTCTGAAGAAAAAATACCTTTTGACGGGTGTCCGACTCTTTCGGAGCCAGTAGCACAGTGCAGCACTATTACAGACATCAACAGCAGCCCCAACTGTTACTCCAGTTACGATCATCCACTTGAAGTGTGCAATAGATGCTGGAATTGTCGTTGAGTGAAAAATAATGGCAAATGCGACACCAAGTCCAAGGCGCAGAATACATAGAACGAAGCAGAGCACAGGATAACACCGATTTTTTGAGATGGCATAGACTCTGTAGGCAAAAAAAACCTGTCAAACGCTCTATAGGTAAAATAATGAGAACATTTAACACAACACATCCAGAAACCAAACTATTGAGTGGCACAGTAGCAGATATATGCCAAGGTGTTTTGCCCGCGAAGCATAAGTCTTCCATGAAAGAAAGAAGACTCCTTATATTTGCCAAGATCGATATCAACTCAGATAGAAGGTCGGCAGATGATTTACGGCTGCAATGTCTGTTTGTGAGTCACCAAAATAAGTTGCGATCATAGTTAAGCAGCCCTATTACTGGAAGCTCTCAGCAATATTCTAAATGGGACTATCGCTCTGTCTCCGTTCATGCTCACGAGCTGGCTCAACGCCGACTGGGTTATACCCTACTTTTCACTCCTCCTAACATGCAAAATCGACCATGCGAATGGCTAATGGCCCTTAATTTTCTGCGCCTTCTTCAACGTTTCTAACTTTATCCCTCGTTCTACAAGCCTACCAATTGTGCGATAGGCAGTCTCACAAGAATGTTGCTTACCTCTGAAAAGCATTTGTGTATGCCGTTCAATCTACACAAAAAATACACGCGTCAATATCATCTATCTGACCCCACCCGTCAAAGATATATATGACTGGTCCCGTTCAAGATGGTATCACTATCACTGCGGGCAGCAATGGGTTTGCAACCCATTTTTTCGCAGGCTTAAATCTTAAATTTGTTGTACAGTTCATTCCCGTAACAAATTTGGCATACTTGCCATTAAAATAACAAAACTTTTATCATAAGTATTTTCTAGATTACGCTACAATCAAACATTGTGTGGCTTTGTAAACATATGTTCAAACAAGTGAAGTATTCTGTGCCTGATTTGTTGTGAAAATTCCAAGTATTTTTCATGCCAAATCAGGTTTGAACACATTTTGACAAAGCCATGCAAATCTCATCCTATTTAGCAAATTTCTGTCCCACAAAATCAATTACAATGTTTGATTGCTACATGACTTGGGGGAAAGAGGCCAGGCTATGCTAGCAGAATCAGTTACTATTTATTTCTTTATTTTCAAAACTACAAGTTGATATATATATATAAGAGCACGAATGAAGGCCTTCACTAGTTCTTTGAGTAAAAGCACCTTTTTTTTTTGGCTAAAATGAAGCAATTAATGTACCGCAGCTCACATCACAAGTCTAGACTAGTATACTTACTTACTTTCTGACAGATATGAGTGAAATCATGCCATATCTGGTTATTGTCGAGATTCTAACCACTGGGAGCAAGGGCCGAAGCTCTGAGCAGATTATAACCTGAGTTGGAACAAGAAAATCATCAATGTATATAAGATGCAATTAAATACGTAGTAGAAACAAAAAGTATAAAAAATCGAAGTACATTAAAGATAATAAACCTCGAATACAAAGCGCAAGTTGAGTATAAGCGGGGGTTTGGGGGCGCAGCCCCTCACGAGCTGTGAGCCCGGACGTAGGCACGGGTTCTAAAGTTCGTCAATTTCAAGTCAATAACAAGTTGATTCAATAGTCAAGCATTACAGTCAACAAGCACGAGGTCCATCGAGCTCAGAATTAGTGCGATTGATGATAACAGAAAGCAGAGATGAACTTGAAGTACATGGCGATACAACTCTAAAAGGACGTGGGAGTCAGAATATTGACATTCGCTTGAACCTTGCTATGACAGACACTACTTGATAGTAATAATTTTTCTTCGAACATGGTATTAAATACTACTTATCATCAATAACACAACTGACGCTGAACTGCCAACGCATGGAAGCAACAGCGCCGAAGCCTCAGACAGCAGTTGTTACAACCTGTCTGTCACTGAGGATACCAATTTCTGTCATCTACACCTAGTATGCACATTAGCATTCTGACTTTATGCTGTAAATGGGGGTGATCCACATAAACCTAATAGGTTTTTAAGTTTCTCATGGCTCCAAATCAGGAAAATATCAGAGTTCCAAGTTGTGTTTGTCCTAACCATCTTTCGGGAAGTTCATCCAGGTATTGATGGAATGAGTACTAGATACACAACAAAATGAGATGCACAACTAACTGACAGATACTTAAGGTGTGGGCCAAGCGAGATCTTGATTGATTGACTCTCATCCTGCGCCCCTACGGTCGTCAACCCTACTATGGATTCCTCCGTTCTTACATATTTATGCGTTCAACGGTTTGTAGTGGCAGCTGCAGCTGAAGGACTTTGCTTTGGTAAGTACATACCCTAAGAGACACCTTTGATGTATTTCCCTGTTCACTGCCCTCCTATCCAGGCATTGAGCTATTGATCGCCATTTCTACCATCTTGCTGCTATGGTAGGCCCGTCTCAAACTTCCCTGACACAAATTCAAACATGGAGCCAGCCAGCAAGGACTTCGACAGTCACCAATGCGTTTTTTTCTTGTAGTTGCATGTGCAATCATGCTCCTAAGCTCAGCATGCATCATAGTGGGACATCGGATATTTAATATACTTCAGATCCAAGGGCTGGCATATCAGGCATCCAATCCTGTTCCAACCAAGATTAAGACTTCATTGATGATGGTAGTACTGTCAAGAATTAGTGTGAGCTCCTCTGCTGTTCTAATTCCTTATCTAAATACTGATATATATCTGAATAGTATTTCCTTGGAAATATAGTTGTGGTCTGGAGGGCCTGGATCATTTTTCAAAGGGAAACTATTCCCAGAGGAATTCTTCTTTTCTGCATTGTTCAATCATTGGGTACGAATCCATATTTGATTCCTATGATTATCTTGCGATCACTGTTCTGGGTTTAGAATGCAGTATTTACAATGCATTTGGTGTCGTTAAAAGCTTCCTTGAGGCAGATTTTGTATGTGTATAATATAACTCGCTGATTTATTGTGACCTGACCTTTAATTATACAGGTAACATTTCAGGCTATCCATGTTATATTGCCAATATCACTTGTCTTCACTAACTTCACTGCAGCTCTTTTGATTGCAATAAAGGCTTGGTAAGCAGACAGCTACCTGTTAACTTCTTTTTTTCTAGCTTTAACTTGAGTTCTAAACAGGCAATACAGACAATCTGTTAAAGCTCACCTTGGCAAATTAAATACACAAACTCGAGTTGAGCAGATACTTGTACTCTTGGTACAATCTGGTATAAGCTACTGTATTCCCTGGGTAGATAATCATTTATCCATTCTAAAGACTTGAATGCTACTAACGTTTTGCCACACAGATTCTAACCATGCCTGGTATATTTAATCCAGGGTATCATGCTTCTGTAGAACCTTATCTGCACATAATGCTCCCCCACCTGGAAACAATCCATCCCACCGCAATCATCCTCCTTTCCCATCTCTACAAGAACCCCCAAGTGTCCATTCTCGAGAGTCTTTCCCAACCTCTGGAATTTGCAGCTCCTGCTCCATCATCCCAATCTGATCCATCAGTATCCACATCAGAATATGGCACTCAAGAGGATGGAGACAGCGATATTCAGGAAGTTATTAGAGATTTTGTGGTGGCTTATTCTGGAAATTTTGATTGAAGGATATAAGCTACAGCAGGAATAGTAGGACATGTTTATTTTCTTCATGAAATAATTCTGCTACTGGTATCTCTCATTTGTGTTCATTTATTTAAGCTGAATCAGAAACTTGTACCACAATTTGACTGTACTGTGAGTAAGAAGATAAACAGAAACAAAAACAGAAATATCCCCACCAGTTCTCACCCTTATCAGAATCGTTCCAACCAACTTAGATTGCCCCATGATTGTCTTGGTCCGACCTATGTTAAAGGTAGGAATAAGGAGCAGTGATCGGACCACATCACATGGGACCCATGGGTTAATAAAACCAAATGCTGAGTCCTCTGAGATATCCACAAACCAACTTTGGGAAGTCTCTTCTTCACATCAAAGGCATTCTCATCATCAAGTAACCCATAGAACATCAATCTGCTTATAAGAGAATCCAGCCAACTTGGCATCAACATGGAAGATATCAATAACCATGCATACCAATAAGAGTTGTCAAATAATAGGTTGTGGTTTACCAAAATATAAGAAAGTTAGACTGTATGCATATATACTTGATACAACACATCGCTGGTTTTGAGAATCAACCGAGGAGGACAAGGTATTTATTCTCCAGCAGGAATGTAATAAGCCGACCCGTCCCCGTACTACCCGCCATACTTCATATCCGCCACACGTCACTTACTCGCCAACCCGTGTTATTCCCTGGTCCACGGGAACCTCGGAGCAAGCCTCCGTTCAACAATCAACAACGAAATCAAAATCTGGTCTAGGAAATCGTGAGCCTCGGGAGTCACCTCTAGTTCCCGTCTGGAAGATGAATAACTCGCATAGAGTTTTGCTTGAACCTGCAGATTTGGAGAAGTTTCCGCTGTGGCGCAGCAACGCCATTTCATCTTTATATCGTGATCAAGAGGTTATTGAGAAACGACGTTTCGGAAACGGAATTCAGTACTAATACTTACAATTGACTCTGAAAACCACCAATAGAACTTCTAACCGGTCAGTTAGCTAAAGAATTTCCAGAACCTTGAAATGATGACGGTGACGTACCTGTTTATTATACACCCACCGATGTGGTTTCTGCTTGGTCGCAATCAGATTAGTTCGTCTTCTCAAAAAATACTATAGGAGATTCGTACTCCGGAGTATGTAAGCTTTACACGAGGATATGTGCTGTATTGCTCCTTATTCAGTACATCTGTGATTGGTCTTCGCCGTAAATCGCCAAAAGTAATGCAGTCGGGGGTTTTGGAAGTGAGCTGAGGATGGCCTGTTCTGGTACCATGTCAGCATGATTTAAGTGGTAAATTCAATGCAAAATTCCTTACTCGAATTCACCTACAAACCGTCCGTTCTCTGTTCCCCCTTGCCGAATGGCTAGATTTCATTGCGTTGAGTATCCCGGCCCTTTGACAAAGAGGAACGACTTAGATTGAGAACGTACTAGTGACGGACGAGAAATGATTCATCAAATCCATTCCTAAATTCATGTTTGGTTTCAAATATCAAGATGGATAGTGCAAATGGAACCTACCAACAGTTATATGAAACTTTGGTCTCGTATTTGGAGAATCAGCAGATGGAACCAACAGATACGTGCTCGGAGATCCTGCTGCACATAAGCTGTAGGTGACATTACTCTCTGGCCTTTCCGCTCTAGTATACCTATATTGTGGCACACCACCAATTAGTACGTGGCCCTGTCCAAATGCAATGTGACGTTGGAAAGCATCTAGACTTACCTCGGCGGTGCTCCAAACGGGACGTGATGATCGTCGCGGCCATGAGGCTGCCCTTCTCCGGCAGTGGAAGAATTTGGAGGATGCCATTCCAATCTGAGTGGGTCTTGTGAGTCTACAGAGGTAGTCGCCTCTGACGTTCTATCGACTACTTCAGGTATTGGTTCCATGGCGTCTCCCAAAGGCATTTGTGAGGCTTGCGAAGTTTCGGAGTCGGGAAGGCTAACATAGCTGCTTAATGCGTGAAGCAATAACATATAGCCATGAAAATTGTGGAATGCACTTGCCTAGGGGGTCGCGTCGACATTGTTCGAGTTACAGAGGTGCAAGCAACTGTAGAAACAATGAGCCTTAATATTTCAAGATGACTATCACATCTGTTAACGTTGAAGAGGCTATGTCAAAGGTATGTACTTCATGATCCCATCAATATAGATTCTTGGCGAACCACTACCATTTCGTGTTTTTCCGACGGTCTCGATCAGTGAGTAAGTTTCAGGAAAACGACCCTCAGTAGTTTAAGTAGTTCTGTCTCACTCCTTTTTAACTTTCTTGGCTCTCTGTGCGGTCTCGTTAAGCATACACCAAGTTTTTCGCAGTTTGGCACGTCCTTCGCTACCACAGTGCTGTCAATGTCATCCACGCCTGAGAGGAATATGTGGGCCATCATTAGTGCTGCAGCCTTGCTGCAGCCGCGAGGCAAGGGAGAGGCTAGAGCTGAGGCGAGCTGAGTCCTGACTGATTTGGACAACTCATTGTACAGCCCCGTATTCCACCTACGTCAAAGCACACAATGGCAATGTACGCAATGAATCTACATTACCTTCCATGTTGCTTCCATGCTCCCTTCATTTTTTGGCCCTTGCACAGCCCAAGATCTCTACCAATCTATGTACCTGAACAGCCGCCGAGCAGGAGAAACCTGGAGAAACTCGTTGCAAAGAAGATTGAACCGAAATCTTACCTACGCTCTGACGGAGAAGGAGGAACCATTGACAGCCTTGTTGCTGCGGTCCGGGCCTGGCTGGCCCTCGTCAAATTTTCTGACCCTCAGAGGCCGGGCCCGGGTCGGCCCAGGTCCGCACCAATTGAGCTGATACGCCGGGGGTCCGGGAGGCAGCCCAATGTAGCTTCTGTATGAAGGAGCTGTGGGCCACCGCTTCGCGTGGCAGTAACGAGGCCCAAGTAATCAGTTCATGGATGGTGAGCAGCGATGAGTAAGGGTGAAAGATGATGAGCGTTGCAGATCACGCGTCTTTGCGGCAACGGCCGATGACCGGTTACGGTGATCAAATGGCACTGGAGACCGGTGGAGTTATCGAGCATAGCCACACGCGGAAACGTCAGGTTATAAGAACGAGACCCTAAAGGGCCTCGTAATGTACAAGTGTCGTATCGTAGGTATAGGTACAGGATCCAAACCAGAACCTCGACTGGCTAGATTGTGCGCGCGCCGCGGAGGAGGGAAAATTTTTTTAAAAACAATGATCGACCTAGAAAGCAGCGGATAATTCTATTCACCAACCCCCTTGGCGGGGTTGCTGTATAGCCAACCCTAAATCCGGCCTGTCGGTACCAACAGAAGCCTGGAAGGCCTCGCTCATTAATGCATTAAGCTCGAGATATTCCCTCTGTACTGAGTGGCAGTCGCTGGCTGTCCGTTCTTCCATGACTAGCAACATAAAATCTACCGTAGTTCTAGAATACACTAATACAGTAATCTCAAATGCCTAAACCAATTGGCGTGCTGGTGGCAGCAGCTGGCCGACGGTGACCTATCTTTCTGCGTAACCCGCATTTTGGAGTTAAAGGGGCATGTCGACTACGACCTCGCCCTCTACCAGTTCTACCTGCTTAGGCCCTTCCCTCAATGGCTCATGACAACTGCTGCATCCTCGGTCCACCTTTATGATTAGGTAATGCCAAAGAGGCTTCAAGCGTCCTCCAGAGGTGAAGGACAGTATGAATCACATACCTATGTAGGTGGCTACTGAGTACTGAGTACTGATCAGAGGAGACTGGTGAAACAAAACGAACTGGTCGACACAATGGCGCGTAAGCGATTTCCGAGTCGTGTAACCGGCTGGTCAGCGGATCTATTGGAGTCCGGTCTTATACAGTAAAACCTGTAAAAACGAACAATGGAAAGAGAGTGCAGGTCCTTGACATGGACCTGGTAGTTGACTGGCATTCTGGGCTTGTGGGCTATGCAGAAGACGCTCAACCTCTTTTGAAACGAGCAAAATGCTGAGATTACGTTAGGGTTGGCTAATAGCCAACCCTACAGCAACCCCGCCAAGGGGGTTGGCGAATAGAATTATCCGAAAGCCGCGTCATCAATTACGTCATGTCTTAACAACAGTCTACTACACGCAACGTAGAACCATCATTTTCATTCGGCCTCGTAACGATACACGACCTCAAATCTTCGTCATACCTGTATCTTTCCCGACAATTTTGCTCCTTCCATCCCTTCAATCCACCTTCCTCTCACTCCGACGCGTTACCTCGTTTCCAGGGCGACGTCATCATCATCACTGTCTCACTTCAGCTATCATATAGAACCCATTCCCTTCAGCACTTCCACCATATATCTTCTTTAAAATGCGAGATGTCGTATAAAGATAGCTCTACGTCGATGCCTTCATTAACATTCCTAGCACGTCCAGAGTCTCAAAGCTGGTTCTTGAAAATGTGCACATTACAGCTCATCAAGAATCGCCCAGCTGAGACATTTTCATCGTTGGCATTTCTGGAGAATTTGGATGGGCATTGGGTGAGACGTCTACGGCCTTTTGTTATGCTGGTTTGCCTGGTAGTGTGTCGCGCGAATGGATGCCATGTCAATATTCAATCCTCGTGAAGCTTTTTGGCTTAATGGTACGTCACAGAGACTGTTTCTTCGTTTCTTCTCTACTAATGGCGGCTGGTCGGCCTCTTCACTCTATCTCATTCTTATCCCTCCCCTCACCCAGGTATCCACCCTTCCACCCCAGCGTGTCAACTACTACTTCATGAAAACCTTCTCAAGTGCGACCTCCACTTTCGAGTTCTGTCAGGATGGTCAGGATGGTTTCCTGTCCATCGCCGGCATCCGATGCGACGAGACTCGCTGCTCATCAACATCCATGATCCGAACGCCGAGGCCTACGATCTGACCCTGGAGCTGGACGCCTTCGCACCCCTCTCATACTGTTGTTTATCCCGAAAATTAGTGTCTGGGTCGTTGTAAATTGGCGATGGTCGTAGAAGCGTAAGTGTGGCATAGACTTTGACATGGTATAAGGCTTTCCTCGGTCTCTCAATCGCTGGTATGTGTATACTGTCTCCACAGTGGCTTTGTACCCTTCCATATCCTCCCTTCATTCAGTTCTCCCGTTGGCTCCGCCGCAAGAGCAGACACCAATTCTGGCACTCTGTAGTCTTTCAAGTGCTGCCATTGCTTGCTAGTTGGTGTTGTTGGGGCGGGTGGCTCTAGGTGCGATTGGGTTTGCGTAAATGCGGAAACTGTGTGTACTAAATATCAATATTCAAGTTCTGCAAATTATATCAGTATCTTGTCTGTCCCCGTCCTTACTTCGAACTTCCTTCTTCGTTTCTCCATTTCTGAATCCAGATACAGACACCACTTTTGCCAACTTCGTTACTACTGCGGCCGAAATGCGCCTCATTGCCACCGACGACGGCGTGGGTGCACAGTAGTTAGGAAGAGCTGCATGGTCTCAGTTGAGCCTTGAGCGCTTGAGTTCTGTCGTCACCAGCTGCTCATATGATGTGCCCTGAGCTAAGATCTACTCTACAATCGACGTGCTTGTAACTTACTAACTCCCAAGCTCTCTACATAAAATTGAATATCAATACGACGAACTCGAACTCGAACACTTCGACACCAAGCTCTTCGGCTCATCCGGGCAAGCGGTATACGTCTCTCGAGTTTCAGATCATACGGGACTTGAATACGGAACATAAGGACATCACTGGAAGATAAGACCGCGTCAGGAAACGTTCAAGGAGTGCATAGAGAGAGTTTTGGACGATGATGGGAAAAGAATGGCAATGGCAGTGGCCCGGAAAAAAAAAGAACACCGGATTCTTTCCCTCCCACCTCTTCGGCCTCTATTCTTTGTTGTTCCGCAGACCACGACTAACCCTGTACCGGTTGCAGGAATTCTGCGTGTCGCTCCTGCGTGCCGCGTGCCGTCTCCGATCATCTCGACTGAGTCCGAAGGTCCGATACTCGTACCTCATTTCGCTCACATTTCCTCGGCGAATCATGAGAGAGACATTAGTAGACAAAGCGATCCTTGTAAATATAGGGTTCCGCGGGAGAAGTCCTATTATGTTGCTGACAGTTTGATGTGGAAGAAATTGAAGGTGATGGTTGGTATGCTACTGCGTAAGTGTTGTTTGCTATTTCATCAGGTGTACCCTTTTTTTTGATCATCAGCAGCGTTCTAGTGATGATATCCAACTTTCGGGATGTATACCAGACAGATCTAGAGGGCTGTTCACATCAAGTGAGCTAAGTTGACCAAAGGCGGATGTTGAATCGTCTGGACGCCCTGACTCGCGATCATATCAGCCCACATTGCTACTTAAAAGCTAGAACGCCTAGTACAGAGTCCCTGTATGCTCACAAGGTCCCAACCATCCCCGAGTCCACCATGTCTTCAGCGCCTACAGAAATTGTGCTCATGTACGTTCACTGCTTATCCCTTCATTAAAGCGTCAAAATAACCATTTCCAAACTTCCTAGAGTTGGTCCTGTGGTAGGTGCCGTTTCCCCCAGCGTTGACCCCTGACCGCTTCTGAAAGCATTCACAGCTTATAGGGACATGTATCACGTACTTCCTGATGGGCATAGTTTGCGTACAAGTCTGTAAGTGTCACTGTTGAAAACGGCACTTAAAGACCTTATAGACTCATTCTTCTGCAGACATCTACTACATGTCGTTCCCGAATGACAAACTTTGGATCAAGTCGACTGGTAAGTGTGTTATCATAACCCTGTTCATACCCAAACTGATATGATCTGGAAAACATAGTCTACCTGCTCCTCATGTTGGACATTATGCACGTCGTTTTCATGAGCGACAATGCATGGAGGTTCTTGTGCACAGGATGGGGAATTCCGGACCATCTTCATCTTTTTAGCTGGGGTTTTGCGTTCCTTCCTTTCTACACTGGAGTTTGTAAGTCGCTGAGTTTTTTCTGTCGGTAATCCCGTTCCTAATATTCATCTTGCGCCTATGATCCAGGTTCTGCTATAGTTCAGTTCTTTTTCGCGTATCGAATCTACGTCCTGGGCATGCAACTGGCCAACAAGATAGTAACATGGGCTGTCATTGCGTTTGTTACGTGCATCGCACTTGCTCAATTCATTGCAGCTCTCGTGTCTACCGCTCAGGTACTTGCTGGTTCAATTCCTGCCTCTTAATCTATAGTGACAGCAAACTTAGTTGTGGAGGATCGGCGACATGGACAGATTCGACGAGGTCTACACTGAAGTCTCTGTAAGTATAGTTCGGACTGCTAAGTTGTCTGCGCTGAAAATTGGCTATAGATCTGGGTTGCAGGAGATATCGCTTGTGATGTCGTGATTACAATCTCTATGATTTATCTGGTATGCAACTACTTATCATGGGGCATTCACAACTCGCTAACTGATATATACCTCAAGCTCAACACTGCTCGAGGAGGAACATCTCAGCGAACTGAACTTCTTCTCACTCGTCTCATTCGGAACACTGTGGAAACCGGTGCAGTCACATCTGTTACAGGAACCTTCCATCTCGCCTTTTTCCTCGGCTCCAAAAACACTGCCTTGCATTTGGCGTTGTAAGCCTTCGCATCCATGAGTCCGAGTGAGATGTTCACTGATTGGCTTGTCAATAGCTCGCTTTACCTGTCAAAGATTTACACGAACACGTTGTTCGCATCTTTGAATGCTCGTGTTCAATTTAATCGTGAAAATCCAGAGCCCTTGACAAATACATTATTGGCTACCAATAGCACTAATACAGGTCTTGGCCCGAGAGAGACAGCCACCACGACCAGCTTCAAGTTGAAGACAATGGCTAGTAGCACAGGTATTGCGAGTTCACCAGATCCGAATGTTATTGTCTTGAGCAGGGACAGCCACGCTGAAAGAGGAGAAGCATATATTAGATCGGACGTGGTAAGTGGATGGCTTCTAAATTTCTGTCTACTTCTACTAACTGACGAGTATAACAGCGAGGAAATATGAGGCCTATGGTGCATATACAGAGAGAAGTATATAGCGATGGGAAGGACGAACTTTAGTAGAGGCATTATAGTCAGTTAATTTAGCTATTATCAATATGCGTTTCTCCTCCATCTCGACTGAGTACATACTCATAGCCTTGTTGTACACTATGTATTACCTTCCTTCCTGTACTACATTCGTTGTTCTTTTACCATTACCACCTATCTACGTGGTTCTAGGAGGAAAAGGCGGGAGACAACGTTAACTTTATCTCTTTCCTTGCAGAGTCCCAGCAAATTTCAAAGGTTCGGACAATGCAATTGAAGCGCATAAGAACATCATGCAGATTCTTATCCCCAGCAAAGAGGCTTGTTTTAGAGTCTGTCTATCCCACCCGACTCACTTGTTGAAATCGACGCCAACATCGCGAGTGGATATTTTCTGCCCGGAAAGGCGCAAAGGGAATCATGCCGGAGGAGTTACGCAATACGGTTAAGAGAACGTTGAGTTGATTACTCCCATTACACGGCCGTTTCTAAGTATATCATAAAGTCAGTGTCAATATATGAAGCCAATACTGTACGGAGAATTCTAGCAATCTCGGTGATTGGTCGGGTTGTTCCTAGTCCTAGTCATCGAAATTGAGAGGTGTACAAACCAGACTTACCAATATTCGCGATGTATCCACGGATGCCATGTATATTCAAGGAACCGGGTAGCGCACCGATCGGGCATCCGGAGGATGCGAAAATGCCAAATACGCCGATTACATATTTGTGGAAATCCTGATGGAAACTGGGATGACTCGGGCGATCTGACCGTGCTATGTAGATGCTTTCGTTTTGCTACGACGAGTCCTGTCTTATCCAATTTCGACTGGAAGTTTGGATTCTCAGTTGAGCTTCCTACTTGTCCGAAGTACACGGTCCGAACAGCAGCAATGATGTCAGACAACATAGACGTGCGAAGACCTTGGACTTGAAACTCCCGTCCGGAAACCAAAAAAAGACAGGGATTCCGCGACAGAATGGCTTGGAGTACTGTTTGTCACGGCCCGTTGCACTAAAACCTATGAAAAGACACCAAGCGCGAAAGATAGATTCCTTCATACATTGTAATCCTCAAGGAAAACAAAAGGGACGGGAGAAAGAGCCCGAAATAAACTCTTCATGTAGCTCACTTCAAAGCCTCAGGATATAAAGAGACGCCCACTCTAATATCTTCCCCATTCTTCTCGCGGACAGCCCATAAATGGATCCTCATACGACCACTCAGGCAAGTGAATTTTCATTGATCGCCGGCATTTTATTGAACTAGTTGCATGCAGACCAGCTTCACTCAAGTTGAAGCTCTTCTCCGCTCATTCCTCACTCGTGCTGAGTTCATCTACCCAGGTCCTTTTCAAGAAGCAGACGAAAAACTCTACAAACTCGCTATCGAAGAGTCTATCCGTCGTGGTATCAACAAGAACCATGAAAATACAAAACCCTACTTTGGACCCATTCTTTTCAACGCCGCCCAATATACCAACACTTCATATGGACATCTCAGCCCTGATTTGCAGATGATCATGTGTATCCTCACTGCTTGTCTGACATATATCGACGATGCACCTAATCACGGCTACATTTGGGATGATGTAGCCAAGTTCCAACATCGCTTCATTCGTAATGAAGCTCATCCTAACACCGTCCTTATGGCGTGCGATGGTCTTTTGAAAGAGATGTACGAATATTTTGGAGAAACGGAAGCCAATCTCATCGTCACATCAGCTGTCAACGTCAGTACAGCCGTCATGTTCGAGAAACTCGGAATGAAAGTGTGTATGCCTTTAATATGTCAAGACGCTTACGCTGACACTAAATTTTTACACAGGCCACTGAATCCAGCTATGCTGATTTTTATAGGGATATATCCGGGGCTCCAGACCTTTACTCAGTATTCATATTCCCGACAAACTTGCCTATTTCTACCTACATCCAGGCTATTCCAGATTTGAGAATAATTATCAATCAAGTCAAGTAAGTATTCGTCCAACACCTGAGTGATAAGTAGTCAAACATAATGCTCATGGAATCTTCCGAACCCTAGCGATGTCTTATCATTCTACAAGGAGGAGAAAGCAGGGGACAACGCCAATTTTATTTCTTTCCTTGCCGAGTCCCAGCAGATTTCAAAGGTTGAGGCTCTTCAAGTTGCAGCAGACAGGGCAATTGCGGCGCATGAGAACATCATGCGGATTCTTAAGCCCAGCAAAGAGGCTGTTGAGTGCTATCAGAAATTTAATCACGGGTACATGGCATACCACATATACGAGAAGAGATATAAGTTGGAGGAGTTGGGGTTCTGAACATGTAGCGTATGAGGATTAGAACTGGAAAGATATTCTGATTCTGGATTCAAATTGAGTACTATATGTCATTGAAAATGATCTATACTATATCTATAATATAATATGCTCAATGTCGCTTTGCATTTGTAAAAACGAAGACAACGACAATAGAATCGGACTTGTTGTAAAAAGCGTAATGCGAATCGCTGCGCCGTGGGAAGATGTGCCTAAATTTAGGCCGATAACCACGTGATAGATTTACGCTCTCAACATGGACAACAGCCGCTTTTTCCTCAAATTAAGAGGAGACTAGTTCCCCATATTTTCGTCAAATGAATACTCATCATTTGACGAATTCAAGGAGATGAGAAGGTGGGAATCAGGCATGGTACAGCGAGTACGAGTCTACGAGATGCGCACTACATCTGGCATCCGAGTCTAGACGGTATCTCCATTTCCTTCTCCACTCCTTTTTCACCTCTTCAGTCTCCGTCAAGCCCAAGCCCAAGCCCTCAAACCAATCTCCATCATCCCCTCCTCCACCTCTCCACCCACACTACCCACATCCTTCCTTCAACCTTGGCAGTCTTCTTTTCCACTAAATTTCTCTACTCAGGTGCATCTACTCACCTACAGACATATCCTCACTAACATATCCGTGTCCAGAGCTGCTACAACTTTTTGTTTAAGATGACCAACTCGAACACTTTCCGCTCGTGTCTTTCGTTTAGGATGCTACAAGCTTTTTCAGACTCGTTCATTGATGCGCAGAACGATCTTACGCTGTCGAACGAGGTGTTTTAATCGGCCTGATGGGGCGGATACCTGTACGGGTAGTTTGGGGGTTGGGTAGATGATGAGAAGCTGTGGACAAGCTGGGAGGAGCATAATACGGACGAGGGTTGACGTTGGTGAGTAGCGGGCTTTTTTTATTCCCTTTGTTCCTCCTCTTTCTCATTTTACCGTTCCTCTTCCTGCTTCCCTTTTTTCTCATCTTTTAGAGTAGCTAACTCGCTGCCCTTCCAGCCCTCCTCGCCTCGACGCCTACCCCCTCCTGCTTTCAACCTCCTGTCTTCCGCCTCCTAATACAGACACACTATCGTTCCTCCATTACTCAAGGGGCTTCCGCTGTTTCCGACCTATATCTCTATTCGTTACCGCTGGAGGCGGGATTCCCCGATACTGCTATATATACCTAGATGTGGTGCGCGCGAGAGAAATTTGTGGGTTGCTTATGTGGGGTAGTTAGGTGAGTAACAATCATTCATCTACTCGTGTTTCGTAGATTTATACGGGTTTTCATTTATTTTCTCTCTAGATTCCACGTTGTTTTCCTCGACACAAAACAAAACCGATCCAAACACTGACAGCGACCCAAACGACCCAACCCTCAACCCCTCCGATACCTCGTCCTCCATCGATCTCAAGAAAACGTATTACGGTACGATTGGAGTTATAGAGGTGGTCCGTGGGCAGGTTTTGTTGCTAGTAATTTGATGGGAGAGGGGACGGGTTCGACGTCTCCGCCCTGTTATCAGCCTCCCAGTCGGGGCAAAGTGGCCATGGAAATGGTTATTAGGTCACTTTCAATTCAGACGAAGTTCGTAAATATATGGTTTGGGTGAATGTGAGTGTGTTTGTGCTCCTGCTGCTGTACGAGACTGATTGTTTTCTGCTAGATTGCGATGCCACTAGACTTAGTGAAGGATTGGATGTGAAGGATTATGTTTTGGTTGGTGATATCGTTGAGGTAAGTCTTCTGATGGACTCGATGTCTAATTCTCATCACTGACACTGGTGCAGATGTTCCCAGCAGATGAAGTGGACCCAAAGCGTCGTCCCTATCTTTCAGTCTGCGGTGTTGTTGCATCTTATGACCGGACTGCTGAGGACAAAAAGATTGAGGTGTCGCCTACAGTGTTTACATATGCATTGCTTCCAAAACCAACTAAGGACGAGAACAGCAAAGATAAAGCTAAGGCTTCCAACCCGCTTCCTCTTCTTCCCGCTGCCTATGTCGTTCCAAAGACCGCCAGATGGGCAGGAGAACGCGCGCCTAAAGTCAACATCGGGACATATGTATGCTGTGAAGGTTTTCTTCACATGGTCCATAGAAAGCCATCGGACGGAATGGTGGATCACTTCGACGCAGAACTAGATAAGGTCACCTTCCTCGGTCGCCCTTATGCTCCACCAACTAGCCGCAAATCTTTGCCACCTCCTCCTTCAACTCCTGGTAAGCCATGCAGTCATCTTAATTGTCCAGCTTCTGTGTTTACTGACTGATTTTGTTGATAATAGGTCCATCCACTCCTGCCAGCAAACGACTGAAGTTCAATTACAATGATTTTACTCCGACTCCTGCTCCCAAGAGGAAGTTCAACGCAGACCAGGACCAGGACCCAAACTCACCAGCCCCCTTGGCCTGATTCGCCTATTCAACCTCAATCTATCTTATTTTCAAAAGTTTCTTGGCCTTTGATTAGTCTACTTTACTGTCTCTTGCTGTATATTCTACTTGCTTTTGTTTCACAGAAACTCTCTACTTGAATTTACTTTAGAAGCAGTCTTCTTCAACGGTTGGCATTTTATCTATAGTTAACGGGGGCTCTAGTAAAATAGAACCATTTTTTGACAACCTCATCTTAACTTCATTCTGCATCTGGAAATGACAGCCGTTCAACACCAAAGTGAACGAGGAGACTGCTGTTGACGTCGTCTGGCCCGCACAACTATAATCATGTCCGTGTGAAAAGACTGCAATGAGTGCGTAGCACGGGTCACTGCTAGTCGTCTGATAAAGATCGACATACATGTATTTGCGTTAACTTTATCCAAAAGTTCCTATCCCAAACTCTGCCCCAAAACCTCCCAAAGAACACCCGGCATTACCACCTGATATTCTCCAACGACGCGCAAGATTGCTTGAAAAAAATGAGGGTACACAGGGGGATGAGGTTCTGAATCTTGATCATGCATGTCGGTGAAGAGGCGTAAAAGCAAATGCGTTGGTGTGGTCCTCATAGTAGGCGTGTTGGTTGCGTTAGCATAATAGGCATCGGCATCATCTCTTGCTTCTTCTGCCTCTTCGTTGCGGATTTCGTCGACACCGTCATACTCATAGCCTGGACGCATGTGACTGCTGAATCAGGATGACGATGAGAATGAGAGGAAGATTGAAGAGACTTTGAAGACCTAGCAAAGGAAGTAGAAGGCAGGGAATTAGACTATATATTGTATCGTACTTCGGCAGGTCGCGTGTGCAATACACGAGAATAAACAAGGATTCAAAGAACGATGAAGAGCGGGAACGCCGTTGAGGAGAAAGAACAAAAAAAGAACAGAAGAGTACACGTACATTCTCCATACTGAGACCAGTATCCCCCTCAGCTCTCTGAGTCCCGAGTTCGAGTCCCATGCTCTAGCTATGGCTTGCACCCGTATCCCCACTAATCTAATCCAAGCAAAGTCCCCGTCTCCTTCCTATCTCTCCTCATCTCAAATCTTATTCACCGTCCCTTCACTCACTACGTTCTCTACCCGAATAAAGCTCCTCATCCAATCAACTAAAAACCACTCATCCAAGTGGGTATTGTCTTGGTGGTTTGGTTTGAGGGGATGTGTAGAACGTGGGGATTTATCGTTGCCGGAAGACCTAATGATACGAGAGAAAGAGATGAGCTGGCGTGTTTCGTACAGGCAGAGCCAGCCCCCCTCGAGGACGGGACGTAGACCGAGAATGAGAGTCCAAGTACGATGGGAATATCGAGAACCAGTCCGAGACAAACAACGAATGGATAGCGGTGAGGGAATGAAGACTCGTCGTCGAAAATCCTCGCAATGCAGGTTTGGTAGCTTTCTGATAGTAGATGCCGAGAGAAGGAATGGTCCCTGAATGGAATTATCAATATACAACGAGCTTGAAGTTGAGGTTGAGGATGAGGCTGCAAGAAAGAAAGAAAGGATACACGTACCAACCTGACGCTCCTCCTCCGAAACCTAACCCCTCCGATCGTCTCATCTATACTCGCACTCATACTGGTATTCGTCTACCCATCCAAGCAGAAATCCCGCCCCTTCCTATCTCCCTCTATTGCGTCTTCTACAGCGGTAACCTTCCCCCTTGACCAAGTTCCTCGGACCTCTCTCTGAACCGAAACATCAGAACCTTCTCAGAGTCGACCCTCCTTCGCGAGCGAGACGATGTTTTCGTTCGGCTTTGAGAGAAGAGGGTAATATAAGACGGGCGGGAAGGATGAAGAGTGCGTTGAGGACATTTGTTGAGGCTGTGAGCATAGATTTGTAGTCGTTTGGAGGCAACATCAGACAACAGCTACTGTTGAGAAATCGACGTGGTGGTAGTAGTTAGACTGTTGCTCAGCTGTTTAAAGCGCTAGATGCTCATCGCCTCCTGTCCAACATCGACAGTGCCCCCTGTTATCGTCTTTGAGTGGCTTCAAGAGCTCAGAACGTGTCCATGGAGAAAGATACGAGTCGAGCTACTCGGAAATCGTCGAGATGGATGCGGTGCGGGAAAACAGACTCGGAGAGCTCATGGATTGTGTAGAGGCAGTGGAGAGTGAAGCGAAAGGCTTGGTTCAGCGTTCAGGGTGTTGGACTCAGGGTTAGGGTTCCAATGTGTTCCTCACGTCGCATGCATTCCTCTCTGGAGCTACTACGTCCTACCTCCGAGTGTTTCGATGAAATGGCAGCAAGCTCGCATGCAGGAATGATCGGTGTTGAAATAGTGCCGGTGTCAGGAACTGATACTGTATCGGATGTTGTTCGTCCGAGGGTTCTCGAAAAACGTGTCATGCCTATTTCAAGCCATGAAAGCATCGGATGTTAGTTCGTCCGAGGGTTCTTGAACAAAGGCGTCTTTTATTGATCATGAGAGCCGACACAGAGGGACTCGGGCGAAGCAGAAGGAAAGCCGTGCAGGATCCAAGATGGTACATGTGAATGTCATATAAAAAGACGACTAGCTCGCTCTCTGATTGGATACATATCTAAAAAGATCAGTGTACAGCCAATTAAATAGAAGCGTTCGCATGAATACAACTCGCTACACCGGTAGTAGAGGGATATATCGGAAATGAAGCGTCCGGGGGTTTGGTTCATCGTTGGCGCCCTTGTCAAAGCTAGACAGATGCGCCACAAATGAGAGAACATGCAGATAACACGAGGAGAACATTCTTGGGCCATGCGTTTTCCAGGCCGTTTGCTTCCACTTCTTAACACCTCTGATCGGATTTGGTTCAACTCCGGGTGCGTTCACGCGTCATCCTTCAACACCTTTCACCGTATACAAGTACTTATTGTGGCAGCCATACCTCCGCCCTCCTCTATCATTTTACTCGCCCTCTTGAATCCTTTCCTCATTGAGGTTTGCTACGCGCTCTGGTCATACTCTGATATCAAATTTCCCTGGTACGTTAACATGTATCGGCGTTGTTTAGATATGTACTCACTCCCAGGCACTTTGATTTATCCTCTGCGAAACCCATCCTCTGTCGTATCTAGAAGTTCTTGAAGCACGATTTCTACACCCTCAGTTCACCTATATCGACTTCATCTATTCGTACGCCGTCTACCCGCTAACGTTTAATCGAATCACTGATTCCCTTTTTGCTCGACATTTCCCTTGATCCCTCGCTATATTCTGAAACCAATTACTCGGTGCGTCAGTATCCCGTATGAGATTATGGACATACACTAATTTCTTGAGATTTTCTAGTTAATCATTCCACGGTGGCTTTGCCTCGCTCCCAATTTGATCCTCCCTCCTCCCCCTCCTCCCCGTCTTGCGTTCAGAGGCAGATCATCATCATCATCACCTTTCCTCTTCATCGTTGTTCAGAAGTATTGTATTTTGATAAATCCATTTGGGAGCCGTAAGTATTGGGTTTAGTGGTTCGCAGACAGTATGCCTAATTTGGTCATAGAATACTAGGCCGAGATGTCAGAATCCAATATTCCATTGGTGGATCAAACAAGAGATCCAGCTACAGAGGTTGTATGTACCCATTGCAATCACATACTTTACAAGTCTAATACAACTATGGTAGGGGGCAGACAGAACACTCGCTCAGCCTACACCTGACTATCATGAAGATGAGGCTGCAGAGCTTGAGATGGCCATTAGCATGTCTTTAGGACAATCTAACGCTGAGGTATGTAAATATCAGGTCAAGGAATTCCCAGCATACTTACAGTTATAGTATAGACCACCGAGGACAGCTCTGATGACTACATGGCTATTGACATAGAGGAGCAGGCTGAGCTTGACCAAGCTTTGTTTCTGTCAAGTCTTCCATCAGAGTTGTTTGATGAGCAAGTAGCCCAGCTCTCCGAGACCAGGGCTGAGGTTGAGCTGTTATCTGGTTGGGAGATGAAGGTATGTTCCAGTTGTCTTGATATCAACCATACACAAACTGACTTGATATGAACAGGTTAATGAGTTGAACGATTCTGCAGTGCAGCTGGCAGAGCATTTCCAACAGTCTGGAGACTGTGCCGAAATTGATAGTGCAGTACAACTCATGGAGGCAGCAATTAAGCTGATTCCTGATGGCCATAATGCTGCCAAGTCATGCCAGCTCAGTAACCTCGGGAGTGCCTTTTCCTATCGATTTGAGCGTCTCGGGGAGCTGGGGGACATTGAAAACGCTATTTGCTTCATACGACAGGCCGTCGATCTGACCCCTGATGGCCATGCTGACAAAGCAGCCATGCTCAATAACCTTGGGAAGGCCTTTTCCTTCGATTTGAGCGTCTCGGGGAGCTGGGGGACATTGAAAACGCTATTCGCTTCATACGACAGGCCGTCGATCTGACCCCTGATGGCCATGCTGACAAAGCAGCCATGCTCAACAACCTTGGGAGTGCCTTTGAGAGTCGATTTGAGCGTCTTGGGGAGCTGGGGGACATTGAAAATGCTATTCGCTTCAAGCGTCAGGCCGTCGATCTGACCCCTGATGGCCATGCTGACAAAGCAGCCAGGCTCAACAACCTTGGGAGTGCCTTTGAGAGTCGATTTGAGCGTCTTGGGGAGCTGGGGGACATTGAAAATGCTATTCACTTCATGCATCAGGGCGTCGATCTGACCCCTGATGGCCATGCTGACAAAGCAGCCATGCTCAACAACCTTGGGATTGCCTTTTCCTGTCGATTTGAGCGTCTCGGGGAGCTGGGGGACATTGAAAACACTATTCGCTTCAAGCGTCAGGCCGTCGATCTGACCCCTGATGGCCATGCTGACAAAGCAGCCTGGCTCAACAACCTTGGGAATGCCTTTTCCCATCGATTTGAGCGTCTCGGGGAGCTGGGGGACATTGAAAACGCTATTCGCTTCATGCATCAGGCCGTCGATCTGACCCCTGATGACCATGCTGACAAAGCAGCCATGCTCAACAACCTTGGGAATGCCTTTGAGAGTTGATTTGAGCGTCTCGGGGAGCTGGGGGACATTGAAAACGCTATTCGCTTTAAGCGTCAGGCCGTCGATCTGACCCCTGATGGCCATGCTGACAAAGCAGCCAGGCTCACCAACCTTGGGAATGCCTTTTCCTGTCGATTTAAGCGTCTCGGGGAGCTGGGGGACATTGAAAACGCTATTCACTTCAAGCGTCAGGCCGTCGATCTGACCCCTGATGGCCATGCTGACAAAGCATACAAGCTCAACAACCTCGGGAGTGCCTTTTCCCATCGATTTGAGCGTCTCGGGGAGCTGGCGGACATTGAAAACGCTATTCGCTTCAACTGTCAGGCCGTCGATCTGACCCCTGATGGCCATGCTGACAAAGCAGCCCAGCTCAACAACCTTGGGAATGCCTTTGAGAGTCGATTTGAGTGTCTCGGGGAGCTGGGGGACATCAAGAATGCCATTTCAACTTTCCAGCAATCTACAAAAAATTCATCCAGCCCTCCTTCAGTACGATACAAAGCTGCTTGTAGATGGGCAACCCTATCTTCAGCTTACCAAGATTCCTCTCTAGCACTTGATGCATACAAAGTGGTTTTTGAAATCATCCCGCAGTTCATTTGGCTTGGGCAGACTGTTCACCAACGTTATGAGGAATTGCCCAAAATTGGTCGGACCATCAATGCTGCTGTTGCAACTGCTATTTCTGCTGGGAATCTCACCCAAGCAGTTGAGTGGTTGGAGGAAGGTCGTGGCATAGTCTGGGGCCAGCTACTCCAGTTGCGATCACCACTGGATGATCTTCATGATCAGCACCCTCAGCTTGCTAAGGATCTGGAGAGGGTTTCTAGGGTGCTAGAAAATGCTGGGACATCCACCCGCTCCAATGTCATTGATATTACAAATGTCCATGGATCTGTGACTGGGGAACAAGAAGCCCAGCAGCATACTAGATTGGCAGCTGAGTATGAAGAGCTCATTGTCAAAATCCGAGATTTGGATGGCTTTGATAGCTTTTTGAAGCCTAAGAAACTCTCAGCTCTTACACCCGCTTCTGCAAATGGACCCGTCATCATGTTAAATATTGATCAGTTGAGATGTGATGCAATCATTCTTTCCTCTTCCCATGGAATCAACCATTTTCCCCTTCCCAAACTCTCATTCAAGCAAGTGGAGGAGCTGCGCCTGAAACTACTTTCATCGCTAGAAGCCAGTAATGTTAGGGTGGATCGCAATGGAGAACGCAAAAGTATCCAGCTCGCAAGAGGAAAACAATGCGGGGATCAGTTCAAATCAGTCTTGGCTGAGTTATGGTCCAAGGTAGTCCAACCTATTCTGTCTGAGATTGAGGATGTGGTAAGCTCTCATGCTGGTGTAATTGACGAGATACTTACTCAATACTTGCTTCAATAGCTACATGACTCTGCAGAACATCATCTTCCTCATATTACATGGTGTGCAACAGGGGCACTGGCTTTTCTTCCCATTCATGCTGCTGGGATCTATGGTTCCAAAGATCCTTCAGACAATATTAAACTCTCTGACTTTACTGTCTCTTCATATACAACAACACTCAGTGCTATGCTCAACTCTGGTTGTCAAACAAAGCAGGAGCCAAGGGAAAAACCAAAAGTCCTTATTGTCTCACAACCTGCTACACCAGGCTTGAACCTTCTCCCTGGCACTGAGAAGGAGGCAATGGCTATCCAGGCCTACACAACACCAGAGGGTAGCCTCCATCTCACTCATCACAATGCCATTGTTGACACTGTCAAGAATGAAATGAACAAGTATGAGATCGTCCATCTTGCTTGTCATGGAATTCAAGATACGAAAAACCCTCTCAATAGTGCATTCGCTCTCTACGACGGAAGACTCAAGCTCCACGATTTGATGAAGTTATCCCTTGAGAATGCGGAACTCGCATTCCTCTCCGCATGTCAGACAGCAGCAGGCGATGAGAACCTCCCTGAAGAATCTGTCCATCTTGCGGCTGGTATGCTTGCCATAGGTTATCCGAGTGTCATTGCTACCATGTGGTCGATTGGGGACAAGGACGCACCTATAGTCGCTGATAAAGTCTATGAAAGTCTCTTGGAGCGTCACGACGAACCAGTGACAAGGAACCCGAGACAGATTGCAGCATATGCACTTCATGGAGCTGTCGAACATTTGCGAGATAAGGTTGGTGAGATGGAATTTGTGAGGTGGGTTCCATTTGTCCATTACGGAGTTTAGTGATTCTTCCAGTACGTTCCTCTGTTATCTTTTGAAAACTACTCTGATTTAAAACTTGAATCTAGGTTTATATTGAACTGCTGGGGCCAACGATTATGAAATGGAAGAAATTTTAGAAAGGAAAAAAAAATCTATGTATGTAACAGTTTGAGAATGGTTGATTAACGGGCCTGGTCATCCTTAGGTGTACTATCTATCTATCTTCTGCCTACTGGTCATGAATACATTGTTTGTCTGTCCGTAGAACTTTCATGAAGTCTCAGAAGCGGTGGTAAGTATTGAGCAACAAATGAGTCATTGGCGTTGAGAACAGAAGGCATATCGTATATCACCATGGCAGGTAGAATAACTAATGAATACATTATTCCTGACTCGCAGCTAGGAATGTATAAATGGTTCAACGTCAAACTGAATGGGTACGTACCTTATAATGTTGAAACGCTATAGGTCTGAAAAAAGCAGAGGGACTCAGATTCATAATTAGGGCGTACTCACCGTATAGCAAGATGCAAAACTATTGAGACGTATTTTTGGTGGCGAGTTTGAGAGAGTCAACAGACTCGGAGTTCTCATAGGATGAGAGTGATTCACTAATGACGAGATATACACGCAAAAATAATCGGAGTAGAAATGCGTCATTGCTATGATACCAGTGCAGACAGTTCGAGTTGAAAGGGGCATTAGTAGTTGGTCGGAATTACTAGTAGTGTGAGACTCAATCCAGATATGAATCGTTATGCCCTGTTTGAGCGTCCATCTGAGAAGCTACATAAGTTGGAGTACCATTTGCAAGTGGGAAAGGTTGAAATGAAGGATTGATGAATGAAAGGAGACTCGAGAGTCACTTGGTAACTCTCTTTGCTACCACCACCATCGTTGACGTATGCTCTCAACGTCTTGAGTGGAGTAGAATGACATGATTTGGCGGATTTTTGGGGCTAAAACACCGCCAAAAGGTGTAGCCTGCAGTACCAAGGACATTGGTACTACACATCTTCAAGTTCGTGTCTAGGCGGTTGTAGAGTGCCCATTCTGTAATTCCACCACCTTGCAGACTGTAACGAGCACATTATTGTCCGTGGTTCTCTGGGAAGCGTCGTCCCTAGGTATGTCTCACTTCTGTATGTTCACTAACCGTGCCATACTGTTAGTTAGAGCCTATTTATCTCGTCGGGACTTGACTTGAGCCAAAGGAACACCCCGACGGAAACCGGCCCTCAAGCACTTTGCGTCGATGTCACACGTTGTGCTCTGGCTTTATCACACTCTTTCACGGATGGTCCGCAGCTCGGTGAGCTATTCTCTTTCTTCTCTTCATGTAGCAATGTGTCAGTCCAAGTTCCATCAAGTATCCTGAAAACTGAAGAGGGTACGGGACCCATGCGACAAGATATCGCTGTTATTTTGTTTGAGGTAGGTTTTCTCGGCATATATAGCGTAGAACGCACTCGTTTACTGATGTCTGTCCTTGTTTTTCTTCTTTTCTCCTCTTGTCCTCTTCTCGACTTTCCTCATCCCTATTCTTGTCTATGTCTGACTCCTCGCCTCAAAATGACTATAGCGTTATACTCTGACCGATACCTATTTCACGTCTCTTCAAAATGCAGAATCCAGGATGAGAGTAGACATAGAAAAGGCGAGGGGTTAGCAGTGGGTCATAGTGTGATTTCCTACTATTGGGTCCTTGTGGTTGGCTTTTCAGCCAGGTGAGTTTTTGCTTCACTCCCCTCATTGCCTTGCTTTGTCGTTGTCGAGACTGACGATGACTCGACATCATTCTCAACTTACAGATATATCATTTCGTCCTTCGTCTTCAGCATCTACGTGTACAAAAATGCGACGCTTCAAGTAGCTCAAATCTCACTGATATCCCCCCTTTTACTATCCATGACACAAGAGTTATCACCGTCTGAGACACCAACCCTTTCCCCATCCCCTCTATATGCCTCTCCCCTCCCCTCCTCCCCCGCTATAACATCAAGACTGAGACTGTACGCCTTGCAAAGCCTGAGCATATGCGGGTTTCCGTATGTGTATGGGCTCCTGTCAAGGTTGTGGTCACAGTTTCTGGGGAGTTGGGTGACGGTTCTCAAGAAACTGGAACTTCAAAACGAGGTGACATCTGAAGGCATGGGAGAGAAACAAGGGGTGAGAGGCGCAGTTATGTGCTGGACAGACCCTAGATCCTGTGGGGGCGTATGCGGTCTCGCTTTCGCTTTCATTTCATCAATGTCAGTGTTGGGTGGGGTGTAGTCTGATACCTTGACTGCTGTATGGAGGTGAGGTTGACGTCGATGGGCCGTGGGTAGTCGGTCTCTACTGGGAGTTATGGGCCCTCGCATACTCTACAATCAACGAGGAAGCCTATCCCAACCATGGCACTCAAGTCTCGTCCTCTCACCACCCACGCTCAGCACTCATGACTCTCCCTCCCCACTTTCCCAATGTCCCAACCGAGCAACTCTAATCCCAAACTCTAATCCCAAACTCTAACTGTCAACGAATTATTTCGTCCACCTCTTTCCCCTCACTCCTCCTCCTCGGCGACCTCTTCCCTCTCCTCCACCAACTTATGCAACAAAGAAGCATCGCCAAAGTCAACGACCATGCCAGTTCCAATACCAGTCGGGTTTATTGGCCCCCGTCTTTCGAAACTCCATGGAAGTCGGAGGATGCGACTGGGACACCACTATTCGCTTTTTCTCGCCTCAAAGTAGACGATGATGACAAGCCTTTCCGCAACCAGACGAATACCCATCCCACTCAAGCCGATTCTGCCCCCAGCCTACCTCCCATCCACTGACCTGCGTATGGCCATGCGAGGGTGGTCCTCTTTGAGCCATCAACATTTGCTCCATCCTGACCGTTCCTCCTTATTCTGGTCATGCATCAACTCATCAGCTTATTTTACTGTGTCCCCCCACGTCGCGGTCGGGGATACGCTCTGCCACCTTTCTCTTACCCCTCATCTCGCTCTCTTCATTGTCGTATCTTCGTCCAGCTCAGTAGACGCCCTTGGCTCTGGATTGACGAGTTGGGTACTCGCGTGCTCTGCTGCTACGCATCAGGAGTCGGATGACGGGGATGAATGATCAGCGAGTATGGGAAAAGTGGGGAAGGCGGGTTGGGAAATGGGAAGGGAATGCCACCAGGGGGGTACAGGTGAAGAACAGCACAAGTCCAACGACAAGTAGCACCGACTTCTCTATACGACGACACCAAGGGATATCACCGGAACAGTCTCCCCCGCATCACCTGGAGAAATGACTTCCCCTTTGTCTACCTCCAACTGCGTACCTTCTCGATGTTTCTTTCTTTTCCCGTTCCTCACCTTCACCTCAAACTCATCGCTACCACAAGCGCCCACTGTGTACCCTCTATCTCCAACGGCGGCATCTGGTATGGTGCACTGATGATGTGCTCTAGGCGTTGGGTCGGAAGTTTTTGGAAAGGGGATATAGAGGAAACTTGGGATAAGGCGTAGGGGGGGAGGTTAGGCGAAGTTATCTTTGGGCTCGGACTGGTACTATACAAGCTGTGATATGATGGTGAGTTTTCCACTCTTTGTCAAACACCAAACTGAGTCGACATTTTCTAGATGTTTTACCTATCCTTCTCTACCTATCTCTGTGATTCTATGCTACCCTGGACTGAGTCAATATACAGATATATCGGGTATCAGAAATCTGCGGGTACCCCATGCGGGTACACAGCGGGTACATGCGGGTGATGCGGGTGATGCGGGTACCCATTACCCTTTGCTTATCATGTAGAATCTTAGTTGATTAAGCCTTCTAATTGCTCTTTTTATTGTGTAGATAGTCCTTTCAAAATGCAGAGTCTGTTGTGTAGCAATTTCACAAAGAACAGAAAGCGCTGTCGGTATTGAGGTAAAATCATTCATACAAAAATGATGGGATTTATGTGGTATATGCAAGACTCAGCATCACCTATCATTGACACTTTCTGACCCACTCTGCACTTACTTTTGCCCTTCTCTGCAAATGGGACTGCTTGTAAGTATGAGTATCCAACGTTACATAGCCTTAGTTGCATAGAATATTCTTTTTGTAGAAATGGCTTGGTAAAAGCATCATACGGCCCGCTGTTGATGCTACTTTAGCAGGCAGGTTAGTGTACCAGCATGAAAGGCAGTTCAGTCACAAATTACAGCCAAAAAATCTAACACCAGATTTGACATTTTCTATTTATTTTTTTTTTGGATTTCTTCTGGATTTTTTTTGGTCAGAGAGACTGAGCTTTCATTCATGCCAGGACAGTAGTATGTATGTGCAAATAGCCGTTCATTCTCTTCAACGGACTCTCATACAACATCAAGGCAAGAAACATAGTACCCGCATAGGTACCCGCATGGTACCCGCATGGGTACCCGCATGTACACAGCCACTGCGGGTACCATGCGGGTACCATTCGTGAGCATTACTAACATCCACACAACATCTAACAGTTTGAAAACAAGGAATGTTGTAGCTTCTGTACTAATAGCCAGTACCTTGACATGCTCAATGTGTAGAAGTAAATTTCTATCATAAATTCTAGTAAACCTTGGGCTGAATTCACATTGATCTTGACTTTTCTAGAATTGGATGAACAAATTACTTTATTGAACACTTGAAACATTGACTCAGTGATGTATTAGAATGAGTATGTTGCATTTACACTGCGAACCACGAAGAGTTTTATTGATGCAGGCTTCATTTCAAGTCTAAGGGTAATTTGGGTACATAATTCATAGAATATTGGCATGCAGAGAATGGAAATAGTCTCTAGTGCATGCAATAAGCTTTTGGCAAAAATATCTAGGCTGCTTTGTAGAGAAATACTCGAGTTAGGAATGAGACTACTGCAGATGGGAGTGAGTGGCTGTGCTTATCCATGTACATTTGAGTTTCACTACACTTCGTTGAAGTCTATCTACAAGCTCTATATTCACTTTTATGTCTCTCTACTATGTTACAAATGCTCGTATGTATGTCATATAATGCTGAACTCAAATATTTAATGGTACCCGCAGCCCACCCGCAGACCCGCATGGGGTACCCGCAGATTTCCCTATACCGCAGATATATATATATATATTTTACTCTCATTTCTCTGTCGGTGTTTTGAGAACTACCGTGCGGCACGGAATTGTCCCTTGCTCCTCGTCTCACCTCCCGTAAATGACCCACCCTGAGCTAATTCATGAGACTCGGAGTCCTAGCTCTTTGGTTGATGCAAGGCCCCACTCCTTTTCCAGCCTCGAATGCGGTTGGAACGCATGCAATTAATGGCTCATAATTTTCACAAGGAACCCGCAAGATAAGAGACTGTGGAAGAGGGTATGAGGTTAGGTTGCCGGTATTGAGCTACTGTTGCATCAGTCTTTTTCCGATTTCCTCTCACCATGCTGCTTTTATGAGCGAAGTTTCTTTTTAAGCACCGTAAGTAATCTGGTCTTAGCTTAGACATGGTGGAGCAGTTATTGACTCCGAGCAGAAGCCAGCGACCGAAACGAAAATAGGGTGCGGAAGATTGACTCATGGGACAGAATATGTTATGAGAGTAAGTAATTGCGACATTGTTAGACACTCGGAGGCTTGGCAAGGTTTCTCAGGAGCCACTGGCTCCACTGCGTTCATCATGCTGCATTGAGACCCGTCGGTCGAACATGATTATGACTCGCTGACTCCCATGTCAAAGCCTCTTTTCCTGGACAGCACCGCACTTCATTGGGAACATGCTCCGTAGTATCTAAGTTTGGGACTGAAAAGGGAAAGCTACTTTAAAAGCAGCCAAACCTTCGCAAAATTTCACTACGATTCCAAGTGTCAAAGCCACCAGGTATGCATACATCTTGTTAGTGACTATTTGCGCTCATTCTTTGCTTTCAGAACTTCTCCCGTACGTTTGACTGCTTCTTCATCGCTCATAGACGGTTTATCGTTCTCATTAGGACGATAGCAGAGATCATTATCGAAAATGAAGCTTACAGCCTTTGACAACGTCTCCTTGCTCCTCGTAATGACGATCGCAATCTTGGCGATCCAAGTCAATGCCAGTCCAAAGCCCCAGTTTACTCCCCCTCCTGGTGAGTATAGTTGATATGCTATGCCCATGTTTCATTTTATCAATCAGTTGTTAGGGGGAGCCGGCGTTGTAGCTCGATGGGATTTCTGGGCACTAGTCCTCCTTTTTGTGATTGCAACTGTCGTAACGGTGATGGATCTCATTGCCAACGCGTCAATCCTCTACAATACGTTTGGCCTGGGTGGTCTTCATCCCGGTCTTTCTAAGCTCCAGATTCATAGGTTCAACATATCTATGCAGTACGTTTTTTTGTTTATATCTGTGGTTGCAATGAATGAACTCTTGTAGGATGCTGGCTAGAAAGAATGGATCCCGATGCCAAAGGATTGGATGACACCAGGAGGCGATACCGGACAGTTATTGCCTTGATGTAAGTATTAGTGAGATATTGGCAAAATTCCTGGTAACTAATTGTCATATCGTCAGTGTTGAATCAGGACTACTATATCCAGTTTCTGTCATTGTCTTTGAGATCATCCTTCACGTTGTAACATTATTCCCCAGCCTCTACCCTCTGATGACTACCCTGGCCGTGAGTGCTTAGCTATCTTCACATTCATAAAATTAACTCTTATTATTCTAGGGGATGGCTCCCACTCCTATCATTGTCCGAGTTCACCTAGGCATCAGCGTTAATACGCTGGGTGAAGGCGTCAACAGCTTGAATCTTACCGCCCAAAACGGTGGTCTCCGGGGGCCAGGTAGCTCAGGATCTGATGGCAACAGCATCGCGAAAAGAGACGAAGAGCATGCTGTTTGAAAAATCGGTAAAGCAGTTATAATTTAAAATATTAGCCCTAACAGAAACAGGATCTATCAGACTGGGTAATAAACCAACGTGCAGAATGAACAATATATTAGCTGTGTGGTGACCATCCATCTACCACTCATTCTTCTCCTACTGCTCGCACACAGACTTGTCATATGCCAGGTTCCACTCCCGCGCACTTCCTCTATTTGCCCAGCGCTCCCATCTTAAAATATCCCTCAATATCTTTTACTTGTTTTACGTCTCTTCTTAGAGATCTCTTTGTACCTGTCCCGCACCCTTCTTACATTCCAGAACCAATGCTACAAGTTCTCCCTGAGATCACGTTGCATCCATTTCGCTCCAGTTTTTATCAATTCGAGCAGCAGTCAGGTTAATCAGATGATAGTCCAAGACTTCGAGTTGGAGATAACGACGAGAAGAATAATTCAAGTTCCCTTGAAAACGAGTGAGCCTCAAGATAGGTTTCGAGGAGAAGACGAAGGACCTCAGGACTCGGCAGATCGCACACAGAGGATTGCATTACTGGAAATTGTAAACTGAAGTCCCGACAGGTCATATACGAGCTAAAGGAATGGTGTCCGGAGTTTTCAGCAGCGCCGTTCGATGTACAGTATTTGTTATACAAAGCTGCTATAAGGACAGAGAGGTCTGAGGGAGGTTTGCGGTTGATAAATTTAAAAAATGAAAAAATAAGCAAGTCTATGCTGGCTCGTGGTTAATGCGTAAAAGGTTCTGTCCTTCAACAGTTCCAGGGACCGCACGAAGGATCACCCCTACTACATACGCAGGCATCTTCAAGGTTCAAAATCAGCCAAATGGTCCAAGAGGTCATCCATAAAATGTATGAAATAAAACTCACGTTGCCGAGGTACAACTGGCATAGCACTTGCTTGAGGCATATGCAGGGATAAAATGGTGACCACCCCGAAGACGAGAAAGGCGATGACTACGCTTGGGAGACGTAGAGCCTGTGCGGAGGATGGGTTTGTAATCTGCATGATGGCGGAGTTCTGGGATGCGTAAAAAATTCCTGAATTTATTGTCAGTTGATATCAGCTTAGAAAGTGCTCACCTCGATGACCTCGATGAGAGACTGAGAGTAGTCCATGGTCTTATGTACGCCTGGGCTGGCAGAAGTCTAATTCACTGTTAGGCTATGCGACACCAAGTCCGAGTTCTTCAAGTTCGGTACTGTCAAATGAACATTGCCTCAGCAGATCACATACCTCATCCCGTCTTAATGTATCATTCGCCAGAGTGCAAGCTCGATATTGTTAAAAAAACCATTGCCTCAGGCACCTTCATAGTACATACCTCTTCTCGTCTCGATGTATCATTTAACTGTACGGCACAAAATAAGGGGAAATTAGTCCTAAGGAGTTGATTATATTATTCAATTTTGATAGTCCAGAGAACTGATCCTGATGATGCGCTATGGCATTGATCATAAAGGAACTTGAAGAGAACCGGAGTGGGAAATGTTGATAAGTATATTGGCAGTACCAAGCCAGCGTAAATGTAGTCTGTAGAGATTTAGACGGAGTTGATGATCACTTTCGGTCATGAACGCGGAAGGATAACAAGCAGCCTTGCATTTGTAGATGATTGATCCCTCTACTCCTTATCAGTACTAGTAGAGGCTGTTCATCAATAGGCACTTATCGTTTAACCCCAGATGCATACCTAGGAATAAGTATGATGGCTCGAACATCACGCAGCACTCGACAAGGTGGCTATTGCATCAGCTAAGACATTAGTTACAGTATGTGATCCCGCTGTGCGGACCTGAATATTCTTGGGATCGACGTACGCGTATTATGGACGGAGTACCTTCCCGAAGCAAAGCGACTCCGAGAAAGACGACACAACTGCATCATCCACTTGTGAGCTTTCTCCCTTCCCAAGTTAGTTATGATGCACTGGGAGCTGTTAGTTCAACTTGCACCCTATAGGGTACCAATATCCGTATACCAGTGGAGTGACCCCAGAACCCATATAGGGACATTCACGGGTTGCGTCCGGCCTGGCTAGCTTGCGGCCATGTAGGTATATCGGTGGGGATTAGGACGGTGTGCTACCCATCAAGCGGCACCACTCGGCAAGCCGGAGTTAGCCCCAAAATGGGATACCGATTGCTTGACCATCGGCCCATCGTTTGATGCGATCTCTGACGCGGACATAGGGCTCATAAGACCGTTCGCTTACAGCGGTTTCAGTATATAATGAGAAACGCCGCGGAATTTTTTTTTTTCACCATGTAATGCGTAGCGCGTACACATGCCTGTTATAGTAATCATCCCTTGAAACGTTACTGTCATATCCTCATCGACATTTTGGCTTGCGCGTTGCTACATCTGCTGATCAGTCTGCAATGGGGAACCGGCGTATTAGTGAAGACATCAAAGAGTGTGCCCTGAGGTTGTCGGAGTGTGGTTGGGATGTGTCCGACATCTGTTTTGCGCTGGGTATCTCACAGGCAAGTATCTACCGCTGGAAAAGAGTCTTCGAAACATTTGGCCAGGTCACCAAGCCACCTTCCGGCATACGAGGACGCCCACGAATCATAGGCATTGCTGCGTTCAAGCTTGCAGAAGAAATCTTCGCGCGGAATAACGACACATATCTAGATGAAGTGCAGTGGTGTCTTGCAGTAGAACTTGACATCGTCGTCTCTATCCCTGCTATACACAACGCCTTACAGCGAGCTGGCCTTACCAGGAAGCTTCTCGGAAGATAGCCCAGGAACGAGACAAAGAGCGTCACCTGTGGTTACCAAGAGACAGTCCGAACTCAATTTTCGGGAGAAGGCTACGAGTTTGTTGCTGTCGATGAATCAAGCAAGGACGAACGCACCCTTGTACGACGCTATGGATATTCACCGCGCGGTCAACGAGCCACTGTTTCTGGTCCATTTGTTCGGGGTACTCGCTATACGCTTGTAGCAGCAATGAGTGTCAAAGGGTATATTGCAGCAAGAGTTGTGGAGGGTTCGTTGGACTCTGAAGGGTTTTTTGATTTCATAATTGAGGATGTGGTATGTCTACAATGCCTCTATTGTCTGGATTGACCTGATATAAAGCTAGGTGCCGCAAATGAAACCTTTTCCTGACGTGCAGAGTGTTCTTATCATGGATAATTGTCGCATCCATCATACTGATACGCTCCTTGATATTCTAAACTCGGAAGGTGAGTAAACGAGTGCTTATCGTCACTCGTTTTTACATGATGATATGTAGGCATCATGCTGCTCTACCTACCACCTTACTCTCCTGATCTGAACCCAATCGAAGAGTCGTTTAGCACATGTATGTCTTCTCTTTATCATAACCTACTGTTTCTCAACATCAGTTCCCAGGGAAAGCATATTTACGACGCAATGCACACATTATTCAGTATGCAGACGATCCGAAGCTTGTATTATTAGAGTCAACAGTTTGTATTACAGGGGATATGGCAACAGCATGGTTTCGTCATGCAGGGTACATCATTGAGTAGAGTATACAGCTATGAATGTGTAGAAACGGTTTGATCAGGTTATCATACAGAAAGTTGCAGTTACGAAGTGCAATGGTTGAACAAAAAGAAAGTGGTAAGGTACATAGAAGCGTCACTTGGATGAAACATATTCATCCCAAACACCAGCCTTCACATCACGCAAAAAACGTCTTGTGGATCTCCAGGACTGCAGCCCAAGAGAGCGCTTGAACCCAACTTCAACCCAGTCATCACGCCCAAGACTAGTGATGGCCGTATTCCCAGGAGTGTAATGGAGGCTCTGCAATCGCACCTGATGCTCGCTTATGTCGTAATACTCGCAGAACTTGTCCAGGGACACACGGACCTTCTTGACCGGAGAATTAGGAACGAACGGAGGGGCAGAGGTGTGGACAAATGGAATCATAGGAGGTTGGGAAGTAAACATGAAGGGATTGCGAGTTTGTTGCTGGAGCATATTCACAAGGAGGAGATCATAGAGTTGCTCACGAGAATTGTTCGAACTAGTGGCTTGAGTGTCAGCAAAAGTTGTGGCAGATGGTCCAGGAACAGGGTCAGTCGTCTTGGGTTTCTTCAAGCAGAACTTGACATCAAATGATGGGGCAGTGATAGGAGGATTGTCGTAGTCAACTCCCAGTGTACCACGAGTCTGTTTCAGACATTAGAGTTATAGAGTGAGAAATAGAAGAAACGGAAAACATACAATGTGTGATGCCCAGCTGCTCAGGCGTGCCGCGTAGGTCATTCAGCTCCCATACTGATCCTGCTGAGTTTGTGTATGTGAGCTGATCTGGATAGAGATGGTTTTTCTTTTGGGAATAGATTTCGCGAAGCTTGTCAACGACTGGTTTGTTCTTGGCATCAAACGATAGCTGCAGTCATTTATGAGCCGATGAGTACAGTGCGATAATAGAAACTGACCTTCTGGGTTGCAACACTTGTAGCTGCTTCAGGCACCTCCACTGATGCATAGTCAAAGACAGGTGCATCGTCAATATCAGGATTGCCTGTCTCCCAGAACTATGCAGAAAATAAGATAAATGTCAAACACAGAAAAAGAGTAAAACATGTACAATATCCTGCTTTTGAGCATCCTTGGCTGGAGGATCCATGGTAAGGATAACCGAATATCCCTGCTTCTCGGTCCTGTAGGTGAAATCCTTCAAAAAAGCCTGATACCCAATCTCGTTACCAATAACTGCATCTCGGCTGGGCTGGCCCTTTGCTGCACGATACATGATGCTGGACTCTGGAAGCTGGGATACACGACAAGGCAAGGTCTTTGCGACAGCAACCAAGAAGACGGCATAAGAGTCCGTTGTCTTGATGGTGAACGGTGGGCATACGACAAAATTGGGGGGTGGTGCTTTGCTTTTACCAGCTGCAGGTGGAGGTGTATTCTTGCGAACGTTGATAGTGATGGTGAGAGTTCGGATGGGAATTGAGGGCTCAGATTCCTCAGCGCTGGGTGTAATGCTCTTTTTGAGTGTCTTGCGTCGCTTTGGAGGAGGCTTGGACTCCATGTCACTGTCAGTGTCGCCTGTCTCTTGGGTTTGCTTCTTCTGAGCAGCTGCAGCTCCTTCCTTCTCTGCCTTCAGACGTGCACGGCACTCTCGTGCTCGCTGTGCAGCTTTCCTATTCTTCTCGGCCTTTTTATCAGCCTCAGCATCTGTTGGGACCATGGAACTACTAAACGTCGTCACTAAAACAACACTATTCTCAAAAAAGAGTTATTGAAAAAGCATATAATAGCGCACTGAGGTGTCCTTGCTCTGCCGCTTTGACTACTAACGGGACCACTTCTTCGGAGCTCTCTTGCAGCTTGAGGATCCGCCATTATCTCATCGATCTCTTCGGGAGTCAAATCGTAGTGTTCTGGGTCGGGAGGGCCAAGTTCCATCTCTTCGGAAGTCAAATCATAGTGTTCTGAGTCAAGAGGGCCAAGTTCCATGTTGCAGAGTTGACGAGGATATAACAGTAACGTTTCAAGGGATGATTACTATAACAGGTATGTGTACGCGCTACGCATTACATGGTGAAAAAAAAAAATTCCGCGGCGTTTCTCATTATATACTGAAACCGCTGTAATACAGACATACCGTCGGCTGAATGACGGCGATCTGCAGGGGATTGGCGCCATTTGGCATATATGTATATGATGGGGCATGATATATGTATATCATATTGGCAGTGTTTTTGGCCTTGACGGAGGGGTATGCACTAAGAGGGAGTATACTGTAGGCATAGCGCAATCCATAGAACTGTTTGCTTAGTCCAGATATACCGCCGGATGGAGGACGACATGACATTGCAGCCCGTTGGCATATATGTATATGGTGTGCAATGACGTATATGTCATTGCTCACGATTAAGAGCGCCGGAAGCGCAAACAGTTCATGCGCGATCGAGGCCTTTGTGGCATATATGTATATAATACAGGCAGCCCAGTGACTACCCAAGGTTAAACCTGTAATCTTTAGTACCAATGACGAAATGCAAAGGGTTAGAATATATCTATATGCGAGATAGATTTTGGTTGATGCTGGAGTGTGGATAGCCGGTATCCCTATATCGGCCCATGGGCCTATGTCGTCCGAGTAGTTTACAATACAGGCAGCCCAGTAGCCACCCAGGCGTGAGCATGTATTTTTTAGTAAGGAATACATGTATATAGTGGATTGATGTATATATGAGATGGATACTGGTGGATGGGCGATGTGACAAGGCCAGTATCCCTATATCGGGCCATGAACGTATGTCTTCAAAGTGTATGTTATACAGGCAGCCCAGTGACCACCCAGGCCTGAGCCAGCTATTTTTTCCGTGAAAATGTCCAAAGCTATAAGCTAGGGATGATACATACATCGGATAGATATTTTTTGATGGTGCAATGTCCAATCGCCGGTATCCCTATACCGGCCCGGAGATCTATGTAGTCCGAGTAGTGTGTTATACAGGCAGCCAGTGACTAGTGAAGCCCGAAGCCTGAGCCTGCAATGTTCAGCAATATGTATACAGTTAAAGTTTAGTGACTGGATTTATATAGTTTGGATTGATATATTTATGGTGCAATGCAAATACCCGGTATCCCTATACCGGCCTATGGAAGTATGTCGTCCAAGTGTGTGGTATACAGGAATCCGAGTGACCACCCAAGCCTGAGCCTTAGCCTGTGACTCTTCCTGATAATGACCAGATGTATATAGCTATGGGTGATCTATCCGTTAGATAGATATTCGTTGATGGTGCAGTGTGTAATGGCCGGTATCCCTATACCGGCCAATGAACGTATGTCGCTCAAGTGTGTGTTATACATGTGGCCCAGTGACCACCCAAGTCTGAGCATGAACCTTTAACTCTCCTGACAATGATGAGATTATATAACTATGGGGTTATATCCGTTGAATAGATATTTGATGGTGCAATGTGCAATGGCGGTATCCCTATACCGGGCGACAGATGTATGTCGTCCAAGTGTGTGTTATACATGCGGCCCAGTGACCACCCAAGCCTGAGCATGAACTGTGACTCTCCCTGATAATGACGAGATGTATATAGCTATGAGTGATATATCCGTTAGATAGATATTCGTTGATGGTGCAATGTGTAATGACCGGTATCCCCATACCGGGCCATGAACGTATGTCGCGCAAGTGTGTGTCATACATGCCGCCCAGTGACCACCCAAGCCTGAGCATGACCCTTTAACTCTTCCTGACAATGATGAGATTTCTCTAACTACGGGGGATCTATCTGTTGAATAGATATTTTGATGGTGCAATGTGCAATGGCCGGTATCCCTATACCGGGCGACAGATGTATGTCGCCCAAGTGTGAGTTGTACAGGTGGCCCAATGACCACCCAAGCCTGAGCCTGAGTGTTTAGCTCTCCCTGATAATGACGAGATGTATATAGCCATGGGTGTTATATCCGTTAGATAGATATTCGTTGATGGTGCAATGTCCATTGGCCGGTGTCCTTATACCGGACTATGGGTGTATGTCGCGCAAGTGTGTGTTATGCAGGCAGCCCAGTGACAACCCAAGACTGAGCCTTACCTTTCGTGATAGTGACGAGATGTATATAGCTAGGGTTAATATGTACCTCGGATACATATCTGTTGATGGTGCAATGTCAAATGGCCGGTATCCCTACTCCGGACCAAGGATCTACGTCGTCCGAGTAGTGTGTGATGTGAAATGGTCTAAGTAGTATACATAGTAACATTGTGCTTCCACCTTAAGAACAGTAGCGATCCAGTCACATCTGCAATTGCCCATAGTCACTGCCAGTTATACTAGTCTAAACCTACCGATGTTCCATTTCAGATATCCTGGTAATGTACATAACCAAGTTAGACTGGCGACTCGGACATACGTGTCTCAACCGCAAGTCTAACTTGTGCCGTGCCCGTTGGGTCAATATCATGGGCGATTAACGTTGTATTTGATCAATCCTTCCATGCCGACCTAAGCTGGCCTAAGCGGTTTGTAGTTGCACGCATGGAGCAATCTCGGATCTGTATACATATGTGCGGTTGATAGCACTCTCTTACTCCAGGTCCTGCAGTGATGGTCCGACTCCACTCAGCCACGTGTCTCGTATGTCATTTACGTCGACCATTAGGCCATGCCAAGTCCGCGTGAGGACTGAGGACCCGACCGGGCTAGGAAGAGCACGGTTTTGCGTCTGATCGTCTCACCCAATTTTCCTTGAAATTAGCCATCACCTCTAGATCACGCTTTGGCTCTTGCCTCCCACCCACATCGACGCTATCGCCAGATGACTCCCGAGGTGGTCTCCTCTCTTGATTGACTTTTCCCCCCACACTTACCTCGTTTTAGGATTCCCTTCAAGACTCTATGTCAGGCACAGAACCAGGATCTGCCCCCTCACCTTGCCACCGCGTGGGCCGGGACAGCTGGTCCAAAGATGAAAGCCAAGATGAAAGCAAAACCCAGGAATATCGTCTCCTCGTTGAACAGGCCTTTGTGCTACCACAGGATCCAGATGGGTGCAGCGGTGATTGGAGCTGGGTCTACAAAGCAGAAGAGCCACCGTACTATTGGTGATCGTCGTCACACATATATGCTTACCACTACTTACCGTTTCTCAGGCAGGACCAAATCGAACCTCGTGGAGGTCTTCCCCTTCTCATACTGCCAACGGACCGTCAAGCCTGTAAGGATGTCATGTTCAGCAAACGATGGATCCTCTCAGGATGGGGTTCTTCGTATGCCCGAGAAGACGAGATTGAATTGAACCATCACTTGGAGGCATTTCGAGTGTCTATAACCGGGCGAGTAGGCTTGTCCTGTGGCTCTTTGACCTGGGAAGATCCTCCCTTTGGTTTTGCAAGGAGGATGAGTACATGCTGGCTGAGCTTACCGACGAAGCCTGGGTGGCAGAACAAGGTATGTGTATGCTTCTCGCTGACACCGCTCTGATAAAAACCAGCAATACATAGTTCGCCGATGTCACGACAGGGATCCCACCAACATTATGTTCCCAATCATATCGGGAGTCGATATGATACGACGCCGTACGGCTGCAGCTGATGAGATCCGGTCGGTCCATGGCCAGCTCACCCGTAGCCGTCGTCGAGTATACGAGATGAGCAAGGCATGGTGGTATCTACAAGATCTTCAATTGGACACCATTCGCAATAACTTACACTATGAGGTTATGGAAGAGAATGACCGTCGTCTCTTACTTCAAAAGCGGTATCAGGCTCTGGACCGGAAGTACACACACCTATGCTACCTCTCAGGTATTACCGCCTTGTATAGCGATTAGGTTAAATCTTGTAATCCGTAACTATCTGAACATGGCTGTCCCGCATAGATATATTGTGCTCATAGGCATACGTCCCTCTGCTAGGTACGAACACAGGACAAAGACGTCGAATCTTTGTCAATTGAATTTGTGTCCGGTATAGGTATATAACTCGCTTACAGGTTTAGTGCTAGAACAGGGGATCTATACAGACATACACGTGCATACACTCTATCAATGCCATTCAGTAGTATGTCACCTATATATTGGTAGCAACTATATAGCAGATCACTATGTATAGAAAACCCTGATCAATTACATCTCTACACCCGTCGTCAATACTGCATCATCTTCGGTATCTATGTCATCTATGTTGAGAGTCAATGTTGGGAGATTCTCTACTCGCTCCAACACCTTCACTGCGTGATGTCTTAGTTCAGACCAGTGATCTTCTATGTGTTGTGCCCGCCTCAGGCAGAATGAGCTTTGCTGATGGGCATATGCGTTGAGCCCTTCTTCCAGGGCCCCGTCTCTAGTTACCATTCCAGGCCTGCTGACCTTCCTGTCCATCCACCACCCTGCCTTCCATCTCATGTAAGCCGACATACGTCTCAACTCTTCACTGAGAAGCATCACTTCCTCCTTTCAGCGAAGCATTCGCGCACGTGCTTTGCACCACTCAATACAAATCACTGGGAAGGTCAAAATCAAAGATCAGAATCAAAATATCGAGGTCCAAAGCCGAATTTGTCCCCCACCAGTTATGAACTCCGGATCATCTTCTGAAGGAGTAGTACCATACCAAATCCATGACAGGGTCCGACTCCCCTCCCCTCGCACCTGGGATACTATGCCCTGGTCTACTAGATATTCTTCGTTGTCATCCTCTGGAGTGAAGACACCTTGTCTTCGCAATCTGTCCAACCTTGCATTTCGTTGAGCTTGCTCTTCCCTATTCAGAGCCCTTTCGTTTATTCCTCAGCAATCTTCATCTCGTAGCTCTGCCAACTGAAGCTCCCATTCACCCAGCCCCCGAAGTCGCCAGAGAGCCGCTCTAGCATGTCGGTACCAGATCTTTTGGCTATGAATTCGAATATCAATTTGCCGAAGCACACCACCAGCCCGTGTGCTTTCCACCTGCCCTGAAAGATTCCTCAGTTTGAAGCGTGTTGCCGTAGTTCGAGCTCGCAGCCCATCCCGAATCGCCTCCAGTGCAATCCAATGCCTCCCCCTGCCGCATTCTCGCTTCCACCTCAGGTAATTCACCCAGGCAAGCTCTGGCTCGAGAACTGGACTTCGCTGTCTGATGGAAGGAACAGTGGAAATTTCTCTGGATGGGTCAGATCTGGATCATTGATCCGATCCATGTCACCTGGACTCAGAATGTCAGCCAGACCGGGCATCAGCAATCGTTGGAGCGCATGAAACTGGAAAATACGTTTGAAAAGCGATGAGCGTCTCTGGTGTAATTCCAATTGTTGAGTTGGGGTGAGTATAGTATTCACAGTAGTGAACAGGGCAAGGTTTCGTCTGAAGAACGAGTTAGTATCAATAGTTACGGAGCTTGAAGAGATATATGTAATACACACTGAGCCTCCTGTAATTCAATACCCATAACAATAAACCTCTGGGGACTCGAGGGATATCTCAACGCCCCCCCACTATTGAAATGGGCTGCTTCTTCCTCTGCCATCTCAAGCTGAATCAACTTGAGCTGGTCCTTGTTATTGGCTACGTTGTGTCATTGAGACCATTTTGCCTGCCACAAAACCACACTGACCTGCATTCTCATCCTCATATGGACATGGCAATTCGTTGTTGTCCTCCCAATCAATCATGCTTTGTTTCCAACGATCCAAATGCGATCTACCGAGATTCTGTTCCAATCCAATATCAAAACGTCGAAAATCCTTGTAGAATTGATCAAATTCTTTGCATGCCGAAATCAAACGCTTGGCGAGCACTTTGTCTGTACACCCATGCATGAGCAAGTGAACAAAACCGGCGTTATGACTTACCGAGACTTTCCACATTCAAGTAATTATGAAATCCAAAGATATCATCAAGCGTCTGAGCCCTGGCTCCTGGTCCCATCTCTTTTGTCTGTGCTGCTGCCTTGTTTGTAAGTGCCCAACCTTCCTCGATTACCTCTCCATGAGTTTCACCGCATCCCAGAGTATATTCAAAGTTAAATTTGGTGTGACACTTTGGCTGATGCGCCCGGAGATGAAACTTTGGTATCAAGAACTTTACACCAGTGTCCTTGAACCTGACTTTGATGTCAGGGTCTAGGCCTTCCATTCGTGACCAGAAATTTCGACTCCACTGGCATGAAATATCGTAAGACACCACTATACAAAGATACTCCGTGTCCTTGATAGTGCACCAGAACACGAAATCGACATTGCAATATCTGAGCTCCCATCAGCCACTGAATCACAAGACATGTATTGCCAAAAATGCGTACCTCTCTCCTTTTTGTAAATCTCCAAGACCTGACACCCGCCACATCCGATGTCGGCCGCAACAAACCCCAGCTATGCCACTGACCCGGAGGCCGACAACGATCTTGATATTTGACAAGGTCATCGCTTGGAACCCGGAGCAATTGCTCATCTGATCACAACCATTGACATGAGGGTGAGAAACTATTGATATCAGGTTGACTCACATCCTCCTGGTCAACATGCTTAAGCACATGTTCCTTATACGGTGAGCTTGGACAAAGATATGCGAAGCCATCACCCAATAAAGGACTTTTGTTCTCGTCTGATACAATACGATTACGCAATCGGAAATTTGCATCCAGAGCTAAGAAAAGCGTATAGAGATATCTGTGGCCATAACTGAATACAGGTATTTCGAGAAGGATTTTACCAGACTCACTGCAGCTCAGGTCCTTTAAGTTTCCAATCCACTGGCAAATTCTTTTCAGGAAGAGAACATGCTGGACACTCAATGGCCAGTTCTCCGAACGAAGTACCTGCAATGCCAGACTCTGCATGCCCTCAGCCACCTCTTTTACACATTTTTAAGTTGCGCCACTGGACCGTTGCCCGAAGAAATGTGTTATAACGATCCTGCACAAACCACACTCAGCCCACGCCGCATAGGAGGAAAAGCACACACCTTTGGTTCCGTATGCTGACGTTCTTTGGTCATTAGAGCCAGCCCACGGTAATAGTCGTAGGCAGGAAGCTTGCCGAGACAGTTCAGATGCTGAAAGAGACACAAACAAGAGAAAGTGATTGCGGTCTGGGGATCTTTTGGTGTCGCTGGATACCACAATGTTCTGATGAGTTGAGTACGATGCTCTAGGGTCCCTCGACAGTGAGAGAAGTTGATGTGAACGTGATGGATACCATTAGTGTGGAGCACAGTAAAATTGTGATGAGCTGAACAGGGATTAAAGCATCTGGACTGTGGCTGATGACCCAATTGAACTCGTAGACCCAAGTCATATAGATTGGCACCCTCAAAAAAGTGGCCACATGAGAAGTTGTTCTAACGCTTCTGGCTCCTCCAAAAAGCTGAGCAGCTAGTACACCAGGCATGATGCCATGTTCACTGTAGTAAGCCAGTCAACAGAATATTTCGCGACAATCAATGTACTACATACATGGTTCGGAATCGTGGTAGTGCTGTCACCTCAGCCGAACCGGCAGGATAAGCACGAACAACATCACTTGGATCTACAGCAAACTCGATATCTCCCTGAAAATCTGCGGCTTTGTACAAAAAAAACATGTTTGAAATGACCGGATCAGGACAATTGCGGGGCCCTTGCAACACGGATTGGCCCTCAAGGACCTGGGCATATTCCTCCAGAGCGGCTTCAAAAGATGGGTAGGCCTTGCGAAAGGTGTCTTTCACTCCGACGACCAACGAATCAGCAATGGACCTACAAGTGGAAAAGATCAATTAGCATAGATAACCACATACGGGTCCCTGCATAGATTTATGGGTGTACTCACGGATGGGCAAAAAAGCCTACACGGGCTCCCACAATGCATTTTGCCAGTGATCATACACTTGTTCACATGATGGAGGCTCTTTCCAGGCGTAGTATACACTGTAGAGGGTTGGGACCTGTATGGCTGGGGGTAGACTGGATCTGGGGAGTTGGTAACCGATTTTCGAGCATGGAGAGAGCGCGCGATGCTAAGAGTTGAGTTCAGATGAAAAGATGTCGAGTTTGCCATGGGAGCCACGCTGACATTTGCATTACCAGAGACGAGATGGGGAGGCTGGTCCCTAGTTGGAGTCAGTTGCTCTGAGGAGCCCAACGAGATCCCAGCTGTGGTAGCATTCTCGATCACCACAGTGTTCTGCAGATTAGCAATGTAAATGGTCAGTGCTGCAAGTGAGATCAGAACTAAAACACAGTGACCCAAACGTAAAAGTACTTGCAAGCACCAGGGGTCAAAGTGATATAGTGATGAGGAGGCGTACTGGTCATCGTTGTAGGGAATGAAATCAGACTAAGTTCAGAATTCGACAGTCAACGAAGTCACATGTAGCAAACAGATGCAAACAAAAGTTTTATGATACCGATATTCAAATACAGGCCTACACATATCCAAGTGCCAGGGTCTGAGGCTACGCTATTACTTTGGGGACGACCACATGTGCACAAACGTCTTTGGTGCATTGATACCGATATTGAAATACAGGCCTCTATCTAAGCTATTCCTTTGGGGATGACTACATGTGGGTTTTGGTCGGCACAGTGGCACTGGTGCAGAAACTTCTGACAAGAAAGATCATAAGAGATGCAAATGGGATTATGTACTGCTGTGATCAGAAATGGTTTCCATGACCTGGAGATCTCGATATCACTGCAGAGCGTTTAGGGAACGGTCGAAAGCACTTTGAGGAAAAACTTACCATTCCCCCTTCTGCAATACCGGAAAAGCTTGCTTGGCGCATGTGCAGCGGTCTATCTGTCTAGGGCAGCCACTCTGAAATGACAATTAATGGCAGTGTACTACTAGAACAAGAATTGGATAGGCATACCTTTCTCTCTGACTCACCTGTTAGTGCCATTAAGTTTTGACCAGATGACATGATGGGGTTTGATAGACGTTGCGACAAAATACGGTTAGATTTATATAGTGGAACTATGCAAGCCCCTATTTGTTCATGTCACTAGCTAGTAGGGCCTGCTATCCCTCTGATACTGCAACTTTCTGCGATCATGCAGACGAGCAAGCTCTTCAACGCTAACCATAGTAGCACACTGCATATCCTCTACCCAGCCAACATACATCCGCGCCTCACCAGTCCAATGTTCGATTTGTCAGCATGCCTTTGAGACCCCTTCTCGCTGATAAACCGTTGCTCCCATCTTTGAGAAGTCCTCCACAATTTTGGTGAGAACTCTTGAAGTCTCCTCGAGAACATTCAGAGAAGCATGGATGTTGCCCGTGTATTTATTGAACAGCATTTCAAACCACTTGAACGGTGTCGGCTGCAGCTGTCCCATCATATTGTCGTATCGAGTCTTGGCTTGCTTGAGGATCCTTGCGCTATAGGTATATCCGTATAATTGACGTACATCCATATACATATGTATGTAGACAAACCTAGGCCAATCAGAATGGTGCATAAGTACATTTAGGATGCAACAATACCGGAAAGCAGACACACCTAGACTCTGGTGGCATAGTTTCCGATGCCTTTCTGCTACGCCTTGAGTGCTCCGCCTCCTTCAGTCGCTGCTCAGTCTGCTTTCTTTGTGTTTTCCTGTATGTCTTACGGCAAGCTTTATTGATGTGCGTGGCATTGCTGGAAAGAGTGTATTAATTTGCGAGGAACACCTGAAGAACGAGCGAGACCATACCTGGCATAGTGTTTAGTGCTTTTACAGCGATTTGCCAGCAGTCGTTCTTCCTTGGTGCGATAGAGTTTGGGTCGAGGCATGAGCGTCCAAATAGAAAAGCACATAACAAGCCCTGCAAATAGTGATTTCATCTGACTTTTTCATTTCTTCAAATTTGTTCCTCAAAAAACTCTTACTACAGCTTTGAGATGAGCTGAGATGGAATATAGCATTTTCTAAGGCTTGCTCTCATCGAGTGAGCCCCCACTGACAAAGTTCAACCCTCAAGCTGGTGAGGACTGTGTGTCAACATGCTCTAATGATGCTTAATGCTTATGGCTACTTGCTCTGGACTATACTCGATCTTAGTATCAAATCGCCCATTATGGTAAGTGGGCCAAACATATGTATATGTACTTCAGCAGATAAACGAGTGTCAATATGGCCCCCGTGCTTCGTGAAAAATCCTCTCGTCATACCAAACTATCTCACCCATCACCTTACAGCCCACGTCTCCCTCTGGTCTCTGGCTGTGCTTCTTCTGCGAGAATGGATCTTGCTGAGCCTCACAACGACACACTTGATGGTATTTTTTGTGGAGAGCAGGTTGAGAAGCAGTGGCATGGTGTCGGCAGTGCGTGTCCCCGCTTCTGGGACTTCGCAGTGGCAGGAGTAGGTGAGATACCATTGTACGTCGATGTTTCGTTTCTATTTTTTCAGTCTAGCTCTTGACCATTGCAACCGTGGTGCGTAGGGATATTCGAGTGCCTCGGGAATTCTGGTTTCCCAGAATTCCCCATGGCTTGTGCGAGGGTAGACAGTGGTTGCAGCAGTACTTAACCACCATGCTTAGTGCACCAACGACTGAGGACGACTATGGCCAAGACCGAGATTACAGTGGGTCAAAAAATTGTCCACATGTTTCGCATTTTTGGAAAGATTGCCAATTTAAGCAATACTGAGTAGAGATATTAAAATGTGGTCAGTGATGGGCAGAAAGCCCTTGATAAACGCTACAATATTCTGTCTGTTTTGTCTTATTTGGCTTAAAACTCATGGAGATATGACTGATTTAAAATGGTATGTCATTTGGACAATTTTTTGACATGCAAGTGAAAATACAGAAAGTGCTAGCTCAGTACTTGGTATGCCCTCCTTTGGCCTTCAACACAGCCTCAATCCTTCTAGGCATGCTCCTGATCAATTTCTGACAATCTTCTTCTGTGATTTCATCCCACTTTTCAGCTGCTCTGTCCCATATTTCCCAAACTCCAGAGGGTGCTGTGTCATATCCATTGAGCTTGTGTTTGAGGGTTGTCCAGAGGTGTTCAATGGGGTTCAGGTCAGGAGATTGAGCAGGCCAGCTCATGCAATGGATGTTGTTGTCTTCAAACCACTTGGTGGCCAGTTTTGACTTGTGTTTAGGATCATTGTCTTGCTGAAAAATGGCCACCTCTGGATCAACACCCAAAATATCCATGCTCTCCAGAAGGTTGTTCTCCAAAATGTCCACATACTGCTCTGCATTCATCCTGCCCTCCACCTCTGCCATGTTTCCAACTCCTTCCCACCCCATACATCCCCACACCATGATATTTCCTCCTCCAAATTTGACTGTTTCCACCACATTTCTCTCTCCCAAGGATTCACCCTTCCTCCCCCACACATACTGCTGTCCATCTGACCCATATCGATTGATTTTAGTCTCATCTGACCAAATAACCCTTTTCCAGTCATCCACAGTCCAGTTTCTGTACTTCTGTGCAAGTTTTAAACGAGCCTTCCTGTGAGCTGCAGTGAGTTTGGGCTTCTTCTTCGTTTTAGATGTGTCCACATCATGCCTGAGAAGGGAATTTCGAATGGTTTGGGTGGAGACAGGTTGGTCAAGGAGGGGATTGATGTTTCTGGCCACTTCTGTAGCATTTTCAGCTTTGCCAGTGTTGATTTGTTGGATAGCAGCACGTTCATCAGTGGTAGACAGCTTTCTAGGACGCCCTGCTTGATGGTTCTCCTTGTCAGGATACATCTCTTTGGCCAGAGAAGCAATCTTTGACTTGGATACCCCAGTTTTAGCAGAGATTTCCCTGGATGAAGCAGAAGTTTGGAGGAGAGAGAGGATATTGTCTTTCTGGGTGGATGTGATGGGTCTCATGATTTGATGAGGGCTATAGAACAACTGGATGCCCTTATATATGGTCCAGCTGGCAGCTATGATATCATTATGATGTAGCCATTGCATCATTGTACAACTCCACTTATGATGTCATCTATGAGACATCACATAGTTACAATACTGATTTTGAAGTGGCAACTCAAAAAATTGTCCAAATGACATACCATTTTAAATCAATCATATCTCCATGAGTTTTGAGCCAAATAGGACAAATAAACCAGATTATTGTAGCTCTTATCACGGGCGTTCTGCCCATCACTGACCACATTTCAATATCTCTACTCAGTATTGCTTAAATTGGCAATCTTTCCAAAAATGCGAAACATGTGGACAATTTTTTGACCCACTGTACATGGACGCTGAGTTTGCTGAAATGTTTGCAAAGGGTCTCCAATGCCGTGCTGACATCTGGAATGCCACTTACTCTTGGTGGGACCCCCCCACAGACTGTAAACTGCTCCCAGGAGAGCCACTCGAGCCTAAGGAATGGTTTCGTATGAATGGTGAGCATCTCACATCACACCATTGATTTTAATTTGTCTGAACATGCGATTTTTGTGGCAGCCCAGCGGTGCCACGAGTACGGACCAACCCCCTACTTCTCAGGCTTCCAGATAGAATGTCGCCGGAAATTATACTTCCCCATCGCCGAAGACATGCATGAGCTTGTGCACATCGAATCTTTCATCCTCAAACTCGCCAGAGCACACAGTGCTGAAGTAGAGGGAAAATTTTGTGAGGACTTGCGTTCTCGGTTACAGGCTGCTAATCAGCGCTGCCATGAGGTTTGTCTAGAGCTAGCAGCATTGAAGGACATTTCGAAAGATCTCTTTTATCTTACAGTGGTCGCTTTGATTATTTGTAAGAAATAGCTATACGTTTTATAAACATGTCTACGATACGATGGTTCATTTCTGTAGGTTGGCAATTGTGGCGTCGAGGGCAGGGCCACAATACGAGGCGTTAGAAAACTTTTCAATCACAGTTTTCAATCACCTCTATGCAATTATCAAATGCTAAACCGTTCATGTGTCACCCTCGTTAAACATCAATCTTAGATTTCGCAGCACATAGATGTACACACCCATATCTCAAAGGGTATACGTAGGGAACTCCGATCTCCTGCCTGAGACTTCCCCTGCGTCTGATCTCCAATTAGTGATGTGGGAAGTGGATTGCGCTATCAATCATGGAAGGCTTGGTACTTCCTGGGACTTCGTCCCAATGCAAGAGAAAGAGATTGAATTCTTGGTGTGTGTAATGTGTAGTGACATGGAAACCATATCCATATGCTGCAGGTCAGTCTGATATCGGAATGGCAGAACTGGAAAACATACGCCTGGAAGAACTGCTTTACTCCAGTTGGCTGCTCCACAAAACACAATGTCTTGGTAGAAAGATAGGGCCAATCACTTCCACACGCTGCGTTTCAGCCTGGTATCCGAATGTCAGACCATCAAGTATATTGATGGTACGTGTGCCTGGCTCGAGAATCATATGGTGCGAAATCAGCCTCATATCCGGACGGCGGAGCCGGGACCTATGCATATGAAAATCTGTGAATTTACTTCAGTCCAGTTGGGTGCTCCACAATTTTGCGCGGCTATTGGGAGCCATATAGAGATATCAGCCTATATCTGAATGTCAGTAACTATACCTGCTTTAATTGCACTATCCCAGATATTGTTTAACCCACCTATGACGTGCTAGTACGGAAAGTCAATTCGTTCTTGAAATTTCTCGAACTTTCTATCCATCACGTGACTGACACGGTACCGTTTCCAATTTGCATCTAAGTCTTTTGTTGGAATTTAATGATAACAATCAAATTACTAAGCTATTATGCATACGGCATCAATCAGGTACTGCAGACATACGGTCAAATGATCATACAGATATACTTAGACTATTTATATTATTATACTACTCTGATTAATGATATATACTTGAGAGTCAAGCGAGATACGTTTGCACACTCTTACTCCCCACTTTGTGACTCTCGCTAAGACTATTCGCTAAGATAACCTAAGTCTAATAGGTTATGGGCCCCGCCTAGCTTGCTATAACTTCGATAAACACTTGTTCTACTCTGCTTTACTCTCTACTCGTACTCTGTTCCTGGACTAGTATATGACTAGTCGACAAACTCGATCTCAAGGATCAGCCCCAGATATCCCACTTCCTACTACCAGTCGCCACTCTAGTGCACACCCCTCTGGTACCCAAACTCCTACTCCGCCTGTATCATCTACTTCGCAAGCACAACCACCTGATCCTCTCTTCCAAAACCCTCTTCCATTCCCACTTGATCCCATTATGTCTGATGCTGGCGAAAATACTAGGACTGATGTCCGGGATACTGCCCCTACTCCATCATCATCTCCTCCATCTACCCCTACTTCGTCGGTCGCATTATCTATGCCCGAAAATACAAACCCCAACTACGTGATGCCGCTCAGCGACATCAACAAAGCTTTTGATTCCCTGACAGTTCTTACTGGCAGTGAGAATTGGAAGATGTGGTACTTCCGCGTTAATAACGCTTTACGGGTGATTCGTCACCAACACTTTAAAAGTTCCGGGTTACATCCTGGTAATACTGTCAAACTAGCCTGTTTTAACGCTATTACAGGCAAGATTGATGATAAAATCATGATCCACTACATCGAAGAGTCGGATGCGATAGAGCTTATCAAGAAGCTCAAGCAACGTTTCGACCCTTCATCCACAGTTCAAGAGTCTAACGAGCTGTGGAAACTCTTCAACTTACGTAAACCAGTCTGGGAGTTTGATAAGCTCCTCGACGAAGCTCAGGATCTGTGGGCTTCTATCAAGAAGAGAGACATAGATGTCTCAGATCAAGTTTTTTACTCAGCTCTAGTGGGGATTATTCCTCCACACTATCACTTTGTTCGCAGTTCTTACGAAGCAACTGTGGATACAGCTGCAGCTACATGGGATGCCACTACTGCAGCTGAAGGGGAGAAACCCGTATAAAGAGCTGTTGACCTCATTGCGCGACTAAAGAAGGAATTCACCAACTATCGTTTGAGCAATGCTCGAACGTACCCTTCGAAGAAGTCCGACAAGAAGTCCAGTAGCACTAGTCAAGGTGGTGCTCAACGATCGGACAAGTCAAAAGGGGAATGTGCTAACGCCACAGCGCCGTACCAGAAGCCTTCTGATGGCAAAAAGGATCGGAAGTGCTTCAACTGCAACAAGATGGGTCATACGACCCAGACGTGCCCAGAACCGTGGACTGAAAAGTCCAAAGAAGCTATGAAGAAGAAAGGGATTACTAAACAATCCAACAAAGGCAAGACCAAGGAGAATGCATCAGTTGCCATCTCCATGCCTGCGTCTTCTTCTTCTCAAATTGCGACTACGTCAACTTCGCAATCGGACTGGGTACAGTCGATTTCTTCGGGCGACGTTGAGATGGAAGACTCAGAGACTCCAGTGAGTCATCATATTCCCTACCTGCTTTTACCGCGATCTCTGACCAAGATCATACGCATATCATTGATTCTGGTGCTACTATACACTGTACACCATATCTTAACTTACTTTTTAACGTTCATACTATGCCTGCCATAACTTTAACTGTTGCCAATTCAGAGCATCTAGATCTTCGATTAGCAGGCGATATGCGGGTAGAAATTAGGAAGGACAATGGTGAGTCTTCGTCGATCACTCTTAAAAATGTATACTATAACTCAAAACTTCCGTTTACTTTAATCAGTATTTCACAAAAAGCGGACTATACTTTTACTTTTCATGATCATTTATGTATAATACGGAATGACAAGGACAATTTCATTGGCGTTATACACGAGAGCGCCAAACTTTACTCCATCACAACTAAAAAATTGAGTGATAACGTTGCTACTTTAAGTTTATATGAACTTCACAAACAGATTGGTCATATGAGTTATACAAATCTAAAAACATTACTAAAAACAGATAAATCTATTATTACAATCATTATTGATGATTGGACAGAAACTCAATGCGAAGACTGCATCATCAATAATATACATAGACTTTCTGTTCCGAAACAACGTACTTCAGAATTAGCAGAAAACTTCGGAGACCATTTTCATATTGATATATTTGGTCCATTACGAACTGCCTCTATTGAAGGCTACAAATACTGGTTAACCATCGTCGACGACTGTACGCGTTGGTTAATATTATCTCCACTTAAAACAAAAGACGAAGCTTATACCCAATGGGTTACATTTACTACTGAACTATTTATGCAATATGGTATCAAAGTTAAAATTCTACAATCAGACAACGATGCTGTATTTACTTCGGGTGCATTCAAAAACTACCTGAAAGCACAAGGTACAATTGCACATTATACAGTTCATGACACGCCTCAGCAAAATGGAGTTGCTGAAAACATACATCAACATATCATGAATGGTATTCGTGTTAATCTGCATACTGGAAAACTACCTAATCGTTTGTGGTGGCATGCAGGACTTTATACTATGTACATACTTAATAGATCTCCGAAAACTGCATTAAAAATGCAAACTCCCTATTTTAAACGTTACGGTGTTAACGCGAACTTAGATAATCTACATAGCTTTGGTACACCTTGCATTGTATATGATGAAGCAAGAACTAGTAAACTAACTCCTAAAGGAAAACGTGGAGTTTGGTTAGGCTTTGACGATCATTCAAAAGGCCATTATGTCTACTTTGGTACTAAAGTGAATGTAGAACGCAACTTGCAATTCTTAACGTCCAAATCGCAAGTTGAAGGGGAGTTACAAAACAAAAATCAAGAACCATTAGAAACTACAGAAGAAAATACAATTGAAATTCCAACTTCTCAGGAACACGAACCTGAACCAATGGATGTCGACGAAGACGAAACTAAACAACCTGATGGCCCAAGACGATCAAAAAGGATCCAAGAAGCCAGAGGTTTACTTTACGATGAAGTTGAACAAAACATTGCTTTCTTCTTAACAGAATTCAATGTTTACTACGCTGATAACGTTGGCGATCCAATTTCATTCAAGGATGTACTCAATCATCCACAACGTGATGCATGGTTTAATTCCATGAAAGCTGAGATAGAATCTCTAGAAAGTCTAGGAACCTGGGAATACGTCAAACCTCCTGCTGATGCGAATATCATTGGTTCCAGATTTGTCTACAAAACTAAGTACGAACTTGGCAAACAGACCAAATTGAAATCTAGACTAGTAGCACAAGGCTTTAGTCAACAAGAAGGCATTGATTACTACACAAATGATATCTTTGCCCCTGTAGCATGCATGAGCAGTACACATTTTATACTTGCTCTTGCAGCTTCATTAGACTATGAAACTACTCAGATTGATATTAAATCTGCCTATCTTTACGGAAATGTTACTGACAAGGAAACATTATACCTTCGTCCACCTCCGGGTAATTTACTACCTAACTTACCTGAAGGCTACATACTTAAACTCAGAAAAACTCTATATGGGCTGAAACAAGCTGGTCGTCAATGGTATGAAAAATGATGCAATATTCTCATAAAGTTACTAGGACTTAAGAAGTCTACTTACGATAATGCAGTATTCTACCGATATCATGAGAATAAACTCATTTTAATACTATCTTGTCACATCGATGACATTACTTTATGTACTATCAACAAAGCTACTGCACAAGCTTTTGTTACTGCACTTAGTGCACACGTCAAAGTCACTGACGGTGGAGAAATCCATTGGATTCTCGGTATGGAAATTCAACGAGATAGGAATAATCATACTATTAAACTCCATCAGAAACATTACATTGAGAATATTCTCAAACGATACAATTTTGACCAATTACATTCACGCCGTACACCTATGCTACCCGGGCAAAATCTTAGCCCTAGACCTGGGAGTGAACCGCAACGGGACGCCGCTGCTATTAAACACTATATGTCACTAGTCGGTGGTTTACAATATGTCGCTGACGCCTCTATGAAAATCATGGGGTCCCTCATATCAGCCCAGAAAGACAATCTCTACTCTCTCCTCTTAACTGCTTCTCCATCTGCAAAAATTGCAGCTCAGACTGGAGTATGGAAGCCAAGAGTTGCTTTTGTGGCTTAAAAGACAAATACAGACAATGAGAACAATACAGCAGGGTGTCCTAGGAGGCTCTCTACTACTTGTGAAGAGGTTAGATTGGAAAAAAATCCATTCTGGTAAAGCCAGATTGCTACACAAGTGGCCTGAAACATCAAGGCTCTTCTTGGACAACCTGTCCCAACCTATAACAGCCAAAACATCCCTGAAAACGTCTTGTGGCGATCTCCAAAACACAGAACAAGTGCAAACTTACAGCGACTTGCAGCAAGGCTCACTTGAAGTTTGCACAGATGTAAAAAGACCGGGCTGTAGAAGGCTAGAAGTGGGTTATTTTCTCAGATAAGACCAAAACCAATTATTTTGGGGCAAATATGCCCCAGCATGTGTGAGAAAAGAGAGATAAATTCATGGTACAGCAAGATGTGACAGAAATGATGACATTTGAGAGAGAAAATGACATGACGGGTCAGGGTATGGGGCAACAGTAAGCAGTAAAAATGGTCCAGATGAAGGGGAAGATAGATTGCAAACACTATATGACCATCTTAAGTAACAAAATCCTGGAAAGCATTAATAATATGGGAGTTGATCCAGAGGTGGCCATTTTTCAGCTGGGTATTAACTTTCTAAAGTGCTATATCCAATGGTTTCCTTTATCAGAACATGTCTCTCTACCTATAAAAGCAACACTCTGCTTTCATACTTCAGTCTGAGCTGAAATTTTGATAGAGGGAGGGGCAGTTTGGAGGAGAGAGTAGAGATTGTCTTTCTGGGCTGATATGAGGGACCCCATGATTTTCATAGAAGCTGTAGAGCATCTGTATGTTACTATGTATGCTCCAGCTGGCAGCTATGACATCATTGTGGTGTATACATCACATTACTGTACAGCTCCACCCATGACATCATGTATAACACATCAGGTTATTGCAATAATGATTTTGAAGTGGCAACTCAAAAAATTGTCCAAATGACATACAATTTTAAATCAATCATAACTCCACAGATATGTGGCCAAATAAGACAAAACAGACAAATTATTGTAGCTCTAATCAAAGGCTTTCTTGCTACCACCAGCCATGTTTTGAGATTTCTGCTCAATAGCTCTTAAATCAGCAATCTTTCCAAAAGTGCCAAACATGTGGACAATTTTTTTGGCCACTGTACTTGAGAGTCAAGCGAGATACGTTCGCACACTCTTACTCCCCACTTTGTGACTCTCACTAAGACTATTCGCTAAGATAACCTAAGTCTAATATCTTTCTGCTTTACCTTGAGATCCTATCCTCACATCTTATACTCACTGTCGACAAGCTGGCACCTGGACGAGCTGGCTGGTGGGTAGACGAAGACGGTCAAATGAAGGGGTTTTTGGATGCATATTGGGAACACTGGCGCAAGTGTGACAAGGCTGCGACGAAGGGCTATTTTTACGATTGGATGGCGAGCAAGCTCTTCCTAAAATTTGGCGATCCCCCATGTGCGTTTCTTTTTTGTTTTGTTTTTGATTTTGACTGCTGACTGACCATTTGAGCAGATGTACCAGTGGAACAGCGTCGAAAGACGACCAAAGGGAGCCAACCAGCCACATCGATGACATCAGCACCTGCAGCGTCTATGTCGACAGCTGCTTCCCAGTCTGGATCCCAATCACAGTCGACTTCCAAGGACGTGGAGACTCAGTCCTCTGCGCAGGTCACCTTCGTTTCGTCTATTCCGGAATCTCTGAAGCCAGTACCCGCAGAGGAATTGGAGGCCACCTCTGTATGAAGCTGTGGCGGAGTTGAAGGAGGAGTTGGAGAAGCTGGGGCAAACATACAACAGTGACTATGCTGCTAACCTTGTCATTGTTGCTGCGGAGTTTTGGGCGTGGTCGTTGATCCAAAATTTCCTCGACGATTCGATGGGAGTCACACTACCAGATTTGGAGCGGGATATGGAGGCGCTTTGGGGCCAGTATTGGGCTGCAACCAAGCAGAAATGGACAGGACAGTGGGAGGGTGTTGCCTTCAGCGAGCCTGACTCGGACGAGTTCACGAATGCATGCGCAATGACGATCGAACAGCGGGAAGTCTGTGAGGCTCGTTTCCAGGCCATATTGGACGGCGTTGAGATTCCAGCGATGGGCGAAGAAAAGGTAGATGAAGATTTGGTCAAAGAGAAGGAAGAGAAGGAACCACCAAAGGGGAAGGGGAAGGGGAAGGCACCAGTGCATGGGAAGCACTCTGCAGCCATGAAGGATTTCTTGACGCTGGAGTTCGATAAGGTGACGCTGGATGACGTGGAGGAGAAATACGGATGGAACCAACTCACCGAGGAGCAAAAAGAGCAGAATGTAGCATTGTTCAGAAAAGTCAGATTAGTGAGTACTTCGTGCGATCTTTCTCATCATGGGCTATATTAACTACTTGAAAAATACAGGATATTGGGTACTACTACCGAAAACATGACCAGAAAGAAAAAAATGTGTCCGATGACGCCATCTTGGACAAGTTCCTCGACCATAGTAAGCGAGAAGCTCGCCCCAAACCTCACCACGTCCCTGTCGTCCAAGTGTTTGAACGTGTGTATTGGAAGGATGTTGTTGAGCCAGCTGCCAAAGTGGGGATCAAGAAGGAGCAGGAGTTGTACAAGGAATGGAAAGCCAATGCCGATCCAGATGGTCCGTCATGAACCCTCCCTGTGAGGTGGCCATACGATACCGTGTTGCGAAGGTGCTGCTCGATAACCAACCGGAGGAAAAGAAAAAGGCGATAAAGGACATGGAGCAAGCCGAGTATGAGCGCAAGGTGAAGGATTGGGAGAAGGAATTGGCTGCAGGTGATGATAATTCTGCTCTGGGAAATGCAAGGTGCGTGCTTGTTGTTGACGGTCTCAATATGAGCTCACGAGCAACTACTTTAGATCCCTCCAGAAGTGGGTGCCTGCCGCAGCTACCTTTAATGCGGCGTTAGCTCAGAAGACCAAAATGTTGGTTCTCGTGGCAGTGATAGGGCCAAACCCGGATGATGGTGGACAGATTGGCGTTTCTTGGTACGTATCTCCAATTTCGTAGTACTGAGACTTACCCTGTCATGATGCTTACTCTGTTCCAACTTCCCAGGAACATCAACAGAGAAAGCGCAACTGGTTTGGAATGGCCCGAATTCGATAGTGCAGTGTTTAGAGCAACCGAAGCTTCGCTGATAGAGTGGGGAAAAGCCAGTTTTGGTGAGTAGACTTTTACTGGTATATGGTCACTGTCCCATATACGTATACCGGCTCGGATATTGATGAGATATATACTAACTCACTCGTCCCCAGGTCCAACTGAACGAACTGCAAGAGCACTGCCAAGTGACCACCCTACGGGTTCTTTCTGGCCTGGTCGCACGTCTGGCAAGGACAAACAGGACCTCACTCCTAGTGTACTGGCCAACATGACAGGTGCTGAGAAAACCCGTCAGCCGGTCCCTGACAATCAAGCAGTCACACACCCACCATCTCACAGGTCCACTAGGCAATCTGGCCGTCGTTCTCAGGAAGGTGCCAGTGTGGTGAAGAAGAGATCCAAGCAGAAATCGGTGACGTACAACAAGGTCCCTGTGATGAAGACAGGGGTTCCAGACGCTGACGCAAAGAAGGGAAGGAAGTCGAAGGGTGGAGAGAAGAAGAAGAGGAGGCCTCGTTTATACCGAAAGGTCGACTCTGAGTCTGAGGCCAAGGCATCCGATGCAGAGAGTGAGCAGGACGTCGACATGCACCTCAGTGATGAGGATGATGAGTTGCAGGATGATGAGTTGGAGGCTGATGAGCTCGACGGACCTGGACACGGTGGGGATGACAGGAAAGGCGGTGGAAGCGCATCAGCACAAGTCGAGGAGGGGGCCAGAGGGAAAGGAAACGAAGGGCCAGAGGGAGGGTGGTGAAGAAAGAAACCAGAAGCCAAGAGAGTGATGCGCCACCTCATCCTCCACCTCGTCCCCAGCCTCGTCCTCGTGGCCGTCTTACTATGGCTAGGCCTGCCTTCCCAGAGCCAAAACCGAAGTCACCTATGGCTCCAAATGAACAGCTGGCACCGTCAGCATCTGCTCCCATTCTCCCTTCTGCAAAGGATGATTCTCAACGCCCAACATCAGCTGATCCACCTTCCTGTCTTCAACCTCCTCCTAGTTTCCTACCACAACCTCGACGTCAGGCCTCTGCACCTCCATCTGACTCTAAAACCAGAGGTTCTCCTTTCTCGCTGAAAAAGGCTCCACCCTTGTTACCACCAGTCTCTCAACCTTCACTGGAGTCGGCAAAGGAATCTGGGATGGATATAGACACATCCACGGGAGTAAGCCAGACAGCTGTTGTTTCACAACCGGCAGTGCTTTCTGGGCCCAGTATCAGTATATCGGCTCAGGAAACCTCCTCTCAACAGGACCCACCTGCACCAACTGTGGATGTAGATCGTGATGGGACTACGTTAGGAAGAGCCTCTACAGAGCCTACCCTAGCTTCGCAAGGGTCACTGGAACCTGGTCTGGACGAGGAAATGTTAGATGGGCCCGGTATAGATATTCCGGCCAAGACAACCTCACTGGCTCTGAAACCCGATCGTCACGCTCCCTCAGCTCAGGAAGATGAAGAGGAGCACCCTTATGCTGTCATGATCCAGGTCTATGGTATTCATAACTCAGATGCGTATTGCTGGGACCATCCGAAGCGACTAAAATTTTGGCCACTTCTCGGTGACGCAGTCGCATGCTGGCAGGTCGTAGCTTCACATCTCCCCGTTTCCGATGCTCGTGAGGTGTTTGAGAAAATGGTAGAGGCCTACTTGGATCTGGAATCCGACTTTACTTTCTTGGCCGAAAATGGTTCCATCAAGTCAGCGAAGGAATACCGTGGGGTTGCAGTGTGGAAGCAAGAAGACAACATGAAACGGATGCCTCCTCCTGTACTGCCATCACAGAACAGGATAGAGGACGAGTTCCCGTTGGTCCGCGAGTGGTATGGCAACATGACCAAGTCAGTCACAGATTCGGAGTTTCCCCCATTCGACTCAGTGTCCGGCGTCAACGGCCTCTTTCCACTCATGGGAACTATGATGTGTATGCTGGTATGGATTCATGGTGAAGCAGCATCTTCTGGTGGCAACTTCACTGCAGAGCTCGCTGAAACGCTGGCGGATTGGATGTCTCTGGCCGCTGACATTACTGAGTTGATGGAGAAGGTGATGGCACGTGGAGTACGTCTCAAACCGCCGCGGAAGAGAAAGGCAACGGCAGTGGATACAGAGTCTCGACCTGCGAAACGACCAAACACGCGCACCCTTGCCACTTCCGAGGCTGGACCGAGCAATGTCAACGTTGGGAAGAAAGGTTGGGGCAATCGAGGAGGCAAGAGCAATCGGGCCAGAGGTAGAGGTAAGGGTAAGAAGTAGGGGAGAGTGGACTGCGCAGACAAAAGTGGACTTCTGTATTGCCGTGTGCTGTCTTTGCTGTTTTCTGTATTTTTAACTACGTGAGCTGTATGTATGTGATTTCTTTGCAAATGGGTTGATGGTATATATTCACATGGCCAGTATACCACTATCAGTACCCGCAATATAGGTAGTATGTGAGACCTGGTACATAATGTATTCATGAAACAAGATTTCTGGCCGTCAAGTTTGTTTGGTAGTGTGCTGAGAGGAATCGAATTGGTGCATATGTTGGCGAGACTGGACTTGGGGTGAAGATTGTGTGTCAATGGTGTGACAATGGTAGCCCATGGCTTAGCTCTTTTGGCTGACTGCGCGATAGGTGAATTCCAGTCATCAGTAGAAATTTAGAATGACGACTGCTGTAATTGACTGGCAGCTGCTGACCTCGAATGGACCCCTGATCATCAAAGGAACATAATGTAGTTAGCAGTCATCTGTTAACCGACATACGTATGTCGGCTGTATACCTCTATGCTGTCATGCCAATGGTTACAGTGTCTTGTATGTACACAAAGGAAATGGCTGGCTGAAGTTTCCTGGATGTGGATCAACTAGAAGCAGATATGGATCAGCTAGAATCATGCGGACATGTATTCATCTATCATTCAACGAAGATGTTTCGCTGCACACATCAACAAGAACGCGGCTAATAAGAGAGCAACAGAGACCCTGTGAGAGGCCCTATACGGTGTAGCTAATCTGGTGACAAGGCACATTTAGCACACCAGTATCAAAGGAGCCAACACTACTGGCTAAGGAGTGTGAATGTATATGTCGCTATACAGGTACGGGTGATATATCATTAATGACATATACCCCATATATGGATACCGGAGTATACATTACACCGCTTAGGGTGTGGTCTTAGCTACTTCTCTACCGGCGTGCCAACTGTGGCTACCTCATTCTATTCGCTACATTCTATAAGATGTACGACATGAAGGTCTGGACCGGGTCTGGCGGAAAATGCCAGTAGACGTTGAGATCGCCTCCGAGTCGGTCCTTCACCCGGCGTCATGTACCACACCAGCTACTTACTCACTCATGCAAGGGATAAGATACATTACTGCTCTGTAGCTACTGATTGTATGCTAAGGCCTCTATTAAAGCGCTTCAAATCCGGCTACGTTCCGGAGAAAAGGTGTACGAGTCTTTTTTTCTTCAACGAACGGTGTAGGCGAGTCAGGTTCAAATTCAGGGTATAAAGACTACTCATACAGAATTGTAGCTCAGGCTCAATCGGTCTCCTGCAGCATACTCTCTAGAACCCTGAGCTTGAACGATATTCACACCTAGGGCAGAAAGCTAATCATTGTGTTCGTGTACTACTCCAAAATTACTGACTATCGCTCATTGCCTTTCATATCAACACCACCAACGTTATCATAGGCGGCTATCATGATCCACAATGTGTCCCTCGCCATAAACACAGGGAATTCCCACTCTCTCGGTGATCTTCTTTAAGACGTATACGGAGAATTTTAGAATGGTCGAAATGAATGAATATTAAGTCTCACCATATCTTTGGAACGAAAAAAACAAATTCGACGGCACACCTAAGACAACTTTCTTATCTGCAGTACCAGATCATGCAAATCAACATCCTCAATCCTCGAGAAAACACTGTAGCAACAAACTCACCTGATAAACACCGCCAAACGTTCCGAAAACATCTCATCCCCAATCTCCCTAACCTCCCACTAATCACTTCATTCTTCCTCTTCACCATCGCATCCTCCAAATAGGTATATATAAACTCCTCTAGCCTATACAGTTACAGTATGTATGAGTCGTCCAATGTATCCGAACGAATTGCGGCGGTGGGGAGATGAAAATGGATAAGTCGTTGGAAAGCGCTGGTGGGAGGGTTGACAGGAGTTGGGAGAGCCTGCGAATATGGAAGTGGCTTTTCGTAAGTAATCTGAGATCGAAGTATCCTCCAAAAAATTTAGAAGACTGGTAAAAAGAAAGAGCAAGATTTATAGAGGTCTTACCTTGTATATCCAAACGTCAGAGTACCTAATCTAACAGTGACGGCTGAGACGCCCTCTTAGGATAATGTCGCTGGAGTTGAGATGAAAAGCAAACGGTCATCCTTTGGACAGTGCGGCAATTCCGATTCGTATATGATATACGAAACAAAGCTTCGATGGGGGTGTCCATGGTGAGCGTGAGTTCTGCCAAGTGAGGTGAGGAATGCGAGGAAGGTTAGCGAATGGAAAGGAGTGTGGACAGGTAGCTGGACGACCTGAGAGACAGTAGTATGAGTACTGGGCAGAAGTACATAAGATAAGAGAATGAAGGACTCACCGATATGTATCCGAATCGACCATGCTCCACAAGCGAGACGGATTTTTGGTTTGACTTTGAAGGGCGAGAGTGCTATGAGATGGATGGGGATTTTCGTCGTTGTGTGAAGGCCTATAACGGCGGAAAAGTCGGGAAGAGTTAGCTTTGGCATAGGTTAGATTGGAGTTTTTCATAGAGGTAGAAGTAGACTCACGTCGATCATAAGACATACGCCCTAAATAAGAGCGAGAACCGGTGTATCTTGAGAGTATGTATGCTCTTAGTATATTGGGGGAAGACAGTCAGATGGATCTCGATTGGAAAACGGAGACGAACGATAGGTTTGTATGGAAGATGCTCTTGTCGTCCGATATAATGACTGAAAGTCTCACGTGGGTAAGGTTGTGGCCTTGGCCGCTCTTATGGTCACCACCATCGTCTGATTAAGATCGACATACATGTATTTGCGTTAACTTATCCAAAAGTTCCTATCCCAAACTCTGCCCCAAAACCTCCCAAAGAACACCCGCATTACCACCTGATATACTCCAACGACGCGCGAGATTGCTTGAAAAAAATGAGGGTACACAGGGGGATGAGGTTCTGAATCTTGATCATGCATGTCGGTGAAGAGGCGTAAAAGCAAATGCGTTGGTGTGGTCCTCATAGTAGGCGTGTTGGTTGCGTTAGCATAATAGGCATCGGCATCATCTCTTGCTTCTTCTGCCTCTTCGTTGTGGATTTCGTCGACACCGTCATACTCATAGCCTGGGACGATGAGAATGAGAGGAAGATTGAAGAGACTTTGAAGACCTAGCAAAGGAAGTAGAAGGCAGGAATTAGACTATATATTGTATCGTACTTCGGGAAGGAATCGGCAGTGTGCAATACACGAGAATAAACAAGGATTCAAAGAACGATGAAGAGCGGGAACGCCGTTGAGGAGAAAGAGACGTACATTCTCCATACTGAGACCAGTATCCCCCTCAGCTCTCTGAGTCCCGAGTCCGAGTCCCATACTCTAGCTATGGCTCGCACTCGTATCCCCACTAATCTGACCCAAGCAAAGTCCCCGTCTCCTTCCTATCCCCCTCTGTCTCGATTCTCAAATCTTATTCACCGTCCCACGCTCACTACGTTCTCCACCCGAACCAAAGTTCCTCATCCAAATCAACTCTACCAAACCACCTTCCATCACAAGTGGGTATTGTCTTGGTGGTTTGGTTTGAGGGGATGTGCAGAACGTGGGGATTTGTCGTTGCCGGAAGACCTAATGATACTGGGAGAAAGAGGATGAGCTGGGGTCTTTCGTACAGGCAGAGCCAGCCCCCCCTCGACGACGGGACGTAGACCGAGAACGAGTCCAAATACGACTGGAATATCGAGAACCAGACGGAGACAAACAACGAATGGAAATGGGTGAGGGTGACGGGTAGTGGGGAATGAAGACTCGTCGTCGAAAATCCTCGCAATGCAGGTTTGGTAGCTTTCTGATAGTAGATGCCGAGGGAAGGAATGGTCCCCGAATGGAATTATCGAAATATACAACAAGCTTGAAGTTGAGGTTGAGGATGAGGCCAAAAGAAAGAAAGAAAGGATACACGTACCAACCTGACGCTCCTCCGAAACCTAACCCCTCCGCATTGTCTCATCTATACTCGCACTCATACTGGTATTCGTCTACCCATCCAAGCAGAAATCCCGCCCCTTCCTATCTCCCACTATTGCGTCCTCTACAGCGGTAACTTCCTCCGAGTCGACCCTCCTTCGCGAGCGAGACGATGTTTTCGTTCGGTCAGAACATGTCCATGGAGAGGGTTGGGTTTCAAAAGAGATACGAGTCGAGCTACTCGGAAATCGTCGAGATGGATGCGGTGCAGGAAAACAGACTCGGAGAGCTCATGGATTGTGTAGAGGCAGTGGAGAGTGAAGCGAAAGGCTTGGTACAGGGTTCAGGTGTTGGACTCAGGATTAGGGTTCCAATGTGTTCCTCACGTCGCATGCATTCCTCTCTGGAGCTACTACGTCCTACCTCCGAGTGTTTCGATGAAATGGCAGCAAGCTCGCATGCAGGAATGATCGGTGTTGAAATTGAAGTTGTGCCTATGAATACTTCAAGTGCCGGTGTCAGGAACTGATACTGTATCGGATGTTGTTCGTCCGAGGGTTCTCGAAAAACGTGTCATGCCTATTTCAAGCCATGAAAGCATCGGATGTTAGTTCGTCCGAGGGTTCTTGAACATAGGCGTCTTTTATTCATCATGAGAGCCGACACAGAGGGACTCGGGCGAAGCAGAAGGAAAGCCTTGCAGGACCCAAGATGGTACATGTGAATGTCATAGAAAAAGACGACTAGCCCGCTCTTTGATTAGATACATATCTAAAAAGATCAGTGTACAGCCAGTTAAATAGAAGCGTTCGCATGGATACAACTCGCTACACCGGTAGTAGAGGGATATATCGGAAATGAAGCGTCCGAGGGTTTGGTTCATCGTTGGCGCCCTTGTCAAAGCTGGACAGATGCGCCACAAATGAACATTCGATCTCAAACAAAGAGAACATGCAGATGACACGAGGAGAACATTCTTGAGCCATGCGTTTTTCAGGCCGTTTGCTTCCACTTCTTAACACCTCCGATCGGTTTTAGTTCAACTCCGGGTGCGTTCATGCCTCATCCTTCAACACCTTTCACCGTATACAAGTACTTATTGTACCAGCCATATCTCCGCCCTCCTCTATCATTTTACTCGCCCTCTTGAATCCTTTCCTCGTTGAGGTTTGCTACGCGCTCTGGTCATACTCTGAGATCAAATTTCCCTGGTACGTTAATATGTATCGGCGTTGTTTAGATATGTACTAACTCTCAAGCACTTTGATTTATCCTCTGCGAAACCCATCCTCTGTCGTATCTAGAAGTTCTTGAAGCACGATTTGTACACCCTCAGTTCACCTATATCGACTTCATCTATTCGTACGCCGTCTACCCGCTAACGTTTAATCGAATCACTGATTCCCTTTTTGCTCGACATTTCCCTTGATCTCTTGCTATATTTTGAAATCAATTACTCGGTGCGTCAGTATCCAGTATGAGATTATGGGCATGCACTGATTTCTTGAGTATTTTCTAGTTAATCACTCGACCGTGGCTTTGTCTCGCTCCCAAATTGATCCTCCCTCCTCCGCCTCCTCCCCGTCTTGCGTTCAGAGGCAGATCATCATCATCACCTTTCCTCTTCATTGTTAATCCGAAGTGTTGGATTTTGATAAATTCATTTGGGAGCCGTAAGTATTGGGTTTAGTGGTTCGCAGACAGTATGCCTAATTTGGTCATAGAATACTAGGCCGACATGTCAGAATGCAATATTCCATTGGTGGATCAAACAAGAGATCCAGCTACAGATGTAGTATGTACCCATTGCAATTACATACTTTACATGTCTAATACAGAACACTCACTCAGCCTACATCTGACTACCATGAAGATGACGCTGCAGAGCTTGAGATGGCCATTAGCATGTCTTTAGGACAATCTAATGCTGAGGTATGTAAATATCTAGTCAAGGAATTCCCAGCATACTTACAGTTATATTATAGACACTGAAGACAGCTCTGGCGAATACACAGCTATTGACATAGAGGAGCAGGCTGAGCTTGTTCAAGCTTTGTTTCTGTCAAGTCTTCCATCAGAGTTGTTTGATGAGCAAGTAGCCCAGCTCTACGAGACCAGGGCTGAGGTTGAGCTGTTATCTGGTTGGGAGATGAAGGTATGTTCCAGTTGTCTTGATATCAACCATACACAAACTGACTTGATATGAACAGGTTGATGAGTTGAATCATTCTGCAGTGCAGCTGGCAAAGCATTTCCAACAGTCTGGAGACTGTGCCGAAATTGATAGTGCAGTACAACTCATGGAGGCAGCGATTAAGCTCATTCCTGATGGCCATAATGCTGCCAAGGCACGCCAGCTCAACAACCTCGGGAATGCCTTCAGAGTCGATTTGGGCGTCTCGGGGAGCTGGGGGACATTGAAAACGCTATTCACTTCAAGCGTCAGGCCGTCGATCTGACCCCTGATGGCCATGCTGACAAAGCAGCCATGCTCAACAACCTTGGGAATGCCTTTCCTAGTCGATTTGAGCGTCTCGGGGAGCTGGGGGACATTGAAAACGCTATTCGCTTCAAGCGTCAGGCCGTCGATCTGACCCCTGATGGCCATGCTGACAAAGCAGCCATGGCTCAACAACCTTGGGAATGCCTTCCAGAGTCGATTTGAGTGTCTCGGGGAGCTGGGGGACATTGAAAACGCTATTCGCTTCATAGCGTCAGGCCGTCGATCTGACCCCTGATGGCCATGCTGACAAAGCAGCCATGCTCAACAACCTTGGGAATGCCTTTTCCAGTCGATTTGAGCGTCTCGGGGAGCTGGGGGACATTGAAAACGCTATTCGCTTCATGCGATCAGGCCGTTGATCTGACCCCTGATGGCCATGCTGACAAAGCAGCCATGCTCAACAACCTTGGGAATGCCTTTTTCCGTCGATTTGAGCGTCTCGGGGAGCTGGGGGACATTGAAAACGCTATTCGCTTCATGCATCAGGCCGTTGATCTGACCCCTGATGGCCATGCTGACAAAGCAGGCAGGCTCAACAACCTTGGGAGTGCCTTTTCCGTCGATTTGAGCGTCTCGGGGAGCTGGGGGACATTGAAAACGCTATTCGCTTCAAGCGTCAGGCCGTTGATCTGACCCCTGATGGCCATGCTGACAAAGCAGCCAGGCTCAACAACCTTGGGAATGCCTTTTGAGAGTCGATTTGAGCGTCTCGGGGAGCTGGGGGACATCAAGAATGCCATTTCAACTTTCCAGCAATCTACAAAAAATTCATCCAGCCCTCCTTCAGTGCGATACATACTGCTTGTAGATGGGCAACCCTATCTTCAGCTTACCAAGATTCCTCTCTAGCACTTGATGCATACAAAGTGGTTTTGGAAATCATCCCACAGCATATTTGGCTTGGACAGACTGTTCACCAACGTTATGAAGAATTGCCCAAAATTGGTCAGACCATCAATGCTGCTGTTGCAACTGCTATTTCTGCTGGGAATCTCACCCAAGCAGTTGAGTGGTTGGAGGAAGGTCGTGGCATAGTCTGGGGCCAGCTACTCCAGTTGCGATCACCACTGGATGATCTTCATGATCAGCACCCTCAGCTTGCTAAGGATCTGGAGAGGGTTTCTAGGGCGCTAGAAAATGCTGGGACATCCACCCGCTCCAATGTCATTGATATTACAAATGTGCATGGATCTGTGACTGGGGAACAAGAAGCCCAGCAGCATACTAGATTGGCAGCTGATTATGAAGAGCTCATTGCCAAAATCCGAGAGTTGGATGGCTTTGATAGCTTTTTGAAGCCTAAGAAACTCTCGGCTCTTACACCCGCTTCTGCAAATGGACCCGTCATCATGTTAAATATTGATCGGTCGAGATGTGATGCAATCATTCTTTCCTCTTCACATGGAATCAACCATTTTCCTCTTCCCGAACTCTCATTGAAGCAAGTAGAGGAGCTGCACCTGAATCTACTTTCATCACTAGAGGCTAGTAATGTTAGGGTCGATCGGAATGGGGAACGCAAAAGTATCCAGCTTGCGAGAGGAAAACAACGTGGGGATCAGTTTAAATCAGTCTTGGCTGAGTTATGGTCCAAGGTGGTTCAACCTGTTCTGTCTGAGATTGAGGATGTGGTAAGTGCTCATGCTGGTGTAGTCGATGAGATACTTACTCAATACTTACTTCAATATAGCTACATGACTCTGCAGAAGATCATCTTCCTCATATTACATGGTGTGCAACAGGGGCACTGGCTTTTCTTCCCATTCACGCTGCTGGGATCTATGGTTCCAAAGATCCTTCAGACAATATTAAACTCTCCGACTTTGCTGTCTCTTCATATACAACAACGCTGAGTGCTATGCTCAACTCTGGTCATCAAATAAAGCAGGATCCAAGGGAAAAACCAAAAGTCCTTATTGTCTCGCAACCTGCTACACCAGGCTTGAACCCTCTCCCTGGCACTGAGAAGGAGGCAATGGCTATCCAGGCCTACACATCACTAGAGGGTAGCCTCCATCTCACTCATCACAATGCCATTGTTGACACTGTCAAGAATGAAATGAACAAGTATGAGATTGTCCATCTCGCTTGCCATGGAATTCAAGATACGAAAAACCCTCTCGATAGTGCATTCGCTCTCTACGACGGAAGACTCAAGCTCCATGATTTGATGAAGTTATCCCTTGGGAATGTGGAACTCGCATTCCTCTCCGCATGTCAGACAGCGGCAGGCGATGAGAACCTCCCTGAAGAATCTGTCCATCTTGCGGCTGGTATGCTTGCCGTAGGTTATCCGAGTGTCATTGCTACCATGTGGTCGATTGGGGACAAGGACGCACCTATAGTCGCTGATAAAGTCTATGAAAGTCTCTTGGGGCGTCACGACGAACCGGTGACAAGGAACCCAAGACAGATTGCAGCATATGCACTTCATGGAGCTGTTGAACATTTGCGAGATAAGGTTGGTGAGATGGAATTTGTGAGATGGGTTCCATTTGTCCATTACGGAGTTTAGTGATTCTTCCAGTACGTTCCTCGGTTATCTTTTGAAAACTACTCTGATTTAAAACTTGAATCTAGGTTTATATTGAACTGCTGGGGCCAACGATTATGAAATGGAAGAAATGATGATTCTTTTTTACCTCGAGGGACAATGCGGTTTCGTCTCAATGACACGGTCTCATCCTATAAATTTAGAAAGGAAAAAAAATCTATGTATGTAACAGTTTGAGAATGGTTGATTAACGGGCCTGGTCGTCCTTAGGTGTACTATCTATCTATCTTCTGCCTACTGGTCATGAATACATTGTTTGTCTGTCCGTAGAACTTTCAGAAGCGGTGGTAAGTATTGAGCAACAAATGAGTCATTGGCGTTGAGAACAGAAGGCATATCGTATATCACCATGGCAGGTAGAATAACTAATGAATACATTATTCATGACTCGCAGCTAGGAATGTATAAATGGTTCGATGGGATTCATTTCATCGAACGTCAAACTGAATGGGTACGTACCTTATAATGTTGAAACACTATAGGTCTGAAAAAAGCAAAGGGACTCAGATTCATAATTAGGGCGTACTCACCGTATAGCAAGATGCAAAACTATTGAGACGTATTTTTGGTGGCGCGTTTGAGAGAGTCAACAGACTCGGAGTTCTCATAGGATGAGAGTGATTCACTAATGACGAGATATACACGCAAAAATAATCGGAGTAGAAATGCGTCATTGCTATGATACCAGTGCAGACAGTTTGAGTTGAAAGGGGCATTAGTAGTTGGTCGGAATTACTAGTAGTGTGAGACTCAATCCAGATATGAATCGTTAGGCCCTGTTTGAGCATCCATCTGAGAAGCTACATAAGTTGGAGTACCATTTGCAAGTGGGAAAGGTTGAAATGAAGGATTGATGAATGAAAGGAGACTCGAAAGTCACTTGGTAACTCTCTTTGCTACCACCACCATCGTTGACGTATGCTCTCAACGTCTTGAGTGGAGTAGAATGACATGATTTGGCGGATCCACCCTTTACTATCCAGGACACGAGTTTATCACCGTCTGAGACGCCAACCCTTTCCCCGTCCCCTCTATACGCCTCTCCCCTCCACTCCTTCTCCCCTAGCATATGCGGGTTTGCGTACGTTTATACGCTCCTGTTGAGGTCATGGTTACAGTTTCTGGGGAGTTGGATGACGGTTCTCAAGAAACTGGAGCTTCAATATGAGGAGCCGACATCCCAAGGCATGGGAGAGAGGGTGAGAGGCGCAGTTATGTGCTGGATGGACCCTGGATCCTGTGGGGCGTTTGCGGTCTCGCTTTCATTGATGTCGTCGGTGTCGGTTTCGGGGTGGGGTGTGGTCTGATACCTTGGCTTCAGCTGTGCGGAGGTGAGGTTGACGTCGATGGGTCGTGGGTAGCCGGTCTCGACTGGCAGTTATAGGCCCCCGCATACTCTACGATCAACGAGGAAGCTCATCCCAACCATGGCACTCAAGTCTCGTCCTCTCACCACCCACGCTCAGCACTCACGACTCTCCCTCCCCACTTTCCCAATGTCCCAACCGAGCAACTCTAATCCCAAACTCTAACTGCCAACAAATTATTTCGTCCACCTCTTTCCCCTCACTCCTCCTCCTCGGCGACCTCTTCCCTCTCCTCCGCCAATTTATGCAACAAAGAAGCACCGCCAAAGTCAACGACCATGCCAGTTCCAATACCAGTCGGGTTTATTGGCCCCCATCTTTCAAAACTCCATGGAAGTCAGAGGACGCAACTGGGACACGACTATTCGCTTTTTCTCGCCTCAAAGTAGACGACGATGACAAGCCTTTCCGCAACCAGACGAATACCCATCCCACTCAAGCCGATTCTGCCCCCAGCCTACCTCCCATCCACTGACCTGCGTATGGCCATGCGAGGGTGGTCCTCTTTGAGCCGTCAACATTTCCTCCATCCTGACCATTCCTCCTTATTCTGGTCATGCATCAACTCATCAGCTTATTTCACTGTGTCCCCCCACGTCGCGGTTGGGGATACGCTCTGCTACCTTTCTCTTACCCCTCATCTCGCTCTCTTCATTGTCGTATCTTCGTCCAGCTCAGTAGACGCCCTTGGCTCTGGATTGACGAGTTGGGTACTCGCATGCTCTGCTGCTACGCATCAGAAGTCGGATGACGGGGATGAATGATCAGCGAGTATGGGAAAGGTGGGGAAGGCGGGTTGGGAAATGGGAAGGGAATGCCACCAGGGGGGTACAGGTGAAGAACAGCACAAGTCCAACGACAAGTAGCACCGACTTCTCTATACGGCGACCCAAGGGATATCACTGGAACAGTCTCCCCGCATCACCTGGAGAAATGACTTCCCCTTTGTCTACCTCTAACTGCGTACCTTCTCGATGTTTCTTTCTTTTTCCGTTCCTCACCTTCACCTCAAACTCATCGCTACCACAAGCGCCCACTGTGTACCCTCTATCTCCAACGGCGGCATCTGGTATGGTGCACTGATGATGTGCCCTAGGCGTTGGGTCGGAAGTTTTTGGAAAGGGGATATAGAGGAAACTTGGGATAAGGCGTAGGGGGGGAGGTTAGGCGAAGTTATCTTTGGGCTGGGACTGGTACTATACAAGCTGTGATATGATGGTGAGTTTTCCACTCTTTGTCAAACACCGAACTGAGTCGACATTTTCTAGATGTATTACCTATCCTTCTCTACCTATCTCTGTGATTTTACGCTACCCTAAACTGAGTCAATATCCAGATATATATATATATATATTACTTTCATTTCTCTGTCGGTGTTTCGAGAACTACCGTGCGGCGCGGAATTGTCCCTTGCTCCTCGTCTCACCTCCCGTAAATGACCCACCCTGAGCTAATTCATGAGACTCGGAGTCCTAGCTCTTTGGTTGATGCAAGGCCCCACTCCTTTTCCAGCCTCGAATGCGGTTGGAACGCATGCAATTAATGGCTCATAATTTTCACAAGGAGCCCGCAAGATAAGAGACTGTGGAAGACATGTCGGACGCATATGAGGTTAGGTTGCCGGTATTGAGCTACTGTTGCATCAGTCTTTTTCCGATTTCCTCTCACCATGCTGCTTTTATGAGCGAAGTTTCTTTTTAAGCACCGTAAGTAATCTGGTCTTAGCTTAGACATGGTGGAGCAGTTATTGACTCCGAGCAGAAGCCAGCGACCGAAACGAAAATAGGGTGCGGAAGATTGACTCACGGGACAGAATGTGTTATGAGAGTAGGTAATTGCGACATTGTTAGACACTCGGAGACTTGGCTTGGTTTCTCAGGAGCCACTGGCTCCACTGCGTTCATCATGCTGCATTGTAAGGGACCGGGCCACGAGAGTACAGGAAGAGGCTCGAACAAGGCCTAGCACCTTAGGGGGGAACTATGGAGTTGATTCTGCTACAGAACAAGTAGCTAAATACAACGTATAAGTACCTAACAAATGAATACGATCAATATATGTGAAACTAGGAAGAATGATCACTAGTTAGGAGGTGATCATGACATTATCTTCCCTTTTTCGAGGTTGAAAATGTATGAACTTGGAATGTGCAGAAATAGAATGTGCGGTAAAGAGTAAAAGGAAGGCATAAAGGCATAGGTAAGCATAAGTAAAGTATAAGTAGGAGAGAAAGTGTTATGAGTCCACTTGTAAATTGCTGTGTGAAGAGCAAGACGAAGAAGGAACGAGTGCAGCTCGAGACGATGTGATAAGAGTGCGAGGAGAAGTGGTAAGAGTGTGAGAAACAAAGTGTGAATGCAACGAAGCACTGATAAGTACAGGGAGATGTTCGAGCTAATTGTTCACTGTGAAATCCATGGCAGGACACATCGAAAAGTAAGGGAATGCTGTGTCAAGACCAAAGCCTTTAACCAACAAGGAGTAGGTGTCAGGGAACTGCAAGAAGAGACCAAAGCCTAAAACATGCACTGACGTACAGGGGGGAAAAAAGGATGGTGATGAAACTAGACTAAGGCCTAGAATAACACAAAAGAATAGACTGTGAAAGAGGAAAACTAAGGCCTTCGACAAACACAGAATTTGAAGAGTGATGTGAATTGATTCATGTTCTGCAGAACAAGATCAAAGAATGGTCCGCAGACCATGGATGTGAAAGTGTGTAGTGCGGGATGTTGGATAGAATATGTATGCATGAGAGGTGGAAATTTGATAAAGAGATTGGAAGTGAAGGTATGAAATGAAAAGGTAAAAAAAATGAAATCATGAAAGAATAAAAGTATTGAATGAATAGAGGAAGGGATATCATACATGCTTCTTGTTACCTCAAAGCTATGCATTCATCCTGATAATAAGAGTAATGAAACTCTGTTCAAAGACTCATATTCCTCATTCCCTAGTGGTAATTCCTCATACTCGTCTACTAGTGTATTATCTTCCCTTTCTCGCGAATCAAATTCACGACAATTAAAGAGAGAATTTGATGAGATTAAGACCCCGAAGTTGAGTTTGTGATGAAGGGTGGGTACGAGCGAGTGCGAGAGGGTAGGAATGAAATGTGAGGAATGTGATTGCAAGGAAGAGCTGATGTGTGTGAATGAAGTGAAGTTCCAGGAATATGGGAAGAACGGCGGCTAAACACGATTCACATACCTCTGAGCCGATGAGGGTTACGTGTTAAGAGGCCAGAGAACCGAACGAAAGTGAAGTGACAGGCTGTGAAAGGGAGCAAGCAGATAGGGGCTAAACCACACCAATAGCTTGTTACGGACGGTTCGCAATGATAAATGTTGACTCCGAATAGACGATGTGTAATCCTGGTGTTGTGCGAATGTCCAGGACGTGTGGGAGTGTGAATGCGAACACCGGACGGAAAGAGGAATAGTGAAAGAAGGAAAAGGAGGAGATAGGGGCTAATTGACAAGTCCAAAATGATTGGGAAGTCTGCCGGAGAGGAAGAGTAGAAGAAAGCGAAAGAAAGGTGATGGAAAATGTCCCAGGCACTTTAGGAATTACGGGCGGCAACTGGTATTGGCGTCGAGAGGGTAGAGCGTTGGAATGATGATGGTAGTGAGGACGAGCGCTAAACGGTCCAAAAGAGGAAAGGTCCGAATCCGGCTACCAGTCGGCGAAGAGCTCCGAAACGGTGCGAGAAGAAACGAAGAGAGAGAGCACAGTACGAGTGCGAGAGAAGAACACCCAAAAAAAAAGGAGTACTAGAGTGTCCAGAGGGTTTACAGCACCAAAGAACGAGGGCTGAGGGAGCACTGAAGGAAAGAAGCGCCCCAATTGATTTTACAGCAGAATCAAACTGTAAGGGACCGGGCCACGAGAGTACAGGAAGAGGCTCGAACAAGGCCTAGCACCTTAGGGGGGAACTATGGAGTTGATTCTGCTACAGAACAAGTAGCTAAATACAACGTATAAGTACCTAACAAATGAATACGATCAATATATGTGAAACTAGGAAGAATGATCACTAGTTAGGAGGTGATCATGACATGCATTGAGACCCGTCGGTCGAACACGATTATGACTCGCTGACTCCCATGTCAAAGCCTCTTTTCCTGGACAGCACCGCACTTCATTGGGAACATGCTCCATAGTATCTAAGTTTGGGACTGGAAAGGGAAAGCTACTTTAAAAGCAGCCAGACCTTCGCAAAATTTCACTACAATTCCAAGTGTCAAAACCACCAGGTATGCATACATCTTGGTTAGTGACTATTTGTGCTCATTCTTTGCTTTCAGAACTTCTCCCGTACGTTTGAATGCTTCTTCATCGCTCATAGATGGTTTATTGTTCTCATTCGGACGATAGCAGAGATCATTATCGAAAATGAAGCTTACAGCCTTTGACAACGTCTCCTTGCTCCTCGTAGTGACAATCGCAATCTTGGCGATCCAAGTCAATGCCAGTCCAAAGCCCCAGTTTACTCCCCCTCCTGGTGAGCATAATTGATATGCTATGCCCGTGTTTCATTTTATCAATCAGCTGTTAGGGGGAGCCGGCGTTGTAGCTCGATGGGATTTCTGGGCACTAGTCCTCCTTTTTGTGATCGCAACTGTCGTAACGGTGATGGATCTAATTGCCAACGCATCAATCCTCTACAATACGTTTGGCCTGGGTGGTCTTCATCCCGGTCTTTCTAAGCTCCAGATTCATAGGTTCAACATATCTATGCAGTACGTTTTTTGTTTATATCTGCGGTTGCAATGAATGAACTCTTGTAGGATGCTGGCTCGAAAGAATGGATCCCGATGCCAAAGGATTGGATGACACCAGGAGGCGATACCGGACAGTTGTTGCCTTGATGTAAGTATTAGTGAGATATTGGCAAAATTCCTGGTAACTAATTGTCATATCGTCAGTGTTGAATCAGGACTACTATATCCAGTTTCTGTCATTGTCTTTGAGATCATCCTTCACGTTGTAACATTATTCCCCAGCCTCTACCCTCTGATGACTACCCTGGCCGTGAGTGCTTAGCTATCTTCACATTCATAAAATTAACTCTTATTATTCTAGGGGATGGCTCCCACTCCTATCATTGTCCGAGTTCACCTAGGCATCAGCGTTAATACGCTGGGTGAAGGCGTCAACAGCTTGAATCTTACCGCCCAAAACGGTGGTCTCCGGGGGCCAGGTAGCTCAGGATCTGATGGCAACAGCATCGCGAAAAGAGACGAAGAGCATGCTGTTTGAAAAATCGGTAAAGCAGTTATAATTTAAAATATTAGCCCTAACAGAAACAGGATCTATCAGACTGGGTAATAAACCAACGTGCAGAATGAACAATATATTAGCTGTGTGGTGACCATCCATCTACCACTCATTCTTCTCCTACTGCTCGCACACAGACTTGTCATATGCCAGGTTCCACTCCCGCGCACTTCCTCTATTTGCCCAGCGCTCCCATCTTAAAATATCCCTCAATATCTTTTACTTGTTTTACGTCTCTTCTTAGAGATCTCTTTGTACCTGTCCCGCACCCTTCTTACATTCCAGAACCAATGCTACAAGTTCTCCCTGAGATCACGTTGCATCCATTTCGCTCCAGTTTTTATCAATTCGAGCAGCAGTCAGGTTAATCAGATGATAGTCCAAGACTTCGAGTTGGAGATAACGACGAGAAGAATAATTCAAGTTCCCTTGAAAACGAGTGAGCCTCAAGATAGGTTTCGAGGAGAAGACGAAGGACCTCAGGACTCGGCAGATCGCACACAGAGGATTGCATTACTGGAAATTGTAAACTGAAGTCCCGACAGGTCATATACGAGCTAAAGGAACGGTGTCCGGAGTTTTCAGCAGCGCCGTTCGATGTACAGTATTTGTTATACAAAGCTGCTATAAGGACAGAGAGGTCTGAGGGAGGTTTGCGGTTGATAAATTTAAAAAATGAAAAAATAAGCAAGTCTATGCTGGCTCGTGGTTAATGCGTAAAAGGTTCTGTCCCTCAACAATTCCAGGGACCGCACGAAGGATCACCCCTACTACATACGCAGGCGTCTTCAAGGTTCAAAATCAGCCAAATGGTCCAAGAGGTCATCCATAAAATGTATGAAATAAAACTCACGTTGCCGAGGTACAACTGGCATAGCACTTGCTTGAGGCATATGCAGGGATAAAATGGTGACCACCCCGAAGACGAGAAAGGCGATGACTACGCTTGGGAGACGTAAAGCCTGTGCGGAGGATGGGTTTGTAATCTGCATGATGGCGGAGTTCTGGGATGCGTAAAAAATTCCTGAATTTATTGTCAGTTGATATCAGCTTAGAAAGTGCTCACCTCGATGACCTCGATGAGAGACTGAGAGTAGTCCATGGTCTTATGTACGCCTGGGCTGGCAGAAGTCTAATTCACTGTTAGGCTATGCGACACCGAGTCCGAGTTCTTCAAGTTCGGTACTGTCAAATGAACATTGCCTCAGCAGATCACATACCTCATCCCGTCTTAATGTATCATTCGCCAGAGTGCAAGCTCGATATTGTTAAAAAAACCATTGCCTCAGGCACCTTCATAGTACATACCTCTTCCCGTCTCGATGTATCATTTAACTGTACGGCACAAAATAAGGGGAAATTAGTCCTAAGGAGTTGATTATATTATTCAATTTTGATAGTCCAGAGAACTGATCCTGATGATGCGCTATGGCATTGATCATAAAGGAACTTGAAGAGAACCGGAGTGGGAAATGTTGATAAGTATATTGGCAGTACCAAGCCAGCGTAAATGTAGTCTGTAGAGATTTAGACGGAGTTGATGATCACTTTCGGTCATGAACGCGGAAGGATAACAAGCGGCCTTGCATTTGTAGATGATTGATCCCTCTACTCCTTATCAGTACTAGTAGAGGCTGTTCATCAATAGGCACTTATCGTTTAACCCCAGATGCATACCTAGGAATAAGTATGATGGCTCGAACATCACGCAGCACTCGACAAGGTGGCTATTGCATCAGCTAAGACATTAGTTACAGTATGTGATCCCGCTGTGCGGACCTGAATATTCTCGGGATCGACGTACGCGTATTATGGACGGAGTACCTTCCCGAAGCAAAGCGACTCCGAGAAAGACGACACAACTGCATCATCCACTTGTGAGCTTTCTCCCTTCCCAAGTTAGTTATGATGCACTGGGAGCTGTTAGTTCAACTTGCACCCTATAGGGTACCAATATCCGTATACCAGTGGAGTGACCCCAGAACCCATATAGGGACATTCACGGGTTGCGTCCGGCCTGGCTAGCTTGCGGCCATGTAGGTATATCGGTGGGGATTAGGACGGTGTGCTACCCATCAAGCGGCACCACTCGGCAAGCCGGAGTTAGCCCCAAAATGGGATACCGATTGCTTGACCATCGGGCCATCGTTTGATGCGATCTCTGACGCGGACATAGGGCTCATAAGACCGTTCGCTTAATACAGACATACCGTCGGCTGAATGACGGCGATCTGCAGGGGATTGGCGCCATTTGGCATATATGTATATGATGGGGCATGATATATGTATATCATATTGGCAGTGTTTTTGGCCTTGACGGAGGGGTATGCACTAAGAGGGAGTATACTGTAGGCATAGCGCAATCCATAGAACTGTTCGCTTAGTCCAGATATACCGCCGGATGGAGGACGACACGACATTGCAGCCCGTTGGCATATATGTATATGGTGTGCAATGACGTATATGTCATTGCTCACGATTAAGAGCGCCGGAAGCGCAAACAGTTCATGCGCGATCGAGGCCTTTGTGGCATATATGTATATAATACAGGCAGCCCAGTGACTACCCAAGGTTAAACCTGTAATCTTTAGTACCAATGACGAAATGCAAAGGGTTAGAATATATCTATATACGAGATAGATTTTGGTTGATGCTGGAGTGTGGATAGCCGGTATCCCTATATCGGCCCATGGGCCTATGTCGTCCGAGTAGTTTACAATACAGGCAGCCCAGTAGCCACCCAGGCGTGAGCATGTATTTTTTAGTAAGGATTGATGTATATATGAGATGGATACTGGTGGATGGGCGATGTGACAAGGCCAGTATCCCTATATCGGGCCATGAACGTATGTCTTCAAAGTGTATGTTATACAGGCAGCCCAGTGACCACCCAGGCCTGAGCCAGCTATTTTTTCCGTGAAAATGTCCAAAGCTATAAGCTAGGGATGATACATACATCGGATAGATATTTGTTGATGGTGCAATGTCCAATCGCCGGTATCCCTATACCGGCCCGGAGATCTATGTAGTCCAAGTAGTGTGTTATACAGGCAGCCAGTGACTAGTGAAGCCCGAAGCCTGAGCCTGCAATGTTCAGCAATATGTATACAGTTAAAGTTTAGTGACTGGATTTATATAGTTTGGATTGATATTTTTATGGTGCAATGCAAATACCCGGTATCCCTATACCGGCCTATGGAAGTATGTCGTCCAAGTGTGTGGTATACAGGAATCCGAGTGACCACCCAAGCCTGAGCCTTAGCCTGTGACTCTTCCTGATAATGACCAGATGTATATAGCTATGGGTGATCTATCCGTTAGTGTTGAAATATATACCTTCCATGTATAGTAACTATGATTCTATATGGAGTTATTATGAAACTTCTACGTAGCTATAAGTATGCTAGTCCTCCAGGACATTCTCCGGACATTACTCTTATCTTCTACTATGTAGTGATATCTCTGTAGATAGCAATATGGCCAATGGCAATATCCTCTTAGTCTCTAGGTATGTCCATGGACAATGTAGATATTAGTAATTACATGCTCTTTATCTAGTATAAAAGCTCTCTGTAAAGTCGTAGATACTATAGAACAATATCCAGTTCTATCTGCTCTACAAGCAACTCGTATCTAAGCTCTACAAGCTTTCTACTCAGCCCTCTATTTGGTGAGCTCTACTGACTGGTCACCCTACGCTGATTATTTGCTGCTTCATTAGGTTATGGGCCCCGAGGGCCATCGATGCTGGTCTTATCCCATACAACTACCATTGTCAAGATGGATCGCATTGTCGAGGTCAACGGCGAGCTCATCACCGAGTAAGCTGTCGGACTCGATGTTGTGCAGTTGGTGGATCGATGTTTCGCTTTATCTCCTTCTTCATCTATATTGCCCGGTAAAATATATAACCTGGGTTCAGTTTAGAGTCGCATTAGGCACTCTTTGCTGGTTTAGTTATAGATCTAGATAAGTCACTTTATACCTGTAACAGTTATTTGTGGAACCCTTATGGATCTACAGATAGTTGTATGCAGAGTGACTGGCACGCTTTGCAGCCTCCACTTTAGTGTGGGACTGTTTTTCGCACTCAGGCAAAACTCCGTAGTCATTCGGATGAGCCAGGGGCGTTTATAAAAGTCGCCGATCTAGATATATAGAAAAACAGTAGTTAGATAGTGCTCCCCTATATGCTTTAAGGCATCTCTACACCCATTAGGAAGTACTGTGCCACTACGGTCAATATTGCGACTTCTAGAGTAATCATGTGCTCTCTGTCAAGAGTATGGTCTCTGACAGTGTGAAATTGATTGAGAAGCACTGATGAAGAAGTTAATATAGGATTCCATTATGCGCACGTACCGACGAACGGTTTTCTACTGGCATATAGTTGATTAATGCAAATGTATTATGTACATTCCTTGTCTGAGGCGTTTGCTCAGAAAGGAGAAGGAATATTGCGATCATCCTATACACTGTGGTTGTATTAGACCCTTCGATGTTCCTTGGTACTTGTGACCTATTGAATGCACATCTTTACTGATTGATGCTTCATAGATCAATATGTCTTCCAACAACGCTATCAACAACGCTGAAAGCATCTTCAACGTTCCCATTCTCAATACTACCAATTATGAGTTTTGGAACTATGCTATCACCCGCCTCCTTGAAGCCAAAGGGCTTAGCAGGGTTGCTTCAGGTACCCAAAAGTGTTATGTGAACACAAGTCCCACCGAAACAGGTAATGCACCTTCTCTTCCTGAAGGATTTGTACTAGTGTCTAATGAAGTTTACAATGCTTTAACTGAATCCGAACAATCGTCTTATAATCAAATTGTTGATACCTTCGCTCATGAATGGGATCAATATCAAATTTTGGTTAATAAACATGATCGGGAATTAGTTGAAACTTATAAGCTTCATAGTTCTTGGGATGACAAAGATGAACAGGCTTTGGGTTTTATTTCCTCCTATCTTCCAAATGATGTGGGTTTGGAAATGAGAGAGTTCACTAAAGAAGAAGTAGAAGAAGACCCTTGTGCCAAAGCAAAAGGAGATTATACCGCTAAAATGCTTTGGGATAAGATCGACAAGAAATACAGTTCTCCTGGCCCAACGTCATGGTTCTTAGACTTCAAAGAGTTCATGTCTTGGACGCTTGATGAGAAGAAAGATCCTGCAAACCAGATCGCATCTCTGGGAGCAGTTCTCACACGTCTTAAAGCCTATGGATTCACAGTCGATGACAAGTTTAGAGCTCTTTTCTTGATGGATCGCATTCCGCAATCCTGGGGAAACTATGCTCAATTCACACTTGCCACTATCGAACCAAAAAACCTGACTATGGCACATGTGGAAGGACTAATTCTAGTCGAATACAAACGACGAACTGGTCAATCTTCTGAATCCTCTCTTCTTACCCGCATTACTGGAGATAGACAAAAGTTTGATTCTGCACCCAATTGGAACAACCAGAAGGTTGGATCTTCTAAACAGAAGAACCAAGACAAGGGTAAGGGTAAACAACCCAAACCTCAGGAACCTTCTAAAACTGTTACAACAGGTGATGCGAATCAAGGGGGAGATAAGAAGAAGAAAACTTGTCGCAGTAAGAAGAAGAAGGGTTCCAAAAAAGGTGCTGCTAATTTAGCTAATCCAGAAGTCGAAGCTGATTCAGATTCTGATGATGATGCTCCTTTAATGGTGACCGCTTTTATGGCAAATCCTTTTATGAATGCCACATTAGATCCAATCGAAATCAGTGACACTGATGATCTACCAGAGACATATTGCTTTATAGACGAGAACAATGATTCTTCTTTGAAGGAAAGAGTAAAGCGGAACTTAGCTAAACAGGTCAGACTGCAAACGATTTCGGGTTACTTCATTCTTACTCATTATGAGAGACTCATGATCAATGAACTCGCACAGGAGACAGTTGATTTTGAGAGCTTTCTCAGAGTAGAAGCTCGTCATCAAATGACCCGTAAGCTAGCCGAAATTTGGGATTACACATACAATTCTGATGGCACTCATACAGAACCTTATCTTCGAGCAAAAGAGGATCTCAATGGTGACGAAGACATGACAAACCAATGGTTTGATCATGAAGGAACTATCCGTCCCATTCAGAAACAAATCGAGGAAGAGGTCGAGTATTTTTGCCGCTATATCATGAATAAAGCTTTGGCTGATATGCGCAATCATAAATGGATTCCACAGCAGTTTAAAAAACGTGAGCCAGTTCCTTCAAAGCCTCCTTCCTTAATTGAGAGAGCTTACTGGCCTACTCCTGCTCAATCTGTTATGCGCACAAATGGTGTTACAATCAACACTCAATTTCATGATACATCACTATATCCCAATTTCATTCGCACTCTACCTTTTAATCATACTAAAGCGTCATCGTCGTCTTCAAGTAGAAAGCGAAAGGCTGTTCGAGGTTCGTCTTCTTCTGAATCATCAGATTCTACATCTTCAGATCATAGCGAAGAAAGTTCTTTTAAATATATTCCTCCGAGTGTTGCATTCAAAATGTGGCAAGACAGAATGTCTCACATGTTCACAGATCCAATCCTCGAGAATATGAAAAGAGAACCTGATGAATCTGGAAACACTTCGAAGAAACCTCGCTATGATGCACCTTTAGAAGAAGAAGCTGGTCCCTCATCTCTGGCAGATGCGATAAATGTTTCCATTTCGTCTGGATACCTTGCCGATGATGATGGTGTCAGTCTTGGTTCAGAATCAGATGTGGAAATTTATATTGATGGAGACGGAACTATGGCTTTCTGGCAAGTATTTCACACCTATAATAAAAATAGTGCACTCATACAATTGCCTCAGATCTCAATGTCGTCGGACTATTGTGAATCTTATACAGCCCTAGCGGCTATAGACAATTGTACTATTATTACAAATGATGTGCCTGTATTTATTTGTGAACAAAGTTTTGTTGCTCGCGCACATTGCTCAACGTGTGAAAAGTATCCTTTGAATAGTATTTGTAAGAGTAAGATCACTGATGAAATAACCTATTGGGTTTCAGATTCGGGTGCATCGACTCATATTACAAACAACTTGATGGATTTTGCTCAGTACCATAAGTTACCCAATCCAATTCCACTTCAGATCGCTGATAAAAGATCTGAAACTTACCTTGAAGGTGTTGGAACTGTGTTTATTGAACACATCAATGAAGAAGGAGTCAAACATACTATAAAACTATACCCAGTGTTTTATCAACCAACTTGCACACATCGTTTGTTGTCTCGAGGATGTATTCTTCGTGAAGGATACTATGAAATCTCACGAGATGACAAGTCCGAGTTTCGGAAAGAAGTAGATCAAAGTCTTCTGATGACATTATTACCAATGCATCGGAAAGACAATTTGCATTGGCTCAAATCGAAGATAATCATTCCTGAGTCAGCAAATTTATCATCTACTCCTACTGATTATGACATCGTGCATAACCGCTATGGACATGCTGGAAAGGCAGTGGAAAGTCATATCATTAAAAATACTAAAGGCTTAAAACCATTTAAAGTACCTAAACATAGTGTATGTCGAGGCTGTGCCTTAGGCAAGACTCCATCGAAATCTTATCCTTTGTCAGAAAAGCGAGCTACAGAAGTATTAGAACTTGTGCATACAGATGTAAAACAACAACCATCTATATCATATCACAAGTACGAGTATTTCGTTGTCTTTCTTGATGACTTTAGTTCTTTCCCTGTAACCTTCCTTTTAGTAAGGAAATCTGATGTCTTCAAGTCTTTTAAAATGTACGTTGCCTGGGCAGAACAGTCTACTGGCAAAAAACTAAAGACTTTACGATCAGATTTGGGAACAGAGTTTATGAACGAAGATTTTGACAACTTCCTTGCTGAAAAAGGCATTATAAGACAAATGTCAGCCCCATACATACATCAACAAAATGGTCGTGCTGAGAGAATAATTAGAACACTCAATGAGAAGTCAGAAGCCATGCGCCATCATGCAAATGGACCTCCTTCTTGGTGGGAATTTTCTCTTGCCACAGCTACTTTTGTAGCATGTCGCACACCAATAAAACGACTCAAATGGAAGACTCCTTTTGAATTGTGGTACAAAAAGAAACCAGATGTATCTTATTTCCGTTCTTGGGGATGCGCTGCATATGTATTCATCCCAGAAAAGAAAAGAGTAAATAAACTCTCCCCAAAATCGGAATTAATGATCTTTGTTGGTTATGAAAAAGGTTCTAAAGCCTGGTTATTCATGAGACGTGACAATTCACTCTTTGTTAGTCCACAAGCACTCTTCATTGAGAAATGGTTTCCACGAGTCTTATCATCCGAAACAGAAGAAAGCGACAAATCCACCAAACCTGTCCAACCTTCTGAATTAATGCGCAGTTTGCACAAACAGGGTACAAATAATCTCCCACCTGACCCTGTAGTACCCCTCGATTTAGATGACCTGTTCCGAGATCAATTTGATGATCAGGGTCCACCACCCGATGAAGGTAATGGTAATCATCAAGATATTGATGATGGAAATGGTTCGGATGCTAGTTCCGAAGACCATGATCCTGGTGCACACCAACCTTCTGATCCAAATGACTCCGAAACAGAATCTACACAATCTCGTGAACCGACTCCACCACCTGCACCAGAACCACCTGCTCAAATACCTGCTGATCCTGTACCTGTACAAGGTCCTCAACCAGTTAATCCACGTAAACGTCGATTTAACTACTGGTAGATTTATAAATAGAGAACCTAATCCAAATCAGACTAGATCTTCAGATCGTCAATCTAGACCAAATTGGAGAATTACAGATCCAAACATGCAACACAGTAGAGACATACCACGGGGTGGATGGACTAGAGTAACTCCGAGAGTAACTCGTTCTCAATCTCGTGCTACTGGTTCGCAAACTGTAACAGATCCCACTCCATCGACTTCTCAAGTCAGAGAAGAGAGTGACAATGAAGATCAATCTGAAACAGAACCAGGACCTAGTGGAGAAATTGCGGAGTTTCTTGAACAAGATGTTTTAGAACAACGAGTTCAACAAGGGGGAGTATGGTTACAAAATTATCTCTTATCGCAGGCTTTTGTTGATAATAAACAAGGAAGTTCCTCTGTGACACCTCTTTTTATTCACAATACTCCTATTGCTTTAGTGGATGAATATCCATATCATCATGATACCAATAGAGATCCAGATCCAAAAAATAAAAGAGATAAAGTTACAAAAGATCTGATAGACTATTGGGAAAATAAGACCTTCGTGCAGCACTGGACATCTACCAATGATTTCAGGAACGCTCCAAAGGATCTTAAGAAGCAATGGGAAGAAGCTTGTCAGTATGAGATTGATCAATTGAAAAAACGAAATGTCTTTGAATTGGTAGATCTTCCCAAAGGTCGTAAACCAGTCAGATGTCGTTGGGTATTCAATATTAAATCAAATAAAACAAAACGTGCACGACTCGTTGCAAAGGGTTTTTCCCAGACAGAAGGAATTGATTATAACAATGTATTCAGTCCAGTAGTCCGCTTCGAAACGGTTAGACTGTTACTTGCCATTGCTGCTATAGAGAATTGGGAGATCAAGGCACTAGACGTCAAAAGTGCTTTTCTCTATGGACTTCTTGACGAAGAAATCTATATGACGCAGCCTGATGGCTTTGTTAGTCAGGACAGAAGCAAGGTTTGGAGGTTACGCAAGGCACTTTATGGTCTGAAACAAGCAAGCTTAGCCTGGTGGACTGAATGCACAAAGTATATGCAATCTTTAGGCTTTAAGCGCTTACATTCAGATGCCGGTGTATATATTTACTGTATGAATGGCAAAACCATAATAGCCATCATATATGTAGACGATGCGTTATGGATGGGTTCAGATCTAAAATTATTAAACAGATTGATGAATCAATTCATGGCTAAATGGGAATCTCATGATCTCGGAGATGCAAAGGAATTTTTAGGCATGCGCATAAAACGTGATCGAAAGAAGAGTATTCTTACTCTCGATCAAGAAGACTATTTGAATAAAGTCATCAAACGTTTTGGTGCTGAGAATATGAAGCACGCAACGACGCCTATGCCACAGTCATATATTCCTTTAGCACACGATGGAAATGTTGATACCAAAGTTAGAACTTTGTTCCAACAAGTGATTGGCTCAATCCTTTATCTTATGCTTGGTACTCGACCTGATATAGCTTTTACTGTTATCAAGTTATCAACATACTCAGCAAATCCCTCACCAGACCATCTAAAGAAAGCCATGTACATTATAAGATACTTGCTTTCTACGAAACATTATAGACTCATCTATGATGGATCTAAATCTAGTGGTCTTATAGGTTTTTGTGATAGTGACTGGGCACAAGATCGAGATAATCGCCATTCACAAACTGGCTTTATATTTGAGCTTGCACAGGGCTCAATCTGCTGGTCAAGTCGAAAACAAAAAACTGTTGCATTGTCCTCCACTGAAGCCGAGTACATGGCACTTTGTGAATGTGCGAAACAGGCTCTATGGATTAAAACTTTATTAAAGGAAATCGGTTTTAAATTGAGTCATGTTCCTATTGTTGGTGACAATCAAGGCTCGATCTTTATTAGTCAAAATCCTATCACTGAATCAAGATCGAAACATATTGATATACGTTACCATTTTATAAGAGAACTGATTCAAGAGTCTAAAAAGATCCAACTCTATTTTACTCCTGGAAACGAAAATCGTGCAGACCTTCTAACGAAGAATCTTGGGCACATTAAGTTTCTTAAATTCCGAAATGAGTTAGGACTATTCTTTGATTCTTAAATATACTTATGGGTTGGAAACAACCGTCAAGATTTTCAGAGTGGATACTATTCGCATTCCATTATGTTTATGCTCATACAAGAATCATTTAATCCTTGATGTGCGCTTATAATGCTGCACTTAAGTCCGCATCTAAAGCGAGGGGGAGTGTTGAAATATATACCTTCCATGTATAGTAACTATGATTCTATATGGAGTTATTATGAAACTTCTACGTAGCTATAAGTATGCTAGTCCTCCAGGACATTCTCCAGACATTACTCTTATCTTCTACTATGTAGTGATATCTCTGTAGATAGCAATATGGCCAATGGCAATATCCTCTTAGTCTCTAGTTATGTCCATGGACAATGTAGATATTAGTAATTACATGCTCTTTATCTAGTATAAAAGCTCTCTGTAAAGTCGTAGATACTACAGAACAATATCTAGTTCTATCTGCTCTACAAGCTTTCTACTCAGCCCTCTATTTGGTGAGCTCTACTGACTGGTCACCCTACGCTGAATATTTGCTGCTTCATTAATTATCGGTCTGACTCAATGCTACTTCGACAAATTGCTTCAAGTGTGTTCATCCCGGGCCCACCGGTACCATCTGTGCTCACCGCAATAGAGTTGTAATCGAAGGAGAAGTGTGAGCTGCACGTAGGTGCTGTTGGAATGGCGATGACAATGTTCTCATTGCACCCTGTCACCCCTGTGTCATGCCTCCAATAAGCTTCAGAAAGGTTAAGATACTAACGAGGTGAACTCGAGGATAAAGTCGAGATAACCAGCACCATTGTTGCTCTTGATCACCTCGAATTTCTTACTAAATCTGAAGAGAAACCTTATATGAGAGGTATGAAAACCAACAAAGATTCAAACAATACGCACAACATTTCACCCATGATATCAAATCTGGATAGAAGCCATCAGCAAAATGTCAGAATAAATGCTATCTCCACTGGACTGACGTATAATGAGTGAACTTTTGGGCAATGTTACTGTCCTATTCTTAGCTGCCTGGTCAAGGACCTCAAGCAACTCTGCAGTCTTCCTCCTGATAATCTCACCTTATTCCTTCAAAGACTCGGCACTAAACACTCTATTCCAACGCTGTCGACGACGAAAATGATCTTGCTGCGTTAAGACCAAAACATTGGGTGGTCGATCTGAATGCTTTCGGATGGTATAAACGGCAGAGAAGAAAATTATGCACCCAAAACAGTAGCTCCGTCCCCGGGAAAATCCCGAGATTTATTCATCCAAAAATTTCGTTCAAATACGCACTCATCCCTGCCGTGTGTTGTGCAGCCAAAGCGTCCTATCTCATCATAATCCTTCAAAGACTTGGCACTAAACGCTGTATTCTAACGCTGTCGACGACGGAAATGACCCTGTCCCATTAAGAACGAAAGATTGGGTGGTCGACCTGGTTCCTTTCGGATGGTATAAACTGCAGATCCACCACTCGAAACAAGGAGTATCAAGCTAAGGATGCAGTTTTCTGCATTTATCCCTCAGCTTCCCAGATACACTAGAAACAATATCGCTGCCGATGTAAGATATCCTAAAGATTGGGTGTTCGATCTAGTTCCTTTCGGATGGTATAAACTGCAGATTCAGCACCCGAAACAAGGAGTACCAAGCTAAGGATGCGGTTTTTTGCATTTGTCCCTCCGCTTTCATTATACGCTAGAAGCAATATCACTGCCGATGTAAGATATCTCGTTTTGGCCTGCCAACTTAGAAGACAATGCATGAAACGTTCCCGTTGACAACAGAGAAATCCATTACGACATACGTACCCGTACGAAACATTGGCCCGTATTGATCGTGTTATTCCTTCAAGACCCGCTGCAAATTCCCCGTGGTCGCAGCATAGAAGCTCCATAACTTGGTCACTCAAAAAAATCATGATCCAGGCACGTCTGTGAGTGGGTGAAAGGGCGAAATGCAATAGAGAACCACAGAGCTGGCCAGTGTTAGGAATAACGTAGCGTGTGATACTGAGATTGAGGTAAACGTTCCGTCTCCTACTACGAGGGCTATTAAGATAGCGGGCTGCGGAAGCAGTGATGCTACCACGATACTGACGGTGGTCGAGACTCGTTCATATCTTTTCTAATACCAGTGGTTGGTGTTTCAGAGTCAAATTCTGAGTAGTTTGCGGCCGAAAATCATTTCTTGGTCACATCAACTTGATTCGAGGGGAAATGATTCATGAAAAAAGATGATTGGAGACTTGCCAAAGCAATTTATGCCTCGAAGTCATCCCAAACACACTGTAAAGGTGAGCAGTGAGCTAATTCGAATGTTCTCTCGCATCGATTCACCTCAAAGAGTCGATTTCAATTTAGAAAACCTGAAACCTGGTAAAAAGAACCCGTATACCGTATTGAACAGTAATACTGCCGTATCAGTGCCCGTCCAGATGGACTTGTACGAATACGAGGACGGGTACACCGTACCAGTACTGGACCCGTAAAAATACGGGTGTACCAGTATTACTAGGCGGCGCGGGGCCCTAAATCCCATATATAAGGCTGTCAGTTCAACCTGTAGCACACGCACATCATCTCCGTTCTATAATGTCCACTGAAAGCCAAGCCGTTTATGAAGCCATAGGTAAAAACCAAGGGGAAGGCCAAAGGTGGGTCAATCACGGACTTTCAAGTTGCTAGCACCTGGACCTTATATCTAATTCGCATCTTTTGACTTCTGTTTTGACTTTGATATAGGTTGGAAGAGCAGTATCCTTTTGTTCAAGAAGTACATCCGCAAGGACAGAGATCATTTTTTGACGAAGCTGTGACTCTGGGAGACAATGCAGTTGTTTTGGATGTCGGGACTGGTGCAGGTCTGAACATTGTCACTGTCATCTTTACACCGATGCTAATTGTATATGCATTGATAGGTTCATGGGTCCTCGATTTTGCTCAAACCGTGCCTCCCTCCGTCTCCATCCATGCTGTCGACACCTCCACTACCTTCTTCCCCACAACCCATCCCCAAAACATCGTTTTTGCAAAGCATTCAGGCACTGCCCTTCCCCAAACCTGGACAAACAAGTTCGATTTTATCAATCAGAGCTTACTCGCCGGCTGCCTGACTCGAGATGACTGGATCCAAGACCTGCAGGAAACTCTTTCGAGTCACAAAACCAGGCGGACACATCCAACTATTCGAGCCTAGCTTCGAGAGCTGGGACTGTCCCCCTAATTCTGCGAATGGAAAGATGAAATCGATGTTACAAAGTATTATTCGACAATACTTCTCTGATCTACGATCTCGGAGTAAAAACTGCCTCACATGCTCCTGGATACTGGATTTGTTGTCGTAGGTCAACACAAGAGCACGTTTCCTGTCAATACGAATGATGGCGCACCGGTGCAGCAATGTGTAGGGATGATGATTCGGTGGTTGCGCAATCTTCAGCCGCCTATACTTCGTTTTGGGTTACTAGGCAGTGCTGAAGAGTATGAATCGTTGTTGAAGGAAATGCAGGAAGAATGGAATCACGGTGTTCCCACGGAAAATTTTTTTCGTAATTCACGCTAGGAAACCTGTAGCGTAGTTCATTATGGATGGTATATGGCGATGGGATATTACGACCCATTCGTCGAGATTGCATTGAACTGCTTTGAAGTTTTGAAGAATTGCCTCGATTTATCATGGCTCGTTCTACACAAATAATAATGTACAGTCGTCAAGAAGAAACATGGCACTAAGACGCATGCTTAACCAGATGCCGCGTATCATTACGTAGCTCGCTAACGCACCTTACCAAGTCATCTGGCCAGCTTGCCGTTCACGAGGAAGTGCAAGTTTGAGATGGAACAAAAAATGGAATGAAAACCTACTACGTCGTAAGTGAGATATATATCTATCTACAAAGATTGTGAACAAAAATCCGGGCCTGAGGCTGTAAATGACGCGCTGTGCACCAGTTCTACCAAGACCCGCATTTCCGTACGTCTCGTCGGGTTCTAGAGAGATACACCAAATACTCGCCTCGGAAATTCTTCACCTGCTCCTCACGCCACTCCCACGGTTCCTTTTGTAGACGACTAGGCCAGGATTGAACCTAGATAGATGGATAGATTACACCATTCCGGATAGATAGATAGATAGTATTAGTTGCTACCGAAAAGCGGGAAGGAAGGAAGAAATTTATACACCGCACCGCCGGGCCCCTGGTGCAGTGCTCTACCACTGAGCTAGCCAGCCATGTCCAATGGAGTTGGATTCACACATATTCTCCGACACATTCAACGATAACGCCTCGATGCTGATAAAGCCAACCTGTCTTTATCAGCATCGAGGAGAAAGATCACTGCATCGGTCAAGGAAGATTTGGAGTTGCTACGAGATGTTGGGATGGATATGGAGCTCCATTTCTGGTAGCCTTACTACGGCGCCGGCGGGTTCTTTCGTTGCGTGATGATCAGAAGGACAGGCACTGACATTGCTCAAGATAGCCCAGTACTCATGCCGAGGTGCTTCCTCAGGGGCGCTCCGTTTCGACATTTACACTTGATCGAAAAATCATCACACACTTGGACGGGTACATACTTGGTAGTGCTACTCCGTTACTCCTCCTCCAGCAACCTCCCAGCATCACCAACGCAGATCATGTTGCCGAGGTGCTTCCTCAGGAGCGCTCCGTTTCGGACATTTACACTTGATCGAAAAATCATCACACGCTTGGTTGAAGGATACATACTTGGTAGTGCTACTCCCGTTCCTCCTTCCAGCAATCACCAATGCAGATCGTGTTGTCGAGGTGCTTCCTCAGGTGGCGCTCCGTTTCGGACATTTACACTTTACACGCTTGGACGGTACATACTTGGTAGTACTACACCCGCTCCTCCAACCTCCAAGCATCACCAATGCAGATCGTGTTTCAGCAATGTTCAGTCTAAGTAACTATGTATTGGTCTTCAACTTCCGCCAGATTTTCATTGCTTTACTCCCCAGTCTGCACCCTTCTGTGCTCTTTTTGTTCCTTGTTCTTCTCTCCTGCTGATTTCAGGGCATCCCGTTGATTCATTACCGGGATAACGGCTACAGACCTCAATGAACCTAACTATATGAAAGGTGTTGTGATGTCCGACTCGGAGAGCCAATATAGGAACAGAGATTTCCGACTCGGAGACATGTCAGCAACGTGAATTGTGTGATCGAAGCTCTCGTCTAAAGTCATAGGCTTGGGCAGTTGCCTCTGCGCCCCGACCTCCTCTCACCTTTCTACGTACGAGTGCTCAAGCCATGGAAAGGATAGCTCGAGTTTCATTTTGAAACATCTTTCCAGGATTTTCTTCGAGGGTGCGTGATGCAGCCAAATCTTTTTGGATCCGCGCTGATTTGTCTCAGCCGCCAAAATTCGGGAATAACTCCACGTGAACTTGAGTCCTCTTTTCGAATCTCAACGTCGTTGGTTCCGGTTCATCCGGGTCATACCATCTTACCTTTGAGTTTACCATCTTACCTTGAGTCGTTCTTCAATCCACGACATATCTACGACTTTCTCAATGAGTTCTTGCGGCCGCCCAGGAAGAGGATATTGAGGGTTTTGAGGGTGTGGTTGCCAGGGGAGATGCTACGTGCGTGCCTCATCTTCTCAATTCCTCGCAACACTGCTAATCGTTTCTCTAGTCGTCCTCGGCCGCCCATCCGCAGGCCGTTCCACCTTCCTCAAGACTCTCCTGCCAGACCCACTCCTTCTCTTCCGTAGAAGGCTCAATCCATCTCGGCCTATTCATTCCCTCCGAAATCTCTTCCCATTTTCGTGGAGACGTCACTTACTGCCCCGAAGACGACATCCACTTCCCCACCCTCACCGTCCAGCAAACTCTGTCCTTCGCTGCAACGACTCGCACCCCTCGAACCCTCGCTGAATGCCCCACTCCTCAAAAATTCCGCAACCAATTCGTCGATATATTGCAAAACATGCTTGGGTTGTCCCATACTCGCAACACTGTCGTCGGGAACGAAGCCTTGCGCGGCGTCAGCGGTGAGAGAAAAAACGAGTCAGTGTCGGAGAAATGTTGGCTGTTCGTTCAGTTTTGGGGTGTTGGGACAGTACGACGCGGGATTGGATTCGTCTACTGCGTTGGAGTCGCTGCGACATTTTCGAACGGCGACGTCGTTACCGAATCAGGATGACGGAGGTTGACGACGATTATGCGCTTTATCAGGCTAGTGATGCGCTTTATGATGTGTTTGATAAGACGTGTGTTTTGTATGAGGGCGGATGGTTTATTTTGGACCGGCACATAGGACTAGGGCGTATTTTGAAGAGTTGGGGTTCGAGAGGGCTACTCAGGGGCAAACGGTTGGGGATTTCTTGGTTAGTGGTGAGTTGGATTGGTTTGTGCATTGTCCAACAGCACCGCTAATGCTTGGTTCTTGCAGTGACGGATCCAAAGGAGAGAATTGTTCGCAAGGGTTTTGAGTCCTCTGACCTCGTACCCCCGCCGAATTCGCTGAAAGGTTCTTGAAGAGTGAATTGGGCAGGGTAAACCGTGAGGAAATGGAGAAATATAGTCGGGAAATCCTAGGAACGGTGTCGCCAAAGTCATCGACGCATGTATTGACAGAAGGGAACTCAACGTCGCGGAAAGCCTAGGAGCTCAAAGCCCGGTACATGGAGAGTATTGCTCAAGAGAAATCTCGCTCTCTTCCTAAGACAAGTCCGTTTACGGTATTGATGTGGGCTCAGCTGCTTGCGTTGATGAAAAGGAGAATGCAGATTTTGAGGGGGAGCATTGGGAACCAGTTTATGATTTTTGCGTGAGTCTTTTTAGACTGCCTTTTATGCAATGCTCTGGTATCTGACGTACATCTTATGGAAGCTCCTTTGTCATTTTTGGTATCGTCCTTGGCACCGTTTTTTACAATTCTCCAGAATCCACCGATGCGTATTTCTCTAGAGCTGGCGCTGTGTTTTAGTACGTCGTCCTCATCTTTGCCCCTGACTTCCTCACTCACTGACCGTTGTCTTTTCCTAACCCTTTCTCCTCCTCTTCTGACTCGCCCCCGCCCCAACCTTGTTCTTATTTACAGCACTGTTCTCTTCCTCACCCTCTCCGCCATGTCTGAATCCCCATCCCCTTCTCTCAACGCCCCATCGTCATCCGCCAATACCGCAGCGCCCTCTACTCCCCTCCTTGAGCCCTCTCCCAAACGCTGGTCGACATCCCCATCTCCTTCACCACCCTCGTCTACAGTATTATCATTTACTTCATGGTCGGTCTCCAAACCACTGCTGCCCAATTCTTCACGTTCTTCGTCACCCTCATCAGGAAATGGCCCGATTTCATTGAGGGGTTACCGTGGGTTTTTTGGTTGCCGGACAGGACTCCTCGACTTTTGGCACCTCTGTATCTTTCGTTCCTTGGCACTTTTAGGGTAGATTGTACGTTAGGATAATGAAATCAAAGATATTGTTGAACTAGAGCGAATACATACAAAATTTTGTCGAAAGGACTTCTATAATGTTCCTCAAAATATTAGGTTGTGGGAATGTTGTAGGGCTGTGAAGTTTCGGGTTGTATCGGTTGTACAACCGCCTACAACCATGCGCAACCTTTTTGGACAGTTTCCTGATGCTTTTCGCATTGGCGATAACGATGAAGGTGTTTGTGAGGAGTCTGAGCGCAGCTATGGGGTCTCCAGCTCCAGTGCAGACGTTGCAGGTGTTGCGCTACTGGGGTTAGTCCTTTTATACACTGGGTGCAAACACTTGTAAATCCTCTGCTTTACTGAGGTTTTTACAAAGATTACACCAAGCCAATCAATATGTAAGACTCCTTGTCATACATTAGTATTACAAGAGACAGAAAAAATTAGAACAACCTTGTATGACCATTGTAAGTCACAAAGAAATACCATGGACTTTCAGTGTGACTTGCTGTCACTGTATACCCTTGGTGGATATACTGGAATTACACAGGAATTTCAGAGTGACTTTTTGTCACAATATGTCATGTAGTAAGACACATAGGAAATACTGGAGTATTTCAGTGTGACAGATAATCACAGTATGACAAACAGTAAGGCAAGAGAGATTTACAAAACTTACAAGGAAGCAAAATCTGCAGGAAATTTACAAAGTGACAATCAAGTCACAGTAATACACTTGTAAGACTAGCTGTATTATGAAGGAATTACAAGAAAGATTGCTACAAACACAAGTAAATCCTCAGCCTTACTGGAGTATTACAAGAGTATTATGGGGAACCAATCAATATGTAAGTTGGCTGACTTACAAGTGTATTACAAAATAGACAAAAAATGAGGACTATTCTGAAGACCATTGTAAGCTGCAAGGACATACCATAGACTTTCAGTGTGAGGCTTTGTCACAGTATAGCATTGAAGAGCATACAGTGGAATTACAAGGTGACTTTTTTGTCACAGTATGTCTTCTTGTAAAACAGAACTGAAATACCAGGGTATTTCAGGGTGAGATAATGTCACAGTAAGACAATTTGTAAACCAAGTAAAATTTACAGAGGACTTACCAGAAGGTAGAACTTGAAAGTCTTGGGTAAGACTGCTCATATTTACACTGAATTTATGGAGGGAGATCTGTGTCACAGTAATACCCTAGAAAGACTTGTGATTTTACAAGGAATTACAAGATGCAGGTTTTAGAAGTCTATCTCGTAAGTCTCTGGAAAATCCTGCATGGTAAATGGAGAATATACAGTGTGACAGACTGGTCACAGTAAGACACTTGTAAGTCACAAGACATTACAATGACTTTACTGAAAAGTGACTATTGTAAGTCATCATGTATATCCAATGGACTTACAAGAGACTTGTTGGATGAGATTGCAGTGCATGTCAAGTAAGTAATACAGAAGGGCTTACTGAAAATTTACAGGATGTAATACAATGAATTCACTCTACCAGGTTAATTAAATTTTACGAAATATAAATAGACAGCTCAGGCTGGACAGGAAAAGGGGAGACTACTGGTCTGTGTTGTCATCTTCGTCTGCTCAGTGTGGTACATCTGCGCCTTGTCTGCTTTGTCTGCCCTGTCTGCCTTGTCTCTGCTCCTGTCTGCCTTGTCTGCCTTGTCTGCTCTGTCTGCTCTGTCTGCCTTGTCTGCTCTGTCTGCCTCTGTCTGCTCCTCTCTGCCTCGTCTGCTCCGTCTGCCTCGTCTGCTCTGTCTGCCTCGTCTGCTCCGTCTGCCTCGTCTGCTCCGTTCTGCCTCGTCTGCTCTGTCTGCCTCGTCTGCTCCATCTGCCTCGTCTGCTCCGTCTGGTTCGTCTGCCTTGTCTGCCTTGTCTGCCTTGTCTGCTCCGTCTGGCTTGTCTGGCTTGTCTGCTCTGTCTGCCTCGTCTGCCTCGTCTGCTCCGTCTGCCTCGTCTGCTCCGTCTGCCTCGTCTGCTCCGTCTGCCTCGTCTGCTCCGTCTGCCCCATCTGCCTCGTCTGCCCGTCTGCCTCCGTCTGCTCCGTCTGCCTGGTCCTCTGTCTGCCCCGTCTGCCTGGTCTGCTCCGTCTGCCTGGTCTGCTCCGCTCTGCCTGGTCTCCCCGTCTGCCTGGTCTGCCTGTCCTGCTCCGTCTGCCTGGTCTGCTCCGTCTGCCTGGTCTGCTCCGCTTCTGCCTGGTCTGCTCTGTCTGCCTGTCTGCCTGGTCTGCTCCGTCTGCCCCGTCTGCCTGGTCTGTCCTTGTCTGCTCCGTCTGCTGTCTGCCTGGTCTGCCTGGTCTGCGCCGTCTGCCTCGTCTGCCTCGTCTGCTCCGTCTGCCTCGTCTGCTCTGTCTGCTCTGTCTGCTCTGTCTGCTCCATCTGCTCTGTCTGCCTCATCTGCCTCGTCTGCCCCGTCTGCCTTCTGCTTGTCTCCTCGTCTGCTTCG